>CANTUQ010000121.1:10880000-11245000 GCA_947683425.1 Excoecaria cochinchinensis
AAGTATGAACCCACGTACAATTGTAATAATTAAGGATTTATATGGTTGGAAAGCATGTTTGATTTCATTAAAAGAGTTGTATTTAATAGTGACGGATTTTAATACTCGGCTTTGTTACGAGCGCGACAAAGGCTGTCTAACTCTTGGTCGCGAGCGCGACTAAGATCGCGAGCGCGACCCTTCTTTGCACTATGAATGTACATTGTTGAGATGCTTGGCATGGTTTCTCACTTATGATTTATATATGATGCAAGGTGTAAACTATAATATGTTGTATTATGTAAGCTATAATTGGAATGAGTTCTTAAGTATATGTTAAGACTAAGATATGATTGTAATATAAGAGTGTGTAACAAATAATATATGTTATAAGATAAGTATGTAATTAAAAGTACGTAGACAGCAAGAAATTACACAATTTATGATGCAAAAAATTGTCATGAAAGGTTCAATTTTCGTCACTGAAAGGATAAAGTGATGAATTTTTATCGTCACAGATAATGTAACGGTAGACGCGTAACATAAAAATTTACGTGACAATTTAGTTATTTGTCACCGTAGATATTATATTTTATGACGAAAATGATTATCATCACATTTGTTTCTTACTTTTTATGACAAAAATTATGTCATAAATAAAATTATATTTCATCATATTATATTGTTTATCGTTACAAAATATTGGCATTTTTTTTATGACAAATTTAAAATTCGTCACCGAATTAACTATTTTTAATGACAAAACTATACTTATAATTAAAACCATTAAGTATTTGTTACGTAATTATCGTCACAAATAAATATAATTTTCGTCATAAAATAATACATATCGTCACTAAATCTAATACTTTAAGTGATGAAAAATGATTTCATCATTAAATAATATATATTAATAATGAATATAAATCGTCACTTTATTTTACAAATTAGTGACATAAATATGGATAAAAATAATTGTCACAAAAAAATAGTTTTAGTGACAACTTTTTATTGCCATTAAATAATACTTTTTGTAACAATATTAATATCATAATCGTAAATATTATATCGTCATTTATGAACTGATAAGTCGAAAAATTATGACAAATATACTTGTCATATATGCATTGCACTAAAATGACACATTTTAAATTTAATGTTATACAATCGATTAAATTTGTAAAGGAAATTGTTAATCAACTAAAATAAAATATTTATTTAAATAAAAGGTCAATTAAATAAAAAATATACTATTTAATGTAAAAAATTAAAATATCCTAATCCATAATTTAGAAATAAACTATGTTGAAACTTCAAAATATACATCTTGTTCGTACAAAAAAAAATCATATATTAGATAAAAAAAAACTCAACCATATGCAAAACATGGATAAAAATATAGAATAAAAAGGAAAGATCATATTATTATTTTTCATTTCTTTTACCATTTGTTTTGTTTAGGTAAATTCACATACCACTTCTCCATTCTATATTTTTATTAGGTGCATCTTTCTCACATTTAAGGCAATAAAGTAGTTTAACAAAATAAACACATTTAGTTGAGCATATCACAAGCATCATTGTATACATTTAACAATATGACATTATGACCGAATACATTATGATAATATGACAATAATAACAATGCAAATTTTATGATATAACACTGTAAATCTCTTTTCAATATGATCATAAACCTATTGGTGCAAATATAATCTCAATGTTAGGTTCAAGCTCGTAACTTCCTATTATAAGCAATAGACTCAACATATCACAAATGTTTATTACTTTTCAAATAACCACATACAACATAGATCAATTAACCCAAATAAAAATTTCACATCATTAGTTATATATTTGTTATATATTTGGTCCAAGAATATATACATGTCCATCATGAAGGGAGCAAATAAAACTCAACATTAATGACAATTCCCAATCTAATTCATTTTTTCTAACTAAAAAATACAATAGATACGGTAGAGAAATTAAACATAAACCAATCTAGAATCAAAATCAATTAAATTTCACAACTTCTACTTCAATTAAGCATCGGGAGGCCCATAGAAACAATGGGCATCTACATAAAATTCCAAGTTGCTAATAGCGATTATGATTTTGATTGCTGATAAAAAGTGCTAAATACCAAATACTTTCTGACTAAGATCCAACAACAAACAATTCATTGCCAAACCATATATGCTTCAATCTTTCCAAAACCATGCATATGATCATTTCTCCATTTTGCACTCAAGATCAGTTCCAATACCAAGATTTAATTTGCTTCCTAATCGTTAATTAATTGTTAATTAGGTCTACTCAAGATCAAATTTAACTTCAACTTCTTCCACGTACTTTATGTTTAAGAAAACATCAACAAAAAAAAATAAAATAGGAAAATAGGTAGTGAGCACGAATAATTTAGAGACAAGTTATGCATTTTAGATTAAAATATATAAAAAAATATGAAATAAAATTTTAAAAGGAACTGAATAGTTTAATTAATCGCAAAATTTAATTTGTTAATTATTAATTAGGTATATAATATTGATTTTGAAAGAAATGGATCATCACATTATATTCATAAGAAAATTTAATAATTTATCCCCAAGCATATATGAATATGAACATCACTTCGCCACTATTTTCCTTTAATCGGCAATGATCATATATAATTTTTTAGTAAATACATATGAACCCTGGTTTCTGCTAGCTAAGCTAGGCCTTATATATATATATATATATATATATATATATATATATATATATATATATATATATATATATATATATAGTGTGAATCTAAACCTATTTAAAAGTATAAAATCCAAAACCATCAACGTCATTTCAAGAAATAAGATAGATCTATCCAAACAAAGTTTTTGCTCTTTTACATTTGCATTTGATATGAATCACTAGTACTAATATCAAAACCAAGTCAAGGCATAAGGCATTTCCCTCGAGGCTTTCTAGATGTGACATTTATTGGAAGCTAATAGAGTAACTTGGTGATAAGTTCTTGAACTAATCAGCAAAAATCTCAGAGACCAAATAAAAAGCATGAAAAATAGAGTATTTCTACCAGAGATTTAAAGCAACATAGAAAAAAAAAGCATGGCAAAGCTATACAATTTACCATAGGCGGCAGCAGCAGCAACAGGTACTGGGGATGCAGTTGAAAATATAAAGGAGACGCCCCTTGATTGTATAAGTTTCTTCCACATTTTGCTCTTCAAATAAAATTAACATAACAAATCTATTAACAAAGGTAACTAAAATATTAGATAATTATTTTTCTGAAAGAGCATTACCAGAAGAAAGTCAACCATTCAAAAATTTCAAACTATAAAAAATACAAAAGAAGATCAGATAAGACCAAAAAAAATAAAAAACTTAATCCCCTTCAAATATGTAGAAACGCCCTTTACTTTTATCGATTTATTCTATTCTTGTGAACCAGTAAACAATGGCAAATACCAAATATGGATAGTTTACCTGCATGCTATAAATCCACCATGGCAACCAACAGCCTTACTCAGAGTTCCAACACATATGTCAACATCTCTTTCGCATTTGAACTCTCCATCGCGCTCTCTCTCTCTCTCTCCGATTTGCTCTCCCGTGTTCTTCCCGTTTTTCTTTCCCCTTCTTTTCTTTTTTCATGTCTTTCCCATTTTTACATTTTATTCACACTCTCTCTCTCTTTAGAGAAAAATATAGCTATTGTTATTATTTCTCATTTATTATTTATTTATTATTTATTTATCTATTTAAATATTCATACATTTAGTTAGCTATCTTAATTTATTTATTTGTTTATCTATCTACATTTGTTAAATATTACTATTTACTTTTCTATTTAGATATACTTGCATTTATTTATTATTATTATCATTTACTTGTCTATTTAAATATACATGCACAAATATAAATATTTTATGTAACTAAATTATCCAAATATTTAATTATATATTTTTATAAAAAATTATATATAATTTATTTAATTTATTTATTTATTTGTATATATAATTTATTTAGTCAAATTTATTAATTCAATATTCAAAAATTTCTTTATTAATATTAATTTTAGTTCATATATCTAATATTTTCATTAAATTTTGAAATAATTGAACAATAAAAAATTTATTTTAGACAAATTAAAAATAAAATCCATAATATAAAACGATTACAAGCAAAAAAAATTAAAATTAAAAAAATTATCTTAATCAATAAAAGTACTAAAAAAATTATTAAATTTTGTTTACAATTATTTTAATTATATAAATTTTAGATTAAATGTTAATCTTATCGAGATTAGCAAAATGGCTGAATTTTAATATAATTTCATGAGTAAAGCAAAAATATTAAAAATAATTAATAACCATAACTATGTATTGTAGACACCGGGTCCCGAGTCAGCCTAAATCAGAATTACCCAATAATAAAATTAAGTGTGCCTATTTATAGGCAAAAAATGAAAGTTAGAAGTGATGATTTCCTTACCAGTTTGATTTATTAGGAATAAAAAATATATTTTAAAAATGTTTTAACAATTATTTTTGAGACAAAAATGGTATGTTTTGAAATTATTGTGTTTTAGAAAAAAAATCGAAAAATCGCGAGTGTCGGTCTGCGGCAGCGCAGGGGGAGCGCTCGCCGCTGCGCACTGTGCGCCGACAGGCGTCGCTCGCCCTTGTGCGTGCCCGCGCGTGGCCGATCAGCCCCCAATCCTTTTTTCTTCACTTTTTAGTGTCTTTTAACTGATTTTTTTTGTAGATTTTAATTTTTTTAAGCTTTTTATCTTCCAACTCTTCAAATTATTCAGTTTTTTGGGTTTAATGTGAGTTAAATTAATTTAATTTCTTTATTAAATTTGGTTTATTTCTAGTTATAAAATGGGTTTTTTGGAGAGGATTTAGGGGGATTTTTCTTAAGAAAAATATATTTTCTCTCTTCTTCTTCTTCTTCTTCTTCTTTTCTTCTTCAAGAAAAATTTTCCAAGTGTTCTAATTTGATTTTATTAAGTTAATTCTTGAGACAAATAAATAAATTATTTGTTCTTGTGAATTTTCTTATTTTTTTATTATAATTTTTTCCTTAAGACAAATAAATCAATTATTTGTTCTTGGGATAAAATTTCATTATATATTTTATTTTTTCTAAATCAAAGCAAGGAAATTTATCATCCAACTTCATTCATCACATCCAATTTTGAGGGTAAGCATTCTTAGCTCCAATTTTAATTTTTAATTTTTGTTTACAATTAGTTAACTAACATGCAAATCCTCTTAGATCTATTTTCTTAGTTCTTATTTAATTGTCCATATTATTTTTGTGTTCTTATTCTTATTTCATATTAATATAATTATTGTTATTTTTATTCTTGTGTTCTTATTTAATTGTTCATGTTATTATTATTGTCATTAGTTTTGTTCATATTATTTATTCTTATTATTTATTTAATTGTTCATGTTATTATTATTGTCATTAGTTTTGTTCATATATTTATTCTTATTATTTATTTAATTGTTCATGTTATTATTATTATTATTATTATTATTATTATTATTACTTGCATATTTAATTTGATTGTTCATATTATTATTATTATTATTATTATTATTATTATTATTATTATTATTATTATTATTATTATTATTATTATTATTATTATTATTATTATTATTATTATTATTATTATTATTATTATTATTATTACTTGCATATTTAATTTCATTATTCATATTCTTTGATGTTATTATTATTATTATTATTACTATTAATAATAATAATAATAATAATAATAATAATAATAATAATAATAATATTATTATTATTATTATTATTATTATTATTATTATTATTATTATTATTATTATTATTATTATTATTATTATTATTATTATTATTATTATTATTATTATTATTATTACTTACATATTTAATTGGATTGTTCATATTCTTTATTACTATTATCATTACTATTATCATTAGTATTGTTGTTATTATTATGATTAGTATTATTATTAGTTATTATTTATCATTATTACTATTATTATTATTATTATTATTATTAGTTTTGTTTATTATAATTAATTATTGTTGTCATCATTATTATTTTCATGTTTTCATGCATGTTGAATTTTATTATTGTTGTTATTTATGCATGTTGAATTGTTAATATGTTAAGTTACATATTTTTATTATGTCATCTAATTTATTTGTCATACATGATGCATCGTATTTTATTTATTTCATTTATTTTTACATGTTATATGTTTAATTCATTTTTTATCACTAACATCACTTTATATTTATGTTTGTTTTATTTTAAATATTTTTTATGTGTGAGCTTTTCCAATGGCAAATGGGAACCCATGGAGGTTTGAAGACACCATTTTGGTGGAGTTTATACCTTTAGCATTTTTAGCATTTTTTTAGTATTATTTTGCTTTTATTTGATTTTACTATTTAATATGTAATTTGTAATAAATTTATTTATTTTCATGCACGTTAATTAAAAGTCGCATAAAGTTTTATATTAATAAATTGGGATTTTTCTAACAAAATGGGACCAATGTCCTAGTTTGTTTTATTCACATAAATTATCACTTTAAAATTATTTTTTTAACTATGCATGCGAGGACAATGTCCTCATCCTTAATAAAAAAAATCCGCTTTATGCATGATTTACATTTATTTATGATGGGGGTTGTATTCCGCCCCTAGTTTTGTTGTAATTTATTGTCATGCACTTTATTTTAATTATGCTTTCATTTACTGTTTTCCTTGGATGACCAACTTGCGCTCTAATTATTGCATCAAAACGTATGAGAAAAGGGATGAAATCTAAAATTCAAAACTCAATTATAATTTAACCAAGGTATGAATAAATGAGAAGTCCCACACCATCTCTGGTCTTTGGGCTGAATGAGGCGAGAGGGCCATCTCAATATTCTATTGGGATGGGCCTCCAAGACACCTCTTGTGTCCCGTAAAAAGGCTCAATTTGCACAGTCCTAGGCACCACGAGGCGAGAGGGCCATCCTAATGTTCTATTAGGGCGGGGTCTCTGTGACGCGCGCCGGATCCCGAGCGCCGCCCTTTCGGACCGCCCGCACGTGGGCGATCGGGGCATTTGCGGGTCCGTTGACATCTTGCGATAAATCGCAAGTGCGTCTATGTTGGGCAACAAGGAGGTATCATGGAGTCGCCACCCAATAGAACATTGGGAAAGTTACTCTCACCTCGGAGAGCCTAAGACTGCGCTTGGTATCCATTTTGGGCCAGCCAGAGGGGTCTTGGAAGGTAAACCTCTCGCCCTAAGGAGCCTAGGATTAGCGCTAAAGTCTCGTGGCACAAAAAGGTGTCTTGGAGGGTAGACCTCTAGCCTTTTTGAGCCCAAAGACCAGAGCTGGGTCCGGGATTTCTCATCTATTTCTACCTAGATTATTTTATGATCAAATTTTAATACCATTGATTCGCTCTCTCTCCACACGATGCAATTAATTGAAAGGCGCATTTATTCACATTTTGAAAGCGGTAAATGAGCAAAATAAATATCGAAAGCGATAAATTACAATAATACAAGGAGCAGAATACAACTCCCTCTTGTAAATGTGCGAAGCATACATAAAACTGGTTATTCATTTAATAGTGAGAACATTGGTCCTCGCATGCATATTTATTATGAAACAATTTTGATGTGATGATTTATTTGGGTATGAAAAACTAGGACATTGGTCCCATTTTTATTTAGAAAAAATGTCAAGTTAATTAATAAAAATATTTTTGTGATTTTCTTTTTAGCGAGCCTAAATAAAGAATTTTACAAGAAAGTTATATGGCAAAATTAAATAAAATATTACAAATAAAGAAAATAAATATATGAACCAAATGAGCCTTTTTGGACCTCCCGATGTGCTCGCAAAAACGCCCAAGCGAAAAAATGAGTTTAGACATAAAAAAACAAAATACAAATAAAATAATGTTAGCGATTAAATCAATTAAACCAATTAAACATACAAAATAATGAATAACAAATTAAAATAAAATAAGGTGATATGAAAAAATGATAATGGAATCAAAAATATTAACAAACAAAAATAAAATGAGAAACATGGATTATATGTGATAAATGATTAAATGATGTGATGAAAATAAAATAAAACATGTTAATTAATTAATTAATACATGTAAAAAATATGAACATGATGAAAATAATGATGATAAGTGAAAAATAATGAATGAATAAATAAACAAATGATAATAAAATCATGTAACAATGATAAAAATTAGTAAACAAAGGAATGAAAATAATAATGATATATAACAAGGTTAATTGATATGTTCATAGTTAATACAAACTATTTACATGGCAAAAAGATTAGTTTAAATTAATTAATTATTCGCATATTAAAAATAATGAGAAATCAAAATAAATTATTTACATGTTAGGAATTAAAAAGACAATATTCACATGAATAAAAATCAAATCATATATATAAACAATTAAATGGAACAAATATAAGATGAATACAACAAATGAATAGATGAAAACAATAAATAAATCAATAAAAACAATAAAATATATATGAATAAATTAAATAAAAATAAAATAAAATAGGAATGGAGCCAAGAATATTTACCCTCAGAATATCGGATTTGATGAAGGAAAAGTGATGATTTTCCGGAAAATTGCTTGAAAGAATAATTCAGCAATAAAATTAATTCTCTTTGTTTATGGAGAAAAACAAAGGAATTGATTTGTATGCTTAAGATTAAAAAGAAATTGATGTCAAAATGATGATTAATTTCTTGTGTTTATGGAGCAAAAACAAAGAAATTAATTGGAATAATTAACAATTGAAAATTAATCTTTCAATTTCAATTAAACCTTATTAATTAAAAAGAGAAAATCTGAAATTTTGAAGAGAAAATAGAAGAGAGGAATTCTGGAAAATTAGGTCTCAAAAATGTGGAGGCTCCCCTTTTTTTGATTCATCATAAAGTATTTAAAGAATAGAAAATGTTGACCCTAGTTTAATTAAGGAAAACAAACCTAATTTTATTCAAATTCCTTTATTTTTGGGGATAAAATCAAGTTTTATTAATTAATAATATATAAAAAATATTTTGGAATTTTATTTGAAGTCAAAAACCCTTAATTTTGGGATAAAAACGGATTTTTGGGTGAAAAAATCGGAAAAAAGGCTGAAAAAATGGAAAATAGGGTAACAGACCCTATACCGACGGCCAGGGAGCCGTCGCCAGAGGGACGCCGCCCGTCGCTATAGAGCGACGGGCACTCACGCGGCGAGCAGGCGCGATTTGCGCGCTGGCGCTCGCGCACGAGCGCTCCGTGCGGCGCTCAGCGTGCGCGATGCTGCGCGCGCAGCATCGGCGACGCTGAGCGTCGCCTTTGCGTCCGCAATGCGATGGGCGCCTGCGCGCTGCCGCGCCCGACACCCGCGGTCCGAAAAATTTTTTATTTTTTATTTTTTTATTTTTTCTATTTTTTTTAAATTTTAAATTGACTAAAAACACCATAATTTTAAGCCCCCATTTTTCAAAATTAATTTTTTTTAAATATTTTTTTATTATTTTCTAATTTTTCACTCTAAAATGCAAATTTGACGAGAAAACCATCACTTTTAACCTTTTAAGCCTGTGAAGGCAATTATCATCATTGGGTAACTTCGATCTAGGCTGACTCAGGACCCGGTGTCTACAGTTGCCCCCAGTTTAGGGGAATCTAGTACACTAGTGTCTAGGTGAGCCTAAACTCAAAGAAGAAAAGGAAAGAGACGCGTACCTGAGTCGGCCGTCTTTCCTGCTTGATGGAATTGTAATGATAGTTGTTGCTGTCTTTTGGTTGTAGCTGGTAATGCTGTGGTCGTGCTAACCTCTTGTGGGTAGTGCCGCCATCGTGCTAACCGCTGTGAATTTTGGTAGTGCCGTGGTCGTGCCAACCTCTTGTGGGTTGTGCCGCCATCTTGCTAACCGCTGTGCATTGGTAGTGCCGTGGTCGTGCCAACCTCTTGTGGGTTGTGCTGCCATCGTGCTAACCGCTATGAATTGGTAGTGCCGTGGTCATGCTAACCTCTTGTGGGTAGTGCCGCCATCGTGCTAACCGCTGTGAATTTTGGTAGTGTCGTGGTCGTGCTAACCTCTTGTGGGTAGTGCCGCCATCGTGCTAACCGCTGTGAATTTTGGTAGTGCCGTGGTCGTGCTAACCTCTTGTGGGTAGTGCCGCCATCGTGCTAACCGCTGTGAATTGGTAATGCCGTGGTCGTGCTAACCTCTTGTGGGTAGTGCCGCCATCGTGCTAACCGCTGTGAATTTTGGTAGTGCCGTGGTCGTGCCAACCTCTTGTGGGTAGTGCCGCCATCGTGCTAACCGCTGTGAATTTTGGTAGTGCCGTGGTCGTGCCAACCTCTTGTGGGTTGTGCCGCCATCGTGCTAACCGCTGTGAATTTTTGTAGTGCCGTGGTCGTGCTAACCTCTTGTGGGTAGTGCCGCCATCGTGCTAACCGCTGTGAATTGGTAATGCCGTGGTCGTGCTAACCTCTTGTGGGTAGTGCCGCCATCGTGCTAACCGCTGTGAATTTTAGAACTGTGCTCCTTTAGATGTTTGGACTGGTGTCGTCACTCGGCTTTTGTTGGTGTTCCCCGCCGATTTCTCCTGCAAGATTGTATGCATAGGAATATACAAGAAATCACGTGTGCATGATATGGAATGCAAATGCTTGCAACAATGTATAGACTGTGCCCTAGGTGGTCCATGGTTCGCTGAGGTTGTAGCCTTCCTGCTCTACAATGCCCCCAGAATCCTGAGGATCGTCGACATGTTTTCTGAAAGAGATGTCCGGTATATATCCTTGCCCCCCTGGTCAATGATCATTTACCCGGGATTCTTTTTCATGTTCTGTATTGTATGTTACTTGATTGAAAGAAGATCATCTGAAGTAGCGCCGCCTTATCGCTCCAGGCATTGAACGTCATTGTTTTAAAGGTAGTGCGTCCCTTGTGGATTTTCACACTAGCTTTTCTTTGCGGGAAATACGTCCCTTGTGGGATTTTCACACAACCCTTTGCCTAACTTTTGCCTGGAATGGACCCAACCCAATCCAGTGGCTTTTGTTTATTTTATATTTATTTTTTTTTGTAGGGCATACTGCCTATTTCCAGGTCTTCACCTTGCCTTTTGGCCTAACTTTTGCTTAGAGAGCCAGTTACGGTTTTCATCTCTAACGGCCTTCTTTGATTTGCTGCTCCCTGAGAAGTCTTCGATTTGCTGTTCCTTGAGAAGTCTTTGATTTGCTGCTCCCTGAGAAGTCTTTGATTTGCTGCTCCCTGAGAAGTCTTTTGTTGATTGTCCCCTGAGAGGTCATTGGATGGTGCTTGGATTGATGATTAAGCTGGTATGTGGATTGATGATTTGATCGATGTCTGGACTGATGATTGAATTGAGGCTTGGATATATGTTTTGATCGATGTCATCACTCGGCTTTGGCCGGTGTCCGCATCAAATCTCTTTTTCTGCAAAATAGGGAAACTAAAATATGCAGGAATGGTGAGCATGCAAGTGAAATGCATGAGTAATGCAGGAATGCAGGATAAAAATTCATCTATGTGGACTTGAAGATGATAGCCGGGCTAGCTGCAATTTGCGATATAATTGATGCCTTTTGAGCTGCTTTTGAATTTCATGCCCTTTGGGATTGTGAGATTCTCATCCTGTACCTGTAGTCATTATTTGAAGGTAGTGCGTCCCTTGTGGATTTTCACACTAGCTTTTCTTAGTGGAAGATGCGTCCTTTGTGGATTTTCACATAACCCTGTGCCCTTTTTTTTTTTTTTTTTTTGCCTGAAATGGACCCAACCCAATCCAGCGGCTTTTCTCTTTCTTAATTTTTTTGAATGACACACTGCCTGTTTTCAGGTTTTCACCCTATCCTTTTGCCTAATTTTTGCTTAGAGCGCCAGTTACGGTTTTCACTCTAACGGCTTTTTTTTTTTTTTTTTTTTTTTACGACTTGAAAAATTAGAACTATTGTCAAGGCTTCCTCAGTATCTTGTCTTCGGCTTTCACTCCTGAGTACCACAACCCCTGGACACAATTGCTTTCCCAAAATTGTCATATTGTGGGTCAGAGACTACATCCTTGCTTCCATAAGTGCCTGCGAAAAAAAAAATTGATACATAACCTTCCGGTAGATAATAAAACTCAACGGCTTAAGCACCTGGTCGGCGAGAGTAGAAGCAAAGTATAGCCAGTTAGATTTTATACACTCAATAATGAATGACATCTTTCTTTTTATAAAAGAACTAGGAAATGATGAGTTAAAACTACTTCTGCTTTATGCATTTGCAAAGATTGTGTGCATTTTGGTATGATTTCTCCGTACATGATCACCATATAACATAGATTCAAAATGCAAAATTACGTTTAATCTCAGAATGGATCTTGAAAGCATCAGACTCCTGTTTCCAATCAGCCCTCTCGGGTTTTCCTGATTGGATATTTTCTCTCGAGCCTCTAATTTTTGACCAGAGTGCCTTTTTTCGGTTTTCACCCTGACGAGGCGCCCAATTTTAGCAAGGCCGCCTTTTTCCGGTTTTCGACCCGCGGGGCATTTATTCTCTTCTTTTGATTTTTAGTCTTTACCATGGACCTTCTCGGGTTTGTTGAGGTTGACTGCTTCATCGAACTTGCTTCCTTTACTGTTTGTCGAAACGCTGCTCCTTGGGATAATGACTTTTCAAGAACAAACAAGTCTTCGTTTGCTGGCCTGAATTTACTTCGTTCATCTGGAATACTTGGTCTTATTTCCTGAATACCAAATCTCACTATTTTCAGTAGGTGGTTTCTGACTTTCTTCCCGAATAATTAAGTAAATTATTTCCTGATCGATATGATTGCAATAGTAATCCCATGACCTATTTTGGTCTGATGTGCTTAGCTGCTGCAAAACTATTTCTATGACTGTCCCGGTATTGTCTGATGTGTTTAGCCGCTGTAGCATCGTTCCCATAATTGCCCTTTAAGATTTAAGTGCTGTGACAGGTAGTGCTTTTACCCCATGCCTCGAGGAATAAAGTGTAATACGTGTAAAGATTTTTTATTGCAGTCCCCTGCATAGGTCTCCTTCATAATCTTCTTGGCCTTTTCCTATCTAGCATCTCAACTGCACGTCATTAGCTTTCCTCTCGTACTGCACATCCTTTACATGAATGAACTGGGTGGATAACTTATGAATCAGTCTCTTGGTTCCTTTCAGTAGCCAAATAGAGTGACAAGGTGCAGGTATGTGTATATCCGCGAGATTTGGATAAAGCTTGGCCACAAATTTTCCTTCTCTTAGCAAGCTTTGCTCAAATCCTGAAGTTTACACATACACACACTTTTCTTTTTAACCATCGGGATGCCATTGGCCAACCTAGTTTGGCGTTGTGTTTCAAAAAGAAATTAGGTCTTGTTTCTACTTGCGGATCTCTCCTTTCAACCATTTCTACCCACTTGGGCTTGAGTCTTCTGAGCTTCTGTGGCACCTGTCCATGATTCTGGCATAGCATTCTTAGTGGCTTCATAATCATCTTCTACCATGTCTTCACTGGTCCAGGCAAAGACTTTTTTTTTTTAATTTTTTTTTTAATTCTCTCAAGTTTCAATCTCTCTTCAAGAGTCATAACAGATGCTATCAAGATTTTCTTTGGGTTCTCCCAAGTTTCGGGATTAAACGGAATAGCATTAATTGAATAAATGTCACACATTGATTATGCACAATGAAATCACAAGAAACATCACACAAATAAACAAAAACACAAAAGCATTCCTTTTATTTCATAAAAGTAGAGTTAAAACATCATCATTAGATAGTTCAAAAATAAATAGAGCATCTAAATAGCTAACATCTTTTCTTTCTCGCCAACATGGATGCTGTAGCCGACAGTCTATCACCCCCGGGAACCATTCTCTCGCCCCATCCTTTCCTCATCAATGAGACCTTGAATAAGCTTTTTTAGAATTCGGCATCTATCAGTCTTATGCCCAGTATGCTGATGGTAGGCACAATACAAATTCGATCGGTGACTAGGGAATCCTTGGCTCTTGGCGGGTCTTGCAGGTTTCGGTTGTAGTTTCCCTTTATCGATGAAATAGGAAAGGAGCTCAGATAAAGGCTTTTCGCAAATGGCATAACAACCTTGAGTAGTTCCTATGTTTGGAACCTTAGTAGTCCCAACACCCCCCACGCTGTTATCGTCGAGACTTGAGCTTTCCTGATTATTACCCTCAATGACGTTGCCCCTTCCTTCAAGGGCGACCGGTTGCTTGCCAAGATTCTGTACATGAAACTTTGGGGTTTGGCCATCACTCCTCAGATATCTAGCGTGCCGACGACATTTCCTATGCCCTCGATTTCTGGCTGGGTTAGCTAACCATGAGCGCAGGTCCCCCTCCCCTACTTGAGGAAAAGATTCGTCTATGCTGAGATGACCTTTCTGAATTGTTCTAACCGTTGATGCTTCCTTTATCCCTTGAGTGCCGGCACAGATGTCACACCTATCCGGTTGACTCCCATTCTTTTAAGTCCATAGAGACTTTCTCCCGGGCGGCCAGGGTAATTGCAAGTTTAGACTTTGAAATTTCTTCTTCGAGGACATCCATCCTTCTCTTTAGGCCCCGTGTCACTGCTAGAAGGCCATTCTCTGAAACATGCCCTTTGCCTTTTCGCTCGGGTGACATAGCAACGGGTGACTCTCCTCCAGGTCCATTTGGTGGTAGGTGCACTTCCTTAGGCGAATCATACTCTTCTTGCAATTCGGTAAAAGCAGCAGACTGTTGTCCAGTAGGTGGCACCACAATTAAATTCTCCATAATAGCCATGGTCTGAGTTTTACGGTTTTTAACCCCTCGTTCTATCTCCTTTACTGCACCATCCTCTCCCTTGGGTACTTCATTCATGATAGTCCATGGAATTATGGGTTCATCCTCTTCCTCTCCCATGATATCACCCTTCACATCAAGGGTCTTCTTGTGCTCAAAAAGTGTCGTTGCTCTGAGCTCAAAATCTAGCTGTTGTGCTGTAGTGAATGCTATAGGAGTCTCTTCCTTGACAGGTGATTCAAATGGTTTAACAGAAGGGGCTGTAGGCAGTTGCTTGGAATTTGATGCTACTTGAGAGGCGATATTTTCCATCATGGTTAACATCTTCCTTTCAAAATCGTCGAGCCTCTTATTTAGGTCCTGTATTGTCAACGCACCAGTCTCTCGTGGTAATTCTGCCATTGATAATTTTAGAGAGGACTCACGGGATGAGAGTAGCTCAGAATCCCCGTCAGACACAAATTCTAGCAACTCAAAGAGCAAATTTGTCCTTACTAGCCGACCGTCGGAACCTCTAGTCCACTTAGATGAATCTATGATGGCTGAAAAAATTAGATTGTTAGGATGATGCATGAATGACATATACAATGCATGATAGTGAGCTATGCAACATTTACAATCACATGCAAGCAAGTAAATCCTTCCAACCTTATTACTCCCACACACGAGGTAATGCAGTCTCTTTCCTAGGTAGGTCCAATCCATGGGTTAGCGGGGAACCCAATGGATGCGTATGGTGTGCGGTGAAAAACCGACATCGTAACACTCCTATACTAATGTACAAGCGGATGGATAGTGATCGTCATGTATTTAGACGTTCCACAAATTTCGACATGGCCCTACCGGGGCATGGAAGCCTTTGGCTAGGTTACTAAGCGAGATATCTGGACTCACCCAATACATGAGGATCCATACAGCAAGCATGGAATTAGGGTTCATATCACCTGTGGAAAGTAGCTATGGCCATTATATGAGCTTTGGACAAGGGAGATGTTACTTTAAGGCTACCCAAGCATGATCCCTGCCGACGGGTCTAGCTCATCACGAGCGTAACGACCGATCGGGTCACCATTTTGATATACCATTAAGGTACGTTGGCTTGGGCTGGTGATTATCCTTAACACTTCCCCAAATTGAGTGAAAATGAGGAGGTGCTTCAGGAACGCACCGGGGCTAAAAGAGGGACCAAACTAGCGTATTCTAAGGCTCTAATGATATGCAAATGCAAATTTGAGAGAAGGTGAATTTATGAATTAAATTTTAATCATAAATGTTAAAAGAGGTATTTTCGAATCGAAATCTCGAACCATAAACATCCCCAGTGGAGTCGCCACTGTGACGCGCGCCGGATCCCGAGCGCCGCCCTTTCGGACCGCCCGCACGTGGGCGATCGGGGCATTTGCGGGTCCGTTGACATCTTGCGATAAATCGCAAGTGCGTCTATGTTGGGCAACAAGGAGGTATCATGGAGTCGCCACCCAATAGAACATTGGAAAAGTTACTCTCACCTCGGAGAGCCTAAGACTGCGCTTGGTATCCATTTTGGGCCAGCCAGAGGGGTCTTGGAAGGTAAACCTCTCGCCCTAAGGAGCCTAGGATTAGCGCTAAAGTCTCGTGGCACAAAAAGGTGTCTTGGAGGGTAGACCTCTAGCCTTTTTGAGCCCAAAGACCAGAGCTGGGTCCGGGATTTCTCATCTATTTCTACCTCGATTATTTTATGATCAAATTTTAATACCATTGATTCGCTCTCTCTCCACACGATGCAATTAATTGAAAGGCGCATTTATTCACATTTTGAAAGCGGTAAATGAGCAAAATAAATATCGAAAGCGATAAATTACAATAATACAAGGAGCAGAATACAACTCCCTCTTGTAAATATGCGAAGCATACATAAAACTGGTTATTCATTTAATAGTGAGAACATTGGTCCTCGCATGCATATTTATTATGAAACAATTTTGATGTGATGATTTATTTGGGTATGAAAAACTAGGACATTGGTCCCATTTTTATTTAGAAAAAATGTCAAGTTAATTAATAAAAATGTTTTTGTGATTTTCTTTTTAGCGAGCCTAAATAAAGAATTTTACAAGAAAGTTATATGGCAAAATTAAATAAAATATTACAAATAAAGAAAATAAATATATGAACCAAATGAGCCTTTTTGGACCTCCCGATGTGCTTGCAAAAACGCCCAAGCGAAAAAATGAGTTTAGACATAAAAAAACAAAATACAAATAAAATAATGTTAGCGATTAAATCAATTAAACCAATTAAACGTACAAAATAATGAATAACAAATTAAAATAAAATAAGGTGATATGAAAAAATGATAATGGAATCAAAAATATTAACAAACAAAAATAAAATGAGAAACATGGATTATATGTGATAAATGATTAAATGATGTGATGAAAATAAAATAAAACATGTTAATTAATTAATTAATACATGTAAAAAATATGAACATGATGAAAATAATGATGATAAGTGAAAAATAATGAATGAATAAATAAACAAATGATAATAAAATCATGTAACAATGATAAAAATTAGTAAACAAAGGAATGAAAATAATAATGATATATAACAAGGTTAATTGATATGTTCATAGTTAATACAAACTATTTACATGGCAAAAAGATTAGTTTAAATTAATTAATTATTCGCATATTAAAAATAATGAGAAATCAAAATAAATTATTTACATGTTAGGAATTAAAAAGACAATATTCACATGAATAAAAATCAAATCATATATATAAACAATTAAATGGAACAAATATAAGATGAATACAACAAATGAATAGATGAAAACAATAAATAAATCAATAAAAACAATAAAATATATATGAATAAATTAAATAAAAATAAAATAAAATAGGAATGGAGCCAAGAATATTTACCCTCAGAATATCGGATTTGATGAAGGAAAAGTGATGATTTTCCGGAAAATTGCTTGAAAGAATAATTCAGCAATAAAATTAATTCTCTTTGTTTATGGAGAAAAACAAAGGAATTGATTTGTATGCTTAAGATTAAAAAGAAATTGATGTCAAAATGATGATTAATTTCTTGTGTTTATAGAGCAAAAACAAAGAAATTAATTGGAATAATTAACAATTGAAAATTAATCTTTCAATTTCAATTAAACCTTATTAATTAAAAAGAGAAAATCTGAAATTTTGAAGAGAAAATAGAAGAGAGGAATTCTGGAAAATTAGGTCTCAAAAATGTGGAGGCTCCCCTTTTTTTGATTCATCATAAAGTATTTAAAGAATAGAAAATGTTGACCCTAATTTAATTAAGGAAAACAAACCTAATTTTATTCAAATTCCTTTATTTTTGGGGATAAAATCAAGTTTTATTAATTAATAATCTATAAAAAATATTTTGGAATTTTATTTGAAGTCAAAAACCCTTAATTTTGGGATAAAAACGGATTTTTGGGTGAAAAAATCGGAAAAAAGGCTGAAAAAATGGAAAATAGGGTAACAGACCCTATACCGACGGCCAGGGAGCCGTCGCCAGAGGGACGCCGCCCGTCGCTATAGAGCGACGGGCACTCACGCGGCGAGCAGGCGCGATTCGCGCGCTGGCGCTCGCGCACGAGCGCTCAGCGTGCGCGCGCCTTTAGCGACGCGCAGCATCGGCGACGCTGAGCGTCGCCTTTGCGTCCGCAATGCGATGGGCGCCTGGGCGCCTGCGCGCTGGGCGCCCAGGTGCCTGCGAGCTGGGTGCCAGCGCGCCTGCGCGCTGCCGCGCCCGACACCCGCGGTCCGAAAAATTTTTTATTTTTTATTTTTTATTTTTTTTTTATTTTTTCTATTTTTTTTAAATTTTAAATTGACTAAAAACACCATAATTTTAAGCCCCCATTTTTCAAAATTAATTTTTTTTAAATATTTTTTTATTATTTTCTAATTTTTCACTCTAAAATGCAAATTTGACGAGAAAACCATCACTTTTAACCTTTTAAGCCTGTGAATGCAATTATCATCATTGGGTAACTTCGATCTAGGCTGACTCAGGACCCGGTGTCTACAGTCTCCAAGACACCTCTGGTTTGCCCGAGCGCGAGGCCGAGAGGGCCATCCTAATGTTAGGGCAGGGCCTCCAAGACACCTCTGGCTTGCCTATGATGGACATAGCTGCGCTATCTTAGGCTTATTGAGGCTTGACAAACTTTTTCAATATTCTATTAGGTGGCGACTCCAAGAAACCTCCTTGATGCCCAAAATAGACGCATTTATAATTTCTTACAAGTTTTATGAACCTCATCCCTAAAGCCCTAAAGACGGGCAGTCGGGGCCTCCCGGGGTTCGGCGCGCGTCACAGTGGCGACTCCACTGGGGACATAAGAGACTTCGATTCAAAAGCACCTTGGTTAAAACATATAATTGAGTTTTAATTTAAAAATTTTATCCCTTTTTGAAATTGCATTGCATCCATGCTAGAGCCTTAGAATTATGCTAGTTTTGTCCCTTTTTTAACCCTGGTACATTCCCAAAGCACGACCTTACTTTCACTCAATATGGGGTAGTGTTAGGGATAATCACCAGCCCAAGCCTCGTACCTTATGGTATATTAAATGGAGACCCAATCGGTCGTTATGCTTGTGATAAGCAAGACTCGTTGGTAGGGACCATGCTTGGGTAGCCCGAAAGTATCATCACCCTTGACCAAAGCTCATGTAATGGCAATAGATACTTCCCCTAGGTGATATGCTCCTTAATACAATCCTTGTTATATGGGCCATTATATATTGAACAAAATTAACCAAATTAAACGATCTTTTATCAAAGGTTTTCATGCCCCAGTGGGCCCATCTTAATTTAGTTGAATTGTTTAAACACATAATGGCCAAACACCCATACGTATGTACATTAGGCAAGAGATGTTATACTGCAGATTTTTTTTCCATGCACTATACACGTTTAATGGGTTTCGTGTTAATCCATGGATCAGACCCACCTAGAAAAGAGACTACACTACCTCGTGTGTGGGAGCAATAAGGTTGGAAGGATTTATCTGCTTGTATGTGATTGTCCATGCTGCATCAACATGATCATGCACTGTATATATCATTCATGCATCATCCTAACAGTTCAAATCTTTTCAGCCATTATGGATTCACCTAAGTGGACTAGGGGTTCTAACGGTCAACTGGTGAGGGTAGATCTGCCTCTTGGATTGACAGAATTGGTGTCTGACTGGAATTCTAAGCCACTCTCAACGGCCAAGGAATCATCCATAGAATTACCAATGGCAGAGGAGACCGGAGCTTTGACAACTCAAGACCTTGCTAGGAGGCTAGAGGATTTTGAACGAAGAATGTTGGAAATGATGGGAGCTATGGCCGATAGGATTGCTCATCCTCCTGCTCCACAACCACCAGCTGCTCCACATCCACCCATTGCTCCACAGCCCCTGATGGTTCATGCTGGGGGCAAGTTGAACCATCTGCTGGCAGAGAAGCCCCCATTATAATTAATACTGCTCGTCAGCTTGTTAATGAACATATAGTTGTTGTGCCTACTGAGCAAAAAAGGGCAATAATGCCCAATCCTAATGATAATTTTGTGATGGAGGAGGGAGATGAAAAGGCAGTAGAACCTCAATTTGTGGGGGCCAGAGCGCCAAGGGTATAGGATGAGGCGATGAGAGGGTTGAGGCAACAGATTGAAGCAATCACCAGCATGCTATCAGCCGAAAAGGGGATCAACCCTGAAGATAAAGATTTAGGGGATGAAGATCTATTGCCCCTAAGGTTGAAAATGCCTGAGCTGCCGAAGTTTGATGGTACTTCGGATCCATCTACACATATTAAGCATTATACCCTAGTGATGAAAGGCATAGGGTTGACCAAAAAATAGAAGGTTGAATACTTCTGCCTTAGTCTAGTGGGTCCAGCTGTGTGCTGGTATCATGGGTTAGACAGGAGGTCCAAGGAGGATTAGGACCTTTTGACTGAAGAGTTTGTGAAATAATATGACTGCAGCACCAGAATGGAGGTCACCTTAAAGGACCTCGAGCTTTTACAGCAGAAGAATGATGAGTCATTCCATGAATACCTTACAAGATGGAGAAATAGGGTCACGGAGATGAAGAGAAAACCTGACACTGTTAATCAGGTCAGGCTATTTATCAGGAACTTTTGCCCTTACTTGAGGGACTTGCTCAGCTTTAAGGGGCTCAAAGACTAGGAGTCGCTTAAGGACTTTGCTGTAGAAGCTGAGGGGGCTTACCTAGCAAAGAAAGCAACCCAAAATAACTTTGCTGGGAAAGGCTATGACAACCAATCAGGATACAAGTCGGGCAATGCAGGAAGCAGTAATAATAGAAGTGGTAAGACGGCCGAGGATTCAGCCACTGAGGTTGGATGGGTTCAGAGGTACTACTCCAATTTGGGCCGCTCTCTGTCTTAGGTATTGGAGAAATTGACAAAGGAAGGCAAGCTGAGACCATTGCCACCTAGGCCAGCCATGAATCAAGGAAAGTCGAGGCATAGAGAAGATCAATACTGTGCTTACCATCAGCACACCGGGCATTTAACAGATTATTGCCGAACTCTGAGGAATAAAATTCAGGATCTTATTGATTCCAAGGAGATCACTGACCCTGAGAAAAGAGACAAGAAGAAGAGGGCACGTTATAATGCAGTTCCCCCACCATGCATGTGATCGGAGGAGAAGATAATGTTTTTAATTGTTTTTTTTTTTCCAAGAACACTTTCTATGACAGTATTTGCAATATTTATAATTTTAATAAGATGAAAAATCTTGTGTATTTGTATAGTGCCTATAATGATTTCATTTCTCAAGATCACGATGTATTCATTTTTTGATATTAATTCAATTAATACGATTACATTTAATCTCAAAACTTTGGGAAACCCAAAGAAAATCTTGATAGCATCTGTTATAACTCCTGAAGAGAGGAAAAATTCTGAGAAGAAAAAAAAAGTGAAAGAAAAACTAGATACAATTAGGGGATTGGATAAAAACTCACTAAGAGCACTAGAACCTTTCTGATTACCCATCAAAGTGATCCCTAGATAAGACAGAACCTAGAAAATAATTTAGGCAGCCATTCTTTGTGTAGCTCTCTAAATGACTATTTTCTACCTTTATTTCGCAATCGCTTGCTAGCCTGTTGAGCCTTTATATGGGTATGCTAAATGCGTACCATTTTTTTTTGTTACACATGTTGAAACTACCCGTCGCCTAAAATGATTTTTACCTCCCCTTAGGAAAATGGCCGCCCTAGTAAGAACGGATGTACATCATTAATAATTATTTGGGTTATCAAATATTGCCCTGGTAAGGATAGGTTTACACTTTAGGAAGAGGGTTTATTCATGCGTAAAAGACATGAGCTCGCAAAAAAAAAAGAAAGATGAAAAAAGAAAGATGAAAAAGAAAGATGAAAAAAAAAGAAGAAAAGAGAAAAAGAAAAGGAAAAAGAAAAAGAAAAAAAAAACGAAATGAGAACGAAAAAGAAAGAAAAAGTAGGGCTCAAGATAGTAACCTCTTGATGAGTTTCAGTGGCAATCATTGTAACTTAACTGAGCTTGATGAGCTAAAAGTATCATCAAATACAAATTCAAGAATCCCTTTATAGTACGCCATTGAATTGAGCGGCCATTTTTTATCTAGCAACCTGATCCTCCTTTGATAGCCATCTACCTAAGCCTAACGTTACAACCAAAGTAAGACCTTTTGATTCTTGGTTTAGTCTTATCCAATTAGTGGAGATGACCTTCTAATAAGGTTCGGTACGCAGGAAGAGGCATATGGTGTTTCTTGAGCTTCAGGCAGGAAGCTATAAGTGCATTTATGCATTTGAGTTGAATCTCGTCCCCAACATTGCATCTAGAATTTGCTTCAGAAAAAGAGTATCCTGGCAAAAATTAAAGAGCAGAGAGAAAATTTTCAATCATAAAAACTCGAGAGGGAGAGTTAATAACAGGAGTTTGATGCTTCCAAAATCTATCCCGAGATTTGATGAGGTCTTGTATTTTTTGAGATTAATGCCAAACAATGATCATGTTTAATGAAATCAAATTGAAACACATGCATTTATGCAATGACATATTGGTGTGATCAGAGCAGTTCACTTGGTGTGATCAAAGTCATCTACTGTCTCCTTTCACCACTCAAGCGCTTCAGCTGACTCATCCTGCTATCATCTATGAAGCCAATCCTACAGCACCTTCATCTAAGGTGTAAGCACATACCGATCACACCTGAGAGATTTTTGCCAATAGCTTCAACCTCTCTGCAAAAAAAAAAAAAAAAAACCCGTTAGAGATAAAAACTGTAATTGGCGCTCTAAGCAAAAGTTAGGCCAGAGGGATAGGGTGAAAACCTGGAAACAAGCAGTCTGTCCTTCAAAACAAAGGAAAAAAAAAAGCCGCTGGATTAGGTTAGGTCCATTCCAGGCAAAAATAAGGCACAGAGTTATGTGAAAATCTGCAAAGGACGCATTTCCCGCTAAGAAAAGCTAGTGTGAAAATTCACAAAGGACACACTACCTTCAAAAAATCACTATAGGTATCAGATGAGAACCTTGCAATCCCGAAGGCATGAAATTCATAGGCAATTCCAAAAGGCATCGATCCTATCGCAAATTGCAGCCAGACTGGCTATCATCTCTAAGTCCACTTAGATGAATTCTTATCCTGCATTCTTGCATGACCCATGCATTTCACGTGTATACTCACTATTTTTCTTGCATAATTGGTTTTTTCAATTTTGCAGTAAGAGAGATTCAATGCGGACACTAGTAGAAGGTGAGTGACGACATCAATTTAAGCATCAATCCAAGCATCAATCCAAACATCAATTCAAGCATCAATCCAAGCATCAACCAAAGATCTCTCAGGGGGAAATTAACCAAAAGGCTTTCAAGGGGCACCACTTCAAAATCCAAGCATTAACCAAAGACCTCTCAGGGTGGCAACTAACCAAAGGGCTCATAGACAATACCACTTCAAATCTCAGAAGGCTTAGCACGATGACGGCACTACCACTCCCCGGAGGGTTAGCATGATCACGGCACTACCACTTCACAAACTCAGAAGGGTTAGCACGATCGCGGCACTACCATTCTATGGAAGGTTAGCACGACCACGGCACTACCACTTCGGAATGGTTAGCACGATGACGGCACTACCACTCCACGGAGGGTTAGCACGATCACGGCACTACCGCTTCACAAACTCAGAAGGGTTAGCACGATGACGGCACTACCATTCTACGGAAGGTTAGCACAACCACGGCACTACCACTTCAGAAGGGTTAGCACGATGATGGCACTACCACTCCACGGAGGGTTAGCACGATCACGACACTACCACTTCGGAAGGGTTAGAACGATTACGGCACTACCACTCCACGGAGGGTTAGCACGATCGCGGCACTACTGCTTCACAAACACAAAAGGGTTAGCACGATGGCGGCACTACCATTCTACAGAAGGTTAGCACGACCACGGCACAACCGCTTCACATCTCAGAAGGGTTAGCACGATGACGGCACTACCACTCCATGGAGGGTTAGCACGATCACGGCACTACTGCTTCAACAATGGACAACACGCCGACAAGCTGGCGACAACCATCACAATAACATCATCCAGTCCAGAAAGACGACTGCCTCAGGTACGTGCTTCTTTCCCTTTTCTAAGTTTAGGCTCATCTAGACACTAGTGCACTAGTTTTCCCAAAACTGGGGGCAACTGTAGACACCGGGTCCCGTATCAACCTAGAACAGGATTACCTAATGATGAAATTAAGTATGCCTATTTATAGGCAAAAAATGAAAGTTGGAAGTGATGATTTCCTTGTCGGTTTGATTTATTAGGAATAAAAAAAAAATTTAAAAATGTTTTAAAAATAATTTTTTAGACAAAAAGGGTATGTTTTGAAATTATTGTGTTTTAGAGAAAAAAAAATCAAAAAATCGCAAGTGTCGGGTTGCAACAGCGCCCAGCGCGCGCGACAGCACCCAGCGCTCGCGGGGCGTGCTCGCCCAAGAGCGCTGCGCGCGACGACGCTAGTCGACCAAGCCGACGGGCATCGCTCGCCCCTGCGTGGCCGATCAGCCCCCAATCCGTTTTTCTTCACTTTTTAGTGTTTTTTAACTGTTTTTTTTTGTAGATTTTGATTTTTTAAGCTTTTTATCTTCCAACTCTTCAAATTATTCAGATTTTTGGGTTTAATGTGAGTTAAATTAATTTAATTTCTTTATTAAATTTGGTTTATTTTGAGTTATAAAATGGGTTTTTTGGAGAGGATTTAGGGGGATTTTTCTTAAGAAAAATATATTTTCTCTGTTCTTCTTCTTCTTTTTCTTCTTCAAGGAAAATTCTCCAAGTGTTCTAATTTGATTTTATTAAGTTAATTCTTGAGACAAATAAATAAATTATTTGTTCTTGTGAATTTTCTTATTTCTTTGTTATAATTTTTTCATTAAGACAAATAAATCAATTATTTGTTCTTGGGATAAAATTTCATTACATATTTTATTTTTTCTAAGTCAAAGCAAGGAAATTTATCACCCGACTTCATTCATCACATCCAATTTTGATGGTAAGCATTCTTGGCTCCAATTTTAATTCAATTTTAATTTTTAATTTTTTTTTTACAATTAGTTAACTAACATGTAAATCCTCTTAGATCTATTTTCTTAGTTCTTATTTAATTGTCCATTTTATTTTTGTGTTCTTATTCTTATTTCATATTAATATAATTATGGTTATTTTTATTCTTGTGTTCTTATTTAATTGTTCATGTTATTATTATTGTCATTAGTTTTGTTCATATTATTTATTCTTATTATTTATTTAATTGTTCATGTTGTTATTATTGTCATTAGTTTTGTTCATATATTTATTCTTATTATTTATTTAATTGTTCATGTTGTTGTTGTTATTATTATTATTATTATTATTATTATTATTATTATTACTTGCATATTTAATTTGATTGTTCATATTATTTGATGTTGTTACTATTATTATTATTATTATTATTATTATTATTATTATTATTATTATTATTATTATTATTATTATTATTATTATTATTACTTGCATATTTAATTTGATTGTTCATATTCTTTGATGTTATTATTATTATTATTATTATTATTATTATTATTATTATTATTATTATTATTATTATTACTACTTGCATATTTAATTGGATTGTTCATATTCTTTATTATTATTATCATTATTATTATCATTAATATTGTTATTATTATTGTGATTAGTATTAATATTAGTTATTATTTATCATTATTACTATTATAATTATTTTTATTAGTTTTGTTTATTATAATTAATTATTGTTGTCATCATTATTATTTTCATATTTTCATGCATGTTGAATTTTATTACTGTTGTTATTTATGCATGTTGAATTGTTAATATGTTAAGTTAAATATTTTTATTATGTCATCTAATTGATTTGTCATACATGATGCATTTTATTTTATTTATTTCATTTATTTTTACATGTTATATGTTTAATTCATTTTTTTATCACTAACATCACTTTATATTTATGTTTGTTTTATTTTAAATATTTTTTTATGTGTGAGCTTTTCCAATGGCAAATGGGAGCCCATGGAGGTTTGAGGACACCATTTTGGTGGAGCTTATACTTTTAGCATTTTTAGCATTTTTTTAGTATTATTTTGCTTTTATTTGCTTTTACTATTTAATATGTAATTTGTAATAAATTTATTTATTTTCATGCACGTTAATTAAAAGTCGCATAAAGTTTTACATTAATAAATTGGGATTTTTCTAACAAAATGGGACCAATGTCCTAGTTTTTTTCATCCACATAAATTATCACTTTAAAATTATTTTTTAACTATGCATGCAAGGACCAATGTCCTCATCCCTAATAAAAAAAACCCGCTTTATGCATTATTTACATTTATTTTACGATGGGGGTTGTATTCCGCCCCTAGTTTTGTTGTAATTTATTTTTATGCACTTTATTTTAATTATGCTTTCATTTACTATTTTCCTTGGATGACCAACTTGCGCTCTAATTATTGCATCAAAACGTATGAGAAAATGGATGAAATCTAAAATTCAAAACTCAATTATAATTTAACCAAGGTATGAATAAATGAGAAGTCCCGAACCATCACTGGTCATTGGGCTTAACGAGGCGAGAGGGACATCTCAATGTTCTATTGGGATGGGCCTCCAAGACACCTCTTGTGTCCCGTAAAAAGGCTCAGTTTGCACAGTCCTAAGCGTCACGAGGCGAGAGGGCCATCCTAATATTCTATTAGGGTGGGGTCTCCTAGACACCTCTGTTTTGCCCGAGCGCGAGGCCGAGAGGGCCATCCCAATGTTAGGGTAGGACCTCCAAGACACCTCCAGCTTGCCTTTGATGGACATAGCTGCGCTGTCTTAGGCTCACTGAGGCTAGACGAACTTTTCTAATGTTTTATGGGGTGGCGACTCCAAGAAACCTCCTTGTTGCCCAAAATAGACGCACTTGTAATTTCTTACAAGTTTTATGAACCTCATCCCGAAAGCCCTAAAGGCGGGCGGTCGGGGCCTACCGGGGTTCGACGCGCATCACATGTATGCATATTTTTATTAATATTATAATGCTTAGTAAAATCAGTAATCAAAATAACTTATTTTTTAAAAAAAAAATTAATTGAACATAGCGACGGATTATCTGTCCAGAAAATATTCCTCAATATGTTCCGCATCTGATTTAGCTGTAATACATTTTTATTACAGTCGATTGTGATAAAATATTATGGCCGCACAAACTGATTGTATTATAATAATAAACTTATATATGGCCATAATATATTCATTTTTTGTGACATATTTGATTGTCATAAATTCAATTATTTTTTATGACATAATTTATTTTTCATATAATAACATTACTACCAACTATTACGAAAAATTATTATTGTCATAAATTGATTGTATTGGTGACGAAATTGTATTTCGTCATAATATATTCATTTTTTGTAACATATTTATTTGTCAGAAAAAATATTGTGGCAAAATAATTCTATCATCACTAATTTATTAAATTGTGACGAATATAATTCATGTCAAAAAAATAAGTATTTCACGACGAATTTTTGTGTCGCAAATAGTTATTTTTTCGTTATATTTTTTTCCCACCAAAAAAAAGGCTGGAAATTTTTCCTCCATATCAAATGTGATGAAATTATACCTCATCACAGTATATTCATTTTTTGTGACACATTTATTTGTCATAAATAAAATTATTTTTTAAACTAAATTTTTTTGAAAAAAAATAATTAAATTTTTTTTTATATCGATATCTTATTTTGTGACGAAATGATTTTATTGCCACTAATTTATTTAATTATGACAAAAATAATTCATCACAAAAAATAAATATTTTGTGACGATTTTATACATTGCAATAAGTTATTATTTTGTCATTAAATTTTTCCCTCCAAAAAAAATGGTGAAAATTTTCCCTCCTAAAGAAACCATGACGAAATATATTTTTTGTCACAAAATTAATCTATTAATGACGAAAATTAAAACATAAAATGACGCAAGATAATTTTGTCACAGTAATAAATAGTATGGCGACATTTTAAAATATTTGTCGTTGTAAGTTATAATTACTGACAAATTTTTTTGCGTCATTAAAAAATTTGTCACAAAAATTAAAATTTCTTGTAGTGGTATGTGCGTACTGTAAAGGGGCTATTTATTATAAACGCTTATATTAGTAAGTATGCATGAAAGACTTTGACTACCCAGGGATATATATACATATATGTAAGAATGATATAGATATCATAAATTGGAACAAAGATGTGTATAGCCTGCGTTAGTCGGTCGTGACTAGATAGGCATGCATATAGAGTCTTGTTAGCCGCAGCACCAATGCGTTTTTGACCCTGATCAGGTCCCCATTTGGATCCTCAAGATCCCTATGTGTTGAGATCTTATTTAAGATCCCCCAATGTGAAAATATTTTTCAAAGAAAAGAAAAGAAATTGTATTGTTTGTACCCATGGGTACCAAAGTGTTCATTCGTTATCCACCCCCTTGACTTAGCAGGCAATAAATGAAAAAAAGAATGTTAATGGAATAATAGGTCATGAATTAATAAGTGTACGTGATCACTTGTAAGAAAGTATGAGATCAAACATTTGATATGAATGTGAACATATTATCTATTGTGAATTATATGCTGTTTGAACTAGTACTTCAAACACCTATGTGTTCTTCACTACAAGAAAAATGAAAAATAGAGACGGAAATTTTTCCGTCTCTAAATAGAGACGGAAATCAGTTTTCCGTCTCTAAATAGAGACGGAAAATATTTTCCGTCTCTAAATAGAGACGGAATTAATTTTCCGTCTCTATTTAGAGACGAAAAAATTTCCGTCTCTATTTTTCGTCTCTATTTTTGGCGGGATCGATTCCCTCCAAAATTTGAGACCGAAAATAGAGACGGAAATTTTTTCCGTCTCTAAATAGAGACCGAAACAATTCCGTCTCTATTTAGAGACGGAAATATTTCGGTCTCTAAATTTAGAGACGGAAAGCAATTTCCGTCTCTAAATTTAGAGACGGAAATTGCTTTCCGTCTCTAAATTTAGAGACCGAAATATTTTTCCGTCTCTAAATAGAGACGGAATTATTTCGGTCTCTATTTAGAGACGAAAATATATTTTTCGTCTCTATTTAGAGACGATATAATCGTGCGGTCTCTAAATAGAGACGGAAAATTAATTTCCGTCTCTATTTTAGGGATATTAGTGAGAATTAAGCTAGAATTAAGTGGGGTGTATGAGTTGTATAGCAGAATAATAAAATAGAAAGGAAAAGGGAGAACACAGTGTGAATGGGGAAAGGGAGAACGGAAAACCGAAGAGAGAAAGAGAGGAAGAGGGGGCGGAGCACGGCGGGAGGGGGCAGAGCAGCTAGCGGTGGTCGACGGCGAGCAGCGGCTCCTCGCAACGCCGATCTCGGCGTCCTTTCCTCCCCCAATGCGACGTCGCCATTTTAGGAGAGCGAAAAAGCACCGCGAGCTTCTCTTGAGTTTTTCGGCGAGCTCCGACGGCGAGAGGCGACACGAGCGGTGCAACTGGACTCACGGTGGCAAGGCGAAGCTTCCGGTGGCCGTGGATCTCCCTCAATCGCCGGCGATGAGTAGATCGGAGGAGAAGAAAACAGAAGTTTTCGACGGCGATTCTGGCGAAATGACTGGCCTTCACGGCGCGTGACCACCGGAGAAGAAACCCCGAGGCTTCAAGCTCCCTACGGGTGGTTTCGGTGCCTCCGGTTGAGCTCCGGCGAGGCTCCGACGACGGTAAAATGGACCAAAAATAGCAGAAAATTGGTATGTGGCTACCAAATTTATTTTTCTAAGTAATTTTTACATAAGTTTGAATTTTTCGCTTCAACCTTTCTCTCAGCAACATTTTCCTATTACCATAATAATGTAAAATCAATCACATTAACCCCATCGAAATTTTAAGGAATTGAATTGAAATTAAAGGAAGATTAGGGACGTTATGAAGATTTTTAGGCGGAGAGGGATTAGTCTCAACCTTCAAAAGCATAATTAAAGAAGCCTTAAGCACAATATACATGTAAATCTAATCTAAACCTATTTCAGGCATCTTTTTATAGAATAATTTACCATTGTTCTGTCTTTGTCGAGAAACTGGTCCATGCTACCTAAATTGGAGTTACTATGATTCCTCTTTGAATCATTTGTGGGTATTGAAATTCCAAGGCTCAAATCAAGATTTTGACCATTTCCTGCATTATTATAAATTCAGTAAATATAAATTGAAATAATACACATGAAGAAATTAATTTTTATTTATTTAGTACCTTGATTGTTTGGATCAAAAACTATCCCTCCTTCACAAGCAGTAGCCTGAAAATTGGTTACGGCTTCTCTTCCATTACTTTTAATGGCTGCCATATCATAAGCCCTGAATTAAGAAATCAAAGTATTAGATTAATCCATTTTCAAAATTTATTAATTTTTAAGCACAAACATTAATTAATAAGAGTAAAGAAAGAAAAATAAATTCAAGATCATAAGGACCTTGCTGCTTCGACTTCGGTGTCGAATAATCCAAGATAAGTATACCTGATAATCAGAAAAAGGGTGGCTTAAGCCCTTTTTATTTGTTTCGAAATACCCATCTTAGCTATGATTATTCATTAATTTCCATTAATTAATCTGTTAATCTATTCCTAACATTATAATTAAAAAATAAAAAGATAAATTACTTCTTTCCATGCAGTTGTCCCATTCCATTTGTTATGATAGTATTTGTAAATTGAAGAAATATAGGTTAAATTGTAAGTTGGATTTAAATTGTATATAATTTTGGTAATAGTTAAATTATGACACATAAATCATATCAGTAATTAAATCTTATGAATAACTTAACGATAATTAAATCTTAATATATAAATGCGTATCATAATATGTATATTTAAGTAATGGTAGTGTAATTGGTAATACTTGAAGAATTGGTGGAAAATTTAAATGTTAAGTGGGAAATCCAATTATGCTTATTAAAAGTTTTAATAATGTTAGTTGTTTATTTATTTTGCTGGTCAGAGTGAGATATTGGTTAGTGAATATAGTGGCCAATCTAGATGAGATGCTCATAAGTATATACTGTAAATTATTCACAATAGCCAAGTTTGTTTTACAGTTGAGAGAATGTTGATGGAGGTAAAGGTGTTATGCATTCATTTGCAGCTTATTATTGTAATTATTCTCTGTTGTATTTATGTTCCATGCAAATATGTGAAGTGCATTAAAGAAACATTATCTCTTTATAAAGTTTGCAAATTTGAATTGCATCTTATGGCTGTTTGATTCACCTTTTGGAAATAAGGAATTGGTGATTTTTTTTTTCTTTTTCAATTGCCAAAAATAAAAATAACAGCTTGGTACAGTAACGGGATTAGATAGAATGGCATGAGGTTTTTTTACATTCCAGTTATGGATATAGGTATGGAGAATGTTTAAATAATTACCAAAAATAGCGTTTTGATCTCTTTGTTGCTCTGTTTAGTGTGAATCCAAATTAGTCGGTCGAAGCATTCGGGTTATAAATAATAATAATAATAATAATAATAATAATAATAATAATAATAATAATAATAACAGCTTGGTAGTAACCACTAATTCATCCATTTTCAAGTGGATAAGTTATGCGCATGTTTGCATTCCAAGTTAAAAGATTATTTTCTTTCTTTTGTTTTTTTTACACTGAATAATAAATATCAATTATTGTGATTTAACTAATGCATTTTTTTTTTTAATTTGGGGCATAATAATAAAGTAAGAAATATATATATATATATATATATATATATATATATATATATTCTTTGATTACTATGCATATAAAATAAAAGAGATATTATAAAATAACAAGATGATTCACAACTGTTGGTGATTTTATCCGTTAAATTTAGATGTTTGATGTGAATGGGTAAATTTCTTATTACAATGAGTTTGTTGTGGAGTTGCGATTGGTTGATATTTTACCGAAGTGTTAAAATTGCTAATGTTTGACAGGGGGATAGGGACCCGTATAGGGGGAACTCTGTCCGTTTTTTTACAAAATATTTATGATTTTAATTTAGGGAAATGAATCATTATGTAAAACTAATTAGGGATTAAAGCGAAATAGTAGGCTAGAGAATTGAGTTCAAATTAAATACTAACGTCGACCTTATGATTTTTTCCAAGCAGTTTAATATTATTAAGTAATATAGACAGAAGTTGGAGACGGTCGGCGTACTAATGAGGTCATTGAGCTACGCGGTACGGTCGGCGTACTAATGGACCGTATCAATATGCTGGAGGATTTCATTAGCCGTAGATTACCTGTTGACCCGCAAGTACCGTTCGCTGGTCGTCCGCATTATCCTCCATCTTAGTTATTATTTTTAGAATTTTTATCTTTTTTTTTATTTGTAATCTCACTACACTTTTTATATATTAATACATTAAATAATACAATATTTTCATATTTATTTATTGTTTATTTAATTTTTTTCATTATATAAAATTAAGAATAATTTAAATTTAATATTATTTATTTTTAATATATAAAAAAATCAATAAATTAGAGACGAAAATTCATTATACAAAATTAAGGAATATTTAAATTTAATATTATTTATTTTAATATATTAAAAAAATTCCAAAAAAAATAGAGACGGAATTCATTTTCCGTCTCTAAAAATAGAGACGGAATAAGTGTTTCCGTCTCTATTTTTAGAGACGGAATTGAGTTTCCGTCTCTAAAAATAGAGACGGAATCGTTCTTTCCGTCTCTATTTTTAGAGACCGAAACGCTCATTCCGTCTCTAAAAATAGAGACGGAAAGCACTATTCCGTCTCTATTTTTAGAGACGGAAACGTCCCTTCCGTCTCTAAAAATAGAGACGGAATGTTTTGGTCTCTAATTTTTAGAGACCGACGAAATAGAGACGGAAAATTTCCGTCTCTATTTTCAATTAGAGACGGAATTCCGTCTCTATTTTCCGTCTTTATTTCTCAGATTTCTTGTAGTGCTTGGATCCCTATGCGAAAATGTGATAGCACCCTTGAGTCCCTATGAGTTTCAGTTTTGTTATTCCCTTTGGAATATAAATGTAACACCCCTTGCCTATACGTAGGGAGCTTCATCCCTCGAAGAGGAAGAAGGACCCCGATTGTAACAACCCGATTTGGCCTTAGTAGAATTTCAAAATTTTTGTTCGGGAATTTAAGAGTTTGTGTGTATAAGAGAGTGTATTTGAGTAAGTGGCTTGTGTGGGGGTTATGTCGCGAGTGTGTTAGAGTATTTGTGTGTGTATTAGGCTTGTAGCGCCCCGATATTCCTTACCGGGGGTATGGGGGTGTTACATTTAGTAGTATCAGAGCATAGGTTAGAGGTTCTGGTCTATAAGATGTAGAGTATAGGTTAAATGTCAGAGTTTGTTTAGAGTTGTGGCCTAATGCAGATGTCGTTTTATGTAGTGTATAGATGGAGTTAGATGCGAGTGGAAATATTAGTGAGATGTCAGATACATAGATGGAGTTAGATGCGAGTGGAAAGATTAGTGAGATGTCGAATATAGTGAGTAATATGAATTTATATGGTTCGTAAGGATTTGAGGTGACACTTTGTTTTCCTGTCAGCAATCTCCTTGAATCGTGTGAACATAAGCATAGTGAAACATGGGGATGGGAAAAATGCATTACCACAGCTTGCATCGCATTTTCGCATCTTTTTGCATACATAAATCATTACATAGCCATTACATCCGCATCCCTCGTTCGTATATGAAAAAACATCATTGTATGCGCTTCATTGAGAAAAGCTGATAGGATATACATTGAGTGACTGGTGCTTAGAAGAAGTGTATGGATTAGAGTGCAGTGCGTTAAGGAAAGTGTGAAGTTTGTACGATTTGATAGCTGTATGGTATAAGTGATAGCGATTTGGAGATTTGTTTAAGGATTTACCTATGTAAGTGATTACCGGGGAAATTTCGAGGATAAAATTTCTTAAGGGGGAGAGATTTGTAACAACCCAATTTGGCCTTAGTAGAATTTCGAAATTTTTGTTCGGGAATTCAAGAGTTTGTGTGTATAAGAGAGTGTATTTGAGTAAGTTGCTTGTGTGGGGGTTCTATCGCGAGCGCGATAGCATCGCGGCCGCGACAGAATGCTTCACGTGAAGCCTATTTGAGTTAGATTATTTGATGTGTTATAGACATGTGGCAGCGTAGGGAATCGACACATGGCAACTTGAAGTGTGGGTAAGGGTTGACAAGTGGCATTGTAGGGAAATGACACTTGGCAAGAGACTTATTGGTTTGGTTTTATCTAAATACATGTATTTGATTAAAGAGATATGCATGTATTAAATTTGGTAAATGGCATTAAATGAGAATAGTTGGCTTTGGATGAGGATTGACCAGCTGCTTTGGTTCTTACTCCCGTTGGTTTGCTTTTGGCTTTTGGTTTTGCTTTTCTTTTCTTCTTTGTTTGGTTTTCTGCCGTTCTCTTCCCTTGCTCTTGCTTTTGTTCCCTTCTTCTTCCTTTGGTCTGTTTTGAGAAAATCCCTTGGGTTGGTTTGAAGAGTATAAGTCAAGGGTTGAGTTTAGTTCTTGAGAAGAAGGTAAGAGTGGTTGGTTTTCCGATCTGACCTCCTTTTTCTTTCTATTTTTGATTTAAAGTGAGTAGAAGTTTAATTCAAGTATTTTTCTTTGGATGATTTTGTGCAAGATGCTATTGACAAGAGGAAAAGATCCGAGTTGAAGAAGAAAAGTGATTCAAGCTGCGTTTTGAGGTCGGGATCGTGTGTAATTTTAATTTCAGTCTATTTTGATTGCTTGTAGTTTTTGGGGATATAGGTGTACATATGTTTATGATATATGTGTGTGTATATGTTTATGAGTATGTGACTTGATCATTTGAGTGTGTGATGATGATAAAGTTTGGTTTTGGCAATTTCTGTTCAGTTGTCATCTGACCTCCGTATAATATTTTTATCATAAGTATAGTTATGGACCTAGATATTGAGTGATTCTTGATCCATTAGAACCCTGACTTATATGCCTATAAATATCTCATAAATGACCTTGAGCGGCTTCTTGCTCTAAAATCCTAAAAATTGGCCAAATTAGAGGTGCCTCTACCTTGTCCGGTTCATTTGACCAGTTCAGATTATTTAGATTATATCTGGTGTTATAGATGTCCAATTGACCTAAAAAATTTTCCATTTGAAATTTAACATCCTAGGGAACAATTTTTAAGAAGAGAGTTTTTCCTAAAAAGGAGGTATAGACGTTAGTTTAGGCTGGACAAAATAGAGTAGTGAAGCAGTCCTGAGTTTTTGCTTCTGTTTTGTTATTTTGGGTATGTCACGGTGACAACCAATTGGTCACCACTGTGACCAATTCCTAGACAAGGCAGAATCGAATGTTTTTCGACCTCACGGTGACAACCAATTGGTTACCACCGTGACCATCCCCTAATTTGCATATTTTGAGTTTTTTTCTTCCTGAAATGCACCCGAACTTCATGGTAAGTTCCTATAGCATGTCCAACTCATTTCTAACCTTATGAAATGAGTACGTGAGTGGTTGTCAATTGAAATTATAGGTGATAAAAGCTATGGCAGAAGAGTTTAATAATGAAATTAAATGTATATATGCTTTTTAATTATTGAATCATAATGTGTGAAGTCTATGAACATGTAAAATGAATTGTGTATTTGATTAATTAGTAATGTGTAGTGCAAAGATTCGTTGATATGGTATTGCTACATGTGAGTATATGCATGGTTTGCTAAGCTAATATGTAAATAGTGTATAGTGTTCTTGAATGAATAGTAGAGTACATGCGATGTATATGATTTAGTTGTAGAGTTCTTGTTCGAGCCTGAACGGTCATAGTAATGGATAGATAAGCATGCTTATAAAGGGTTAGAGTGCAGCCGCTAGAGTTTGCCTTAACTGTGCCAAGAGTTTTGAATACCTTGTGTATTCCATAGAGTTTGAGTTACTTCTCCACATGTAAGATGCTGTAAACAGTATCCAGAGTTACCCGTATCCACAATTGCTGAGAGTTCAGGCTAAAGTATATTCTGTAGTGTACAAGAGGTTAAGTGTTTTGTAGTGTTTTTCAAGCTACTGTGTGGTCGGTAGTGTACAAGAAGTGTAGTAGAGATATGCATAAGTATAGAGATTCATATAGATATACATGAATATAGCATGACATGATATCAATATTATTTTGCCATATTGCTTGGATATTTGCATGTAGAACTTATTAGAGTGAATGTTATTCTGCATATGAATGGGTTAAAGCCTGATGGTATCTACTTACAAGAACGTGTATATGATTATGTGTATATGACATGATTAATGATATGCATGTGATATAATTGTGACTTCGTTCAAAGTCTATTATGTCTGTTCATCCCCACTAAGCGTTATCGCTTAGCACGGATGTTTATTTTCGTGTAAGTTTATAGGTTCGGATCAGTGAGCGAGCATCTACGGGTCAAAGCTTTATTTTGATCTCTTTTTGTATAAGATAGAAATAGAGTTTGTGATGTTTTGAGTAACATCATTATGTAGATAGAAAGTACAGTGTTTATATGTAAATGTTAACTGTTTTTGTATATGTACCGAAGATGTATATGTATAAAGCTTTTGTAATATGTACAGTTTATATGTACGATATAAGAGTATTTTGTTTGGGCCCAAGTCATTTCTATTTATTTATTTTATCGCTTCCGCATTTGTGCATGCGTGTGTTCGAGTATTTGTGTGTGTGTTAGGCTTATGGCGCCCCGATATTCATTACCGGGGGTATGGGGGTGTTACATCGATAGATGAGGGTTGTCACGCAAAAACTCAAACAACTCAAATACAGTTGCAAATCATACATTCAAGGCAGTAAAATAAAATTTCTTAAACAATAGACAAGGACTGAAAACAAAAGTACAATATTATTAATTTACATAATAGTATTTACATATCAAAATACAAAACTATCGCAGCACAAAAGATCTTACACATCTCTGATATCAAATCAACTTACTAAAGTAGAGCGTACATCAAGAGTCATCATTACAAAATCATTAAGCTAAAACATATACAAAAAGTACAATCTTGTACTATAAAATCTCTCTCCTAGTTGTGTTGGCCCTGCTGATACGGATCACGCTGCCCAAAAACTCCAACATCTTCCACACCTGGATGGATGAAAACTCGTGCTAAGCGAATACGCTTAGTGGGAAAAAAACAAAGAAAACGACCACTCACAGTGGACGTTAGAACAATTCACATACACATGGCACATGCTGAACATCAATACTTAAAATAGTTCATCATACTCAAGATAATAATAAAATCTTTCACCATACAAATATTTATACTGAGCTAAATTATAACACATAATTTCAATAAACCTGCTTATTCAAAATAGTGGATAGCGAGTAACACATAGTCATTCAAAACGCATGGATACCTAAGGGTATCAAAATTATTCTTTTCTTTTTGTTTTAAACATTTTTGCATGGAATTGTAAACAAGATTCAAGTTAAAAAGGGATCGCGAGGATCCGAACAGGGACCTGATCAGGGTCCAAAACACGTGCGCATGGCTGCAGTTAACTGAACTATATAGGCATGCCTATTTATCCACTTATTGACTTCCGCAAGTCAAGCATAATTCATCTAATTGCATTCATATCATTCATATAATTTTCTATGTATAACTATAAAAGCATCACAAGGTTGAAAAATTAAACATTGAAAGCATAAAAAGAAAACTCAATTTAGAAGCCAGGAGGTGTCGCGCTCGCGACAGAGGCAAAGATTTGCCCCAGGTCTCGATCGCGACAGTCCTCGCACTCGCGCGGGGATAGAAACTTATCTCACTATTGCGCTCGTGATAGTGAGCAGCCACAAAAGCTATTGCGCTCGCGCGCTCGTGACAGGAGACTGTCCACAACTGCTCGGCAGCCGAGCACTCTGTTGCGTTCGCGATAGAGAGCTCTCGCTGCGACCGCTTAGCAGTCCTTGCTCGGCTCGTATGAAGGTTGAAATCACCGAGCTCTATTGCGACCTCGCGACAGTGTCGCGCTCATAACAGGGTCGCGATTTCCAGCCCTTATGCGCAAAACCTGCAGAATTCCATTTCCAAAATTCACCCAAACCTTCAATTGGCTTCAAAACACAACCCCACACAAATATATCATTAACAATACCTTAAACACTACAAGAAAATTGAGAAATAGAGACGGAAAAATAGAGACGGAATAAATTCCGTCTCTAAATAGAGACGGAAATCATTTTCCGTCTCTAAATAGAGACGGAAAGAAATTTCCGTCTCTATTTAGAGACGGAAAATGATTTCTGTCTCTATTTAGAGACGGAATTTGTTCTGTCTCTAAATTTGGTCGCTAAATATGGCGCGATTTTTTCCCGCCAAAATTGGAGACGGGATTTAGAGACGGAATAGTTTTTCCATCTCTAAATAGAGACGGAATTACTTTTCCGTCTCTAAATAGAGACGGAATTACTTTTCCGTCTCTAAATAGAGACGAAAAAGTCATTCCGTCTCTAAATAGAGACGGAAAAGTCTTTCCGTCTCTATTTTTAGAGACGAAAGACGATTTTCGTCTCTAAATAGAGACGGAAAAGTCATTCCGTCTCTATGTTTAGAGACGGAAGACGATTTCCGTCTCTAAATAGAGACGGAATTTAATACCGTCTCTATTTTTTGGGTTTTTAGCCCTAGTTCCCTTTCTTTTTTCCCTCTTTCTTTTCCCCTCTCCTCTCTGCTCCCTGTGTTCGCTGCCTCCTCCCTCCGTTGCCCGAGCCGTCCATCCGGCGTTTGTTCCCACCGCCGCCGTCGAGTAGAAGCCGGTGAGGTAAGCGTTTTCCCCCCTCTTTCTTTTTTTCCCCTCTTCTTTCTTTTCCCTTTCTCCTCCTCTGCCGCTGCCCCCTGTACGTTGCCCATCGCCGTCCGGTGCCCTTGCCCCCGATGAGTCGTCGCCGGCGTTGTTCTCCGACCCGTCGTCTGCTCCGGCGTTCCTCCTCCGGCCAGTTCTGCAGCATCAGGTAATAATTTTTTAATTTTTTTTAATTATTATACTTAAAATGTAATTAATTATTAGTGGTGTTGAAAGAAGATTGTAACTTTGATTGGTATCTCTTTTTGTTTATAGAAACAATTAGAAGTTTAAATTTTTTGCAATCATGAACTAATTTTAGGTCAGGAATGTGGAGCTATGGTTGAGCTTGAGCTTATTAATTGAATGGCTATTACATCTGAAAAGCACTTGAATTTTTTCTGTATATAATATCTAAATTTGATTGTCTCCATTAGTTTGTGATCGTTATCTACTCATCACTAGTGATTTGCTGACTTTGCTATTATGATGATAAGTTTGCAGATATTACATGTAAATTATATATACAAATATAGGCGAATATAATTCAGAGGTATATAAATAACTATGACTAGTTAGTTAATTATTTAATTAATTAAAACCCGAATTGTTTAAAACATTGATAAATATTTTTAAACTATAAATCAGAATGTGGATTAAATGTGTGTTTCTGTTATAATAGCTAAAAGGGTAAAAAGCTAACAGACCAATTTTTTATTTTATTTTATTTTATTATGCCTGCTTAATTCTAGTTCATCTTTCTTTTTCCTTTTTATTTTTTATCTTTTATTGTTACTTTTATCCTTATTTCATTGTCTTCCTGTTGTCACTAAGATCCAATATGTGATGTAATGTTCAATCTGAAACTGGTAGTATTGGATAGTGGTGACCTATTTCTATCTTTTATCTTATTTATTATTATTATTATTATTATTATTATTATTGGTTAGGTACTTCAGGAATAAACTAAGTTTTGTTGGAGTTCACTTTGCCTATTATTTTAATTAATTTCTTAGGAACATTCCTCATCACAGATTCAGACTCTTTCCCAGTAAATTGAGCTACAAATTCATTAAATCAACTTAGTATTAAATATTTAATTACCAAGTTGCGTTATTAATAAATTATGAAGTCAGTTAAAAAATAGTTTTATTCGAGAATATATTTCAAGCTTTTTCAAGAAATGCATGCCTTCCACTAATTTCAAATCCATTCTACTATCAATGGATGAATGTCGCTTATGGAATTTGTTGCTTTCTATCACTTTAGTGAGATCAGATATATTTAAGCATATTCTGTATGAAGCTAGTCAACCCTAACTAGTTTGATTTATTTCTTAAAAAAAAAAAAAATCACATATGAAATATAAAAATATTTCTTCAAATTAGGTATAAATTATATATCTATCAAATCAATGATAAACTATGTTATAGTTTAGTTTATAAACCGAATTTAGGTCCGTCTTTAAATTTTTCTTGTTGAAAAAGCTCAAAATATGATCGAATTGTATAGAGTTGTAGCGTATATACATTAGAAAGCAATGATGTTTAGTTGAAGTTTATATATGAGTATGAGTTGATGAGTTAGCGGGATACAGTGCATATTTCACAAACTTGACTAGTTATTTCTTGGCAATAGGTAGCTGTAGCCACCTAGCTAGCAACGCATGGTTAGGACGTAATTAGAATCAATGGCTCAATTGCTTGATGGCATAATTCTTCATTTTTCCAAGCCATTTAATTATTAATTATAGCTAATTATAAGCTGCTATTATTAATTAAAAATCCAAACTCTCATCTGTTTCTGTTGTTAAATTTTGGGCCATTTTATTGTGGGCTAATTGAATTAAACTCTTTAGTTCGTGGACTGTTGTTTGCTTGTATTTCTAAAAAACAAAAAAATGGTCAAATTAAAGCTTGATTAAAAGATAATGTAAAAATTAGTCCTAGTCAGCCACATACTTAGAAACAAAAATTCTTTTCTCAAAGAAAATATTTGTCTCTTCACCACACAAACACATGACTTTGAATTATAATATTCTTAAATTGCACCGTCTTTAATCTTCTCTTCAATTATAAATATAGGGCACTCACATTTCCTCTTCAACCCCATTAATTTTCTCATCTTAGTTCCCCCCTCTCAAGCTTTTAAACTTGTCAAGTCCTTTTAGCTATGGAGATGGAGTCAGCTACTGCTCATAATAATCCCTTATTAATTGAATATTGAGCTAAACTTGCTTATTTGTGGGTATAGAGTTTCTCTTCTATTTGTTAGTACTTGTTTTATAGTTTGTTTTTCTTATTCAACCCCTATTTTTTGTGCGTCTTCTTGATTGAGGCTGGGGTGTGATGAATGTTTGGATCTTTCTGCTTTCCCAAATTATAGGAAAATTGAGCTCATATAGTTTATTAACAGTTTCCATGGAATTTAGGTTATTCTTAATTTTGAGCATGTGGTCGATGATTTAGCTGACTAAGTTTTATCTACTATTTTTTCTTTCTCTCTTTATAGGTTTTTACTTTGCTTTTGTTATTCCACCTCTATTTTTGTGGGTTTGCTTGATTGATTTTGGGATATGAAAGTTTAGATCTTTTTGGTTTCTCGAATTAATGGAGTTTTAAGCTCAACTAGCTAATTTACGGTTACCATGGAGTTTAAGTTGTTCTTGTTTTTTAGCATTGTGGTCTGTGATTAGCTGACTTTGTAATAATTAAATCGGAATGCAGGCAATTATAGCAGGGGTGTTGTCAGCTGTCAGTGATATTGTAGCACAGAAAGTCTCAGGGATACAGAAACTTCAACTTAGACGTCTGCTTCGCAAAGTGGTAATTGCCTCTTTACTCTCTCATAGACATTCCTTATTTTTTATTTTCTAAGATGAGATTGAATTATGTTAGTGCAGTTAATTCTATAATGGTCCCAATTAGATTAATAAAAGGACCTCTGAGATTTATATCTATGGCTGTTCCAACTACTTGAGTGGTCCAATCATTTATTGTGAAATGGTCATGTATGAATTCAATTATATATAGTTGTCAGAGTAAATGTAATTTTTTTAAATGAAATTATATATCTTGTTTCATGTACCCCGCCGTTATCGGTATCGACCGCTGATCAGTTTCGCATCACGCGTTTTTTTTATCCCCTGCCCCCTAGCTCCCTGACCGACTGGTATATGACAAAAGGTCAGTTTTTCGATATCAAGCTGAATTTGATAATAATAAATATTTACCGTGGAAAAGATGTGAGAACTTATTGCATAACTAATTATGCATTAAATTGATTGAAGCAATAGATTATATAATAGAATTGAATTTAATTATGAGAATTGGAATGCTTTGGTACTAATTATGTATTTTTGATTGTTGCACTACAGTTTAACAATAATGAATAATTTAGACAGAAGTTGGATGTATAGAAGACTAACGCCTGATGGTTTCATTAATCTTGAGTTTGCTGAAGGCGTTCAATATTTCATTGAGTATGCAAGATCTCAGCCTGCATATATGGACGGTTTGAAAATTAGATGTCCATGCAAAAAGTGTAAACATAGGTGTTATCTACCTACGGAGGAGGTGCATCTACATTTGCTGAAAAAGGGATTTGTGCCCAATTATTTTGAATGGACAAGGCATGGAGAACCAATAATAGGTAGCACGTCCAGAACTTCGGAATTTGGTCCGTATACATTTGAAGCTGAAGTGCATTCGGAATTTGCACCAGAGATGGTTGAATCTGAGTTGCATGGTGGGGAAGGAAATTTGATGGCAAACAATGTTTTTGCACCTGAAAATCCTTATGCCCAAATGGTTTATGATGCAGCGGGAAATACTTTTCAACCCAATTTTGTTGGGAATGAAGAAGAGGAACCGAACCCAACAGCCAAAAATTTTTTCGACTTACTTAATGCTGCTGACCAGGAATTATGGCAAGGATGTGATAGTATGACACAGTTAAGCTCCGTGGCTCGAATATTGAACATTAAATCTGAAGGTCATATTTCTGATCGGAGTTTAAATGAAATACTGGCTTGGTACAATGAATCGTTGCCATCGGACAATCAAATGGTTGAAAGTTTTTATGATATGAAGAAGTTGCTTAGGGGTCTGGGTTTGCCTGTAGAAAAAATTAATTGCTGTCGACTCGGATGTATGATCTATTGGGGAGATGATGTGGAATTAATGGATTGCAAGTTTTGTAATCAACCAAGGTTCAAGTCGATTAGTGGTAATAGGAAGCAAAAATTAGTACCATGGAAACGGATGTATTACTTTCCTATTACTCCAAGACTTCAGCGGCTATATTCATCCGATGTTACTGCATATCACATGCGATGGCATGATGAACATGAACAGGCAGATGGAGTAATGAGCCATCCATCAGACGCAGTTGCATGGAAGCATTTTAATGATATTCACCGCGATTTCGCTGCCGATAGTCGAAATGTTAGATTGGGTCTAAGCACTGATGGTTTTCAGCCTTTTGGGCAATCAGGACAACAATATTCATCATGGCCAATAATAATAGTTCCTTATAATTTGCCTCCATGGATGTGTATGAATGAGGCTTACATGTTTTTAACAGCAATTGTGCCGGGCCCGAAGAATCCAAAGCAGAAAATTGATGTTTACATGCAACCATTGATTTCTGAATTGCGGCAATTATGGGAATTCGGTGAGTTAACATATGATGTGTCACGCAAACAGAATTTTATGATGAGAGCAGCTTTGATGTGGACAGTTAGCGATTTCCCTGCATATGCTATGCTATCAGGTTGAAGCACAGCGGGAAAGTTAGCTTGTCCCTACTGTGGCAACGACTCAGATGCTTTTTATTTGACTAATGGGTGTAAAATTTCATGGTTTGACAGTCACAGGAAATTTCTTCCTCCAAATCACCCATTTAGACGAAATAAACACAAATTCATTAAGAATAAAGTTGTCCATGCTCCCCCTCCACCTAATAGATCGGGTGAAGAAATCATACAAGAGATTGATGAATTGGGTTTGCTGAAAGTAACAGAACTTGAGGCTGAAGAAATCAACAGTAGCATTTCCAAAAACTTTGGTTGGAGAAAACGCTCTATATTCTGGGATTTGCCTTATTGGAAATCAAATTTGATACGGCATAATTTGGACGTGATGCATATCGAAAAAAATATATTCGAAAATGTCTTCAACACGATAATGAATATTGAAGGAAGGACCAAAGATAATGCAAAATCGCGTGCTGACTTGAAATTGTATTGCAAAAGAAGTGAATTAGACAAAGATTTCCGAACGGGCAAGTATCCAAAAGCGTGTTACACTTTGGACAAAAGGCAAAAGGAAGTTTTGTGCGAATGGTTGCGAATCATAAAGTTCCCAGACGGCTATGTTTCAAATTTAGCAAGGTGTGTTGACATGAGAAAGTATAAATTGTTCGGAATGAAAAGCCATGATTGTCATATATTCATGCAAAGGTTTATGCCAGTTGCTTTTCGCGAGTTGTTGCCACAGAGAGTTTGGGAAGCTATAACTGAGTTGAGTATATTTTTCAAAAACTTGACATCGTCTGAGATAAAGATGGCTGACATGGAAAAACTCGAGAATGAAATTGCAGTCATACTTTGCAAATTAGAGGGATTTTTTCCTCCGAGCTTTTTTGACATTATGGAGCATTTACCGATATATTTAGCACATGAGGCCAAAATGGCAGGACCCGTTCAATATAGATGGATGTATCCCTTTGAAAGGTAAAACTAAATCTTTGATATACATGCGGTCGATTAATTTATAATTTATTATTAACTAGCCACAATTTATTATGTAGGTATCTGTATCACTTGAAAAAAAATGTCAAAAATAAAGCACGAGTAGAAGGCTCAATATGCAATGCGTACTTGGTTGAAGAAGCTAGTACGTTTTGTTCTCATTACTTTGAGCCTCACGTCAGCACAAGACGCCGCAAGGTTCCTCGTAATGACGACGGATGCCAAACAAGTACGCATGATGGAAATTTAGCTATTTTCACATATCCTGGTCGATTACACGGACGTTCTACCAGAAGAATGCTGACAGATGAGGAATTGGAGGCTGCACATGGTTATATCTTACTTAATTGCCAAGAAATTCAACCATTTGTGCAGTAAGTGTTACTTGTTTGACTAGGCGAATATTTATTTAATAATGGTTCAATATCATATGTAACTTATGTTGTTCGATGCAGTTTATATGAGGAATGGTTAAAGGAGCTTATGCCACATATAACACAAAATGACATAAATAAGGAAGTCGAAAAGCACTTTCATTTATGGTTCAAGACATATGTAAGTGTTAACTTCAAATATATTTAAGACATATATTGTATTTCGTGAATTGATTAAATGACTAACTGCAATTACATTATGTAGGCATCGACGCATACAATTGAAAATAATTTCATATCTGATGTTGCGAAGGGACCATTGCGTACTGTTAAATCTTATCCGGTTTATTTTGTGAACGGGTACAAATATCATACGCAATCTCATGGTCATAACAAGGCTACTTCAAATAGTGGAGTTTGCATTCAAGGTGAATTGATGAATTATTACGGCAAAATTACAGAGATATTAGAAATTGAATACCCCGCCTTGCCAATAAAACGATGTGTGCTATTTAAGTGCGAATGGTTTGATCCAACGCTTAATATTGGAACAAAAGTGCAAAACGCATACAATTTGGTTGAGATAAATCAAAAAAGAAGACTTCCTAATTTTGAACCTTTTGTGTTGGCCATGCAAGCGATTCAGGTGTATTATCTTCCGTTTCCTAGCTTAAGGCGAGATAAGAAGGATTGGTTGGCAGTTTGCAAAGTAAAACCGAGAGGCTTATTTGAAATGAAAGCTAATCGACAAAATAAACGAATTGAAAGTGAAGCCTTCCAGGAAGATGAAGTGGCGAGTCATGAAATAAATGAAAGCATGCCATATGAAGATAATGAGCCTTTGAACAATGTGGACAATGAAATGGTTGATATTGCATCGGACGAGGAATCCAGGTCTACATCTGAATTGGAAAGCGAATTTGATTCTAACTATTCAGAAAATGAAGACGATAGTGATAATGAATTACATTTAAGTGATGATAGCGAATAATTTTTTGACCACGTGAGTATGATCCATATGACCCGCATATCATTTTATACTTTCTGTTTGGTTTAATTTACAAATGACACATATATGTATTATTGCCACATATAATTATGATTATGTAATAATAACTTGATGTAATATTGTTCAATGATATACTCAGGGAAAAAAATGCATCACAAGAGAAGGACTGGTGCTATCTTACCACCTAGGGTGCGTTCGTCATTATCCACACCAGTTAGTCAAGGTGATGGATCGTCTCATGCTTCTGCACCTCCGCACACTGCTGCAGAATCTACAACCCCGACGTATCCAGGCCCATCTCATCCTGCTGGTACATCATCTGCTGCAGCGCCTCGTACAGAGATTCCATCTGAGGCATCTCAGAGATATCCTGATACAGTTGAAGGCCCTTTGCCCGGATCAGTTGGTGTGGATGGACGGATTTATATTGTCATTGAAGGAGAATAGTGAGTTATTAACATTCGTATTTCTATTTATTATATAGGATATGCTGCATTTCTTACAATTTATTATATTTATGTTGTCTATTAGCTTCCGTCCATCTGGTGTTTGCTCCCGCTCCATGGCTCGCACATTTAAGGAGAGAATTGAACTCAATGGTTTTTTATGGAAGAATATATCTCATGAGACAAAAATGTTTTATTTTGGAGAGTTTCGGGTAATTAAATTAAATTATTTATCTCTAATTATTGCACCTTAATTCATGTATTATTTAAATTTTATATGTATTGTACAAATACATACATTACGCTTAACTTTTTTCTTTTTTGTTGTATATTTCTCAGAAAGCTTATTATTGGGATTCCTCGGTTGATCACCTAGTCTACACTGTTTGGGAGAAACGTGCTCGTGTACGTTACAAGGACAAGCTTAACAAGCTGAAAAAAAAAAGAATCGACGACCACGGTACTTAAATGAAGAAATTTGGGCACATTGGTTGCAGTACTGGTCATCACCGGAGGCCCTCACAATTGCCGATCGGAATTCTACTAATAGGATGGGCGGGCCAGAGGGAGTTAGCGTTTCTATACACACTGGAGGAACGTTGACCCATCGGGAGCATGCTGACAGACTCGTAAGTATTCATACATCTTAATTTATACAAGCTATTTTTTATTGCAATACATCACATCTTGATAATAGGCTAAATATTTCATTGCATGAAGGAGGATTGGAAAAATGTTGTGTAAGGAGTTTGAAAAGGATTTTGTTTGTGGATAATACAGTTATAAATATATTTTCATGCTTTTTAAGCAGGGAGTTTGTTACAAATTAAGGGGAAATTCCGCCGAAATTTTTTAAATTTATGTCTAAGTGTTATTGTTTTTTGAGATTGCAATACATCACATCTTGATAATAGGCTAAATATTTCATTGCATGAAGGAGGATGGGAAAAATGTTGTGTAAGGAGTTTGAAAAGGATTTTGATTGTGAATAATACAGTTCTATATATATTTTCATGCTTTTTAAGCAGGGAGTTTGTTACAAATTAAGGGGAAATTCTGCCGAAATTTTTTAAATCAATGGCCAAGTATTATTGTTTTTTGAATTAGAATTGTTTTCGCTTAGTATTAATATATTAACATATATGAGTATTGTTGTGCTTTTTTCATTTTACTTTTGATACAATTTTAAGGAACGTTAATTTCAAATATTGTTGACCTATAATTTATTTACAGGAGTCTAGAATGGGCAGAGTACCGTACCCTCATGAGATATTTATGCATACACATACGCGAAATCATGACGGTGTCACATTCGTCAGCGATCGAGCTAGACAAGTTCATGTATGATTTTTAAAATTGTTAAACTTAATTTCTATATGTTTTTAATTTTAGATTACTCTTAAATAACATTCGATTAATTTTCATTATAGGAACGGGTACTAGAGGGTCTTCAGAGTCAGGAGGCAGATGGTGGTAATGTTGATCATGCAAGAGTATATTACGACGCAGCTGGTGGTAGGGACCGCCGTGGACGGGTCTTCGGCTTGGGCTCTTATGCAAATACTTGTTATTCGCATGGTGCTTCATCCTCTACGGCAACGGCGAGTAGACTTGCTGCGACTACAAATGAGGTTATTGAGCTTCGCGGCACAGTCGACACTTTAATGGACCGCATTGGTAGGCTAGAGGAATTCATTGCCCAAAATGTTCGTGTACCGCCGCCGACTGATCGTCCACAGTCACCTCCGTCTTAGTTAGTACTGTTTAATACACTTTTCAAGTACTTTTGCTTGTAGTCTTATTACATATATATATTAATACATTACTATTTATACTTTTATTTATTTTACTTAATTTTTATTTAATACTTGTTTCATTAATATTATTATATATAATTTTGCCAATTATAGTTTTATTATTTAAAAAAATTATGTATTGAAAATAGCTTTCAAGACGGAAAATACATTTAAATATAACTAAAAGATATAGTTAATAATATATTAAAAAAAATATGTATTTAATTTAGAGACGGAAAAATTATTTCCGTCTCTAAAAATAGAGACGGAAACGAGTTTTCCGTCTCTATTTTTAGAGACAGAAAACTTGTTTCCGTCTCTATTTTTAGAGACGGATATGTCATTTCCGTCTCTATTTTTAGAGACGGAAATGTCATTTCCGTCTCTAAAAATAGAGACAGAAAGACATTTCCGTCTCTATTTTTAGAGACGGAAAACTCGTTTCCGTCTCTATTTTTAGAGACGGAAAAATAATTTCCGTCTCTAAAAATAGAGACGGAAAATTTCGGTCTCTAAATTTAGAGACGGCCAAAATAGAGACGGAATTTTTCCGTCTCTATTTTCGTCTCTATTTTCAATTAGAGACGGAATTCCGTCTCTATTTTCCGTCTCTATTCCCCTGATTTCTTGTAGTGAAACCACCTCAAACTCAACTTATAAACCAATTATCATCATCAAAACATACAATTTACAAGATTAATTTTCATAATTTATTAAACTAGCAATTTCTCATAGAATTTCATGCAAACTTATACTATGCTCAATTCTTCATAAACTATGCATTTCAACTCAAGATAACCAAAATCCATATCAATTAAATAAAAATACCCACAATATACCCTATTAATTTCAACAATAACCACAAAACGCAAAATCACACAAAAACATTTCTAAGCTACTAACATTCTCAAACCTCGAATACTTGAACTCTAATCACGGGCTCCATTTTCACTTGCTATTTTGTTGCCTTTGGGCTCTCTAGGAGGGATCTCTGAATAAAAACATTCATTACATTATCTTCAAAACTCTAACCCCAAAAATATACCCAAATACTCAAATTAATCAAATTAGAAAGAATAAGAGGATGGGGAAGAATAATAAGCTATTACTTACCTAAATCAACTTAAGATTACTCAAGACTCACTACAATTGCATCTAGATGGGAAGCATTACAAGAAAAGAAAGAAGCAAAGAAGAAGAAGAAGAATAAAAAGAAGAAGAAGAAAGGGAAAGAAGGGAGGAAATGGGAAAAAGAGAAGGGAAAAGCTGATTTTCTCTCTTCTCTCTCCTCATTATAAATACTCCCCCACTTGCCACATGGCAACCTCCTATAGGTAGACTACCCCAAGGCACACCCAACAACCATCCACTTAACTACACCCAAAGCCAACCTTACTTACACACACACTAGCCCCTTTCACACACTCACACCCAAGCAAAACCCCACAATTACATAATACTTAGATTTAAACCATACACATACACAAAATAACACATGCCAAACTTGAACACACACACACACACAAGGCTCAAACTACCAGGGTGGAAACGGGGCATTACAATAAGCATGAGTGAATGACATGAAGTAAGTGAGTAAATGAAGATAATTATATGTGTGACATGCATTAATATTCTATAATAAGAACTTACACTTTTAGCTTGTTATTCATGATTCCTTAATGTGTACGAATTGTTGTATTATGAGAATTGACTTTTAGCTGAATATAATTATAGGTAAGGTATGAGAAATATGAGTAGTGGAACATAAAAAGTGTGTATTAATTAAAATTGTCACTCTATTTCACTATGTTGATGAATACGATAAATATATTACATTTATGATCAAATTTAGGTAATGATCGAATGAAATCATTAAGTGTGCTTAGAACATGTATTTATATACATATGAATTTGTATTGGATATTTATTATTGTGTGTATTGACTGAGAACTGTTGTGAGTGGTCATCCATATTATGTGTTTTCCCCATTAAGCCTTGTGCTTAGCACGGGTGTTTATCCGTGCAGGTTAAGGAGATAGAAGTACCGTCTAGGCATTTCGCTGTAGCTTTGGCCAACAAATCAGTAGAAATTGTGATAGGAAGTTCGTTATTAATATTTGTTATATAATTAAGTATTGTTCTGTAATAATAATAAGTGGTAAGATGATTAAAATGAATAGTGATATGCAAGGGAAGTATGTGTGGTGTGTGTTAATTAATTGTTCCGATTTAAAGAAATTTTATTATTCTATTTTTGTTATTACTATGTTTATGTCTCCGTCTAGTAACACCTTCCACTCATCATAGCACACTGCCTATATTATCATACAGTGTGCTATGTATGGGTATGAGGTGTTACAACACTCATATGATTGTATAGATCCAGGGTCAATCAATCTAAACATTTCCATATCAAAGAGTATAAATGTACCAGCTACAACCTCTGGCGCATCCTGCTCCTCATGAGCCTTCATTGCATAAGCCTGTGTTGGTGTTGTTAGAGGTCGATCAGTAGATTCTGACATTGCACCTCCTCGGGACGAGTTACCTCTACCACGTCCTCTACCTCTTACGTGATTAGCCAGAGGCAAATTAGATCCACCTCTACTAGCTTCCTATTGATTCCTTACCACTTCATAAGCTTTAGGACAATTAGCCAAGAAGTGCTCAGTACTTCCACATCTGAAACACGCACCAGTAAATTTCCAACAATCACATCTGAGGCATTTACAGTAATGGGGACACTCAGGCACATCATTTTTGTTACCAGATACACCTCTGCATGTACCAGATACATAAGAAGATCCTTTGTTTCTCCCTCAGGTAGCTGGGTTACCAGTTGACTCAGCTGGCAGTGCCACTTGAGATTCTCTTGATCTCTTCCCCGAATGTGCCCCACCTCTATTAGAATTCCTCCTCTACATTCTTTCCCTCTGTATCTCTTGTGATCTTTCAACTCTCATGGCTGCCTGAACTATATAATAGTAGCTCACAGTCTGAGAAGTAGTCATAGAGATCAACAGTGCCTTGATTGCCTCATTCAATACTTCCTCAAATTGTTGACACTGGAACTCTTCTGTAAGCACACCCTCAAGTGCATACTTATTGAGCCTACAAAGCTCCTTCTCATACTCAGCTATTGATAAGGCTCTCTGCCTCAAGTTCAAAAACTGCTTCCAATTGGCTTCTCAATATGTCTTAGTAATATATTGATTATAGAACTCATGTACAAAGAATTCCCAAGTGATCGAGTTTGGAAACATCGGATGCCTTAAGACCAATTTCCACCAGTCATAGGCAGATCCTTGCAGCAGAGATACTACACATTCCAACTTCTGCTCAGGAAGGCATCTTATCTCATTAAGTACCCTCTGAACTTTCTCAATCCAATATTCTACCTTAAAAGACTCATCTAGACCAGTACCATGAAATTCCTCCGTACCTTGCTTTCTCAATGATAATAATGGAGCTTTTAGTGCTTTAATACGATCCAACACCCTTGCCATGTCTTGCGACATCTTAAGCAGAGCTTCCATCGATACCATCGGAACATCTCATCCCACTGCTGCTAATATAGACTGACCAGACACAGACACTTTGGGTTCTCTCAGATTTACACTTTCAGCGGTCTCTTCTCTAGCATCATGAGAAGCATCCATCGATTTGATACATACACAAGGACGTCCGCATTAGGTCAACACAACTATACGTATCCTATTCTACACTATGTCCAGAAACCACTAAACCTATGCTCGGATACCACTATCCTATAACGCCCATCCCCAACCACTCGCATAACTTCGCTACGGTAATCGAGAATAGTTGTCACACACAACTCACATCACATTACATCACATGCACTTACAATATCATCATACACACAATCCTGAACTAATAAATTCTTTTTACATGCAGCAAAAACATTTTAAAATGCATACTCATACTCATTCTTATATATGGCCAACTTACATTACAACCCATGTTCAGTTGTTACATTATATCTCTTTACATGCCAAAAACTATCATTTACATAATACATAATACAAAATGCCAAACCCTACACTATGCAACGGATCCTAGTGTTGACTAATGGAAGATGCGGGAGTGTCCTTCAATTACGCTTCACATCGAAAACTACATGGAATAACACTTGTGCCAAGCGATAATGCTTAGTGGAGAAACAACATATGATATACACATACATATAACAATTTTAAAGCAATAATAGATATATGCTTTATTTTCATGCCTCATCATATACATGCTTTATAATATAGTATTGAGCAAGATTTGATGTACATATATCATCATTAGAAATTCATATTCTAATATCATATTATAGCATGATAATGTCATAATGAATCACATTCACATTCTCATATCACATATCATTCACTTTGCTCATTATAGTTATTCATAATTTGCCTTACCTGTAATTCATAGACGCGGATAACGGGTATCGCATCAGTACTCGAGAGTACCACAATCACTTTTGTATCCGATCTATAAGGTGTGTAGTACTCTTTGACTACAACATGAGCTACGAGATACAATACTCTCTGACTACAATCTCGATTTGTTGGAGTTCCCTTGCTAACCCCCATCCGATCTGCAAGGTGCGTAGTACTCTCTGACTACAACGTGAACTATGAGATGCAGTATTCTCTGACTACAATCTCGGTGTGATATGTTCTATCGCTTGTGATCTGTTAGCCTCATCCCGGCCTTATTGCCCCCCGGCATAACGTGAATGAAGAGGTTTTGAAAATAATTTGATGTCTCGAAGAGACTGAGAAAGCCTGTGAAAAATGTCTTAAAGATAATGCTCCGAAGTGACTGAGAATGCCTATGAAAAAGGTCTTAAAGATAATGCTCCGAAGAGACTGAGAATGCCTTTTGAACAAGGACTTAAAAGGGAATGCTCCGAAGAGATTGAGAATGCCTTTTGAACAAGGACTTAAAAGGGAATGCTCCAAAGAGACTGAGAATGCCTTTTGAACAAGGACTTAAAGAGAATGCTCTGAAGAGACTGAGAATGCCTTTTGAACAAGGACTTAAAGATAATGCTTTGAAGAGACTGAGAATGCCTTATCAAAAGGACTTGACTTAAAGAGTTTGCCTTCTCAGAAGACTTTCAGATTTCGCGAGGACTTTCAGATTTTGCCTCCTCAAAGAACTTTGAGATTTTGCCTTCTCAGAGGACTTTAAGAGCTTTGCTTGTCGATGTGAGACTGATGTATATTATCTACGCGTTAGACACCATGTATGCATGGAATGCATGTAAAAGGCTATGTATGTATGAGATGGCATACAAAGTTATGCATGTATGAAATGACATGTGATGTTATGCATGTGTGAAATTTAAGTGTGTAGCGTGTGTACTATGCATGGATTACAAATATGATATGCATGCAAAGAATTGTGTACATGACATATATGCCATAGTCACGTGCATGATAAAAAATTATGGAATGTGTGCAAAGAGTCGTATTCTGTAAAATGTTTGTAAATGATCATGAATGAGAAATACATGCAAAAGATCAAGCATAAAATATGTGCAAGGGGATTATGAGTGTGAAATATATATAGATGATCATACCTTTGAGGGTAAAGAGTCCTTCACTAGCATAGGTGTGAAGAATCACATGCAAAGATAGGGGAAAGTTATTATATACATGAAGGCTATGTAAAGAATTAGATGTGTGTGATGTGTGCATGGATAACTATGCATATGAAACAAACGCAGAAAAAAATTATGTATACATGTACAAAAGGCATGCAAATGATGTGCATGTGAGATGCATGCAAAAGATATGCCCATGAAATGCGCAAAACAAATGGACCTTAGAGAGGCACGTGTGCGAAAGTATCTATGAAATATGCTCGCTAAAAATTTTATGCCAAAAGACATGAACTAAGAATTATATATGTAAAACTATTTATGAGAATGTTTGCTACAGTTATGTGTAGAAACATTTGCAGAAAGCATATGTACAAGGGATGTTGCTGGGGTATATGCAAAGTATCATTTTCATGAGTAGTGATAAGAAATATCCTAAGATTGTAAAATGAGTGCAACCTATTAGGTATCTCAAATTTGAGTTTCTATCTGCCTTTGAGCATATTGAATGAACCACATTCTCAACCAATTCAATCTCAGCAAAAGAATTCGTGGGCCATTCCCAATGAAGTGCAAGAAGGTAAACACGTAAGTATCAATGTTTACTAAATTAGCATGTAAATACGAGGCATACCATGCGATCTCTGTGTGTAAGTGCAAAAGGCCAAAACAGAGTTTTTTTTTTTATCATTTGAAAGCAAATTCTAGATGCAACTTTGGAGATGAGACTCAACTCGAATGCACTAATGCACTCATGGCTTCTCGCTTGAAGCTCAAGAAACACCATATGCCTCTTCCTACGTACCAAACCTTACTAGAAGGTCATCTCCACTAATTAGATAAGGTCGAACCCAGAATCAATAGGTCTTATTTTGGTTGTAACGTTAGGCTTAGGTAATTGGCTACCAAAGGAGGATCAGGTCGCTAAAGAAAAATGGCCGCAACATTCATTCGACGGATGAAAGGACCATTCTCAACCCCAATTGTATACTGTGCAGATACTCTTGAATTTGGATTTGGTAATACATGAACTCATCAAGCTCAGCATAACAATTTAGTTAAAAAGATAACCACCGAACTCGTCAAAGGGTATCACCTAAGCTCTTCTTCTTCTTCTTCTTCTTCTTCTTCTTTTTTTTATCGTTCTTTTTTTTTTCTCTTTTCACAAATTTATGTCTCTAATTACCCAAAATATTTATTGGTGATTTAAACCCCTTTTCCTGAAGTGAGCCCAAAAATTATCGATGATCGCAAATTCGTTTTCCAAAGGGTAGACCCATCCTTATCAGGGTGATTTTTGGTAACCCAAAAATTATCAATGGTTGAAATTCCCTTCTCGAAATGTAGACCCATTTTCATCGGGGCAAATTTTTGATGGCCCAAAGGATTGCCAATGGTCAAGCCTCAAAGATCATGAATGATTAAAAATCTCTTTCAGAAGTGTAAATCCACTTTCACTAGGGCAATTTTTGGATAGCTCAAGCGGATATCGTAAGGTACATCCATCCTTACTAGAGCGGCCATTCTTCTAAGGGGAAGCCAAAATTATTTTAGGTAAAAGGTAGTTTTAATGTGTGTAACAATAAAATCGGTACGCATTTAGCATACCAAAATAAAGGCTCAACGGGCTAGCAAGCGATTTTAAAATAAGGGTAGGAAATGGTCATTTAGAGAGCTATATAAAGAAATGGTGCCTAAATCATTTTCTAGATTCAGCCTTATCCAGGGGTCACTTTGATGGGTAATCGGAAAGGTTCTAGTGCTCTTAGTGAGTTTTCATCCAATCTCCTAATTGCAACTAGTTTTTTTAGTTTATTTTCAAAACAGGCCGAATGTGCTCTGAACTTAGAAATTACTCGATATAGTCAAATATTTTCACGTGATCTAGCTCTTAGAGAACAAATATATCTACCCCTTACTTAATTCAAAGTGGAATGAAATACAGATTTCTAAAGTTAAGATCAAATCTATTCATAGTTGAGAACTACTTAGGCAGAGTCGAACTTTGAATCAGAGGTACCTTAATGAGGTGCAAACATGTCAATGTTTTAGGATACAACTTAACACGAATATTTTTATTCCATCAAAATGTATATGCACAAAAATCGTGTAGGCACAAAGAAATTTTTTTTTTTTGAATATGCACAAACTATGGGTTAAAAACCATGAACATGAAAAGATGCATGCAATAGTGTCATGCATATCAGCAATGCATGTAAGAAACTATACGTGCAAAACATGTGTAAAAACAAATTGTATAGAAATGTGTACATGAAATACGTACAAAGACGTGTGTGCGTGAAACACCTGCAAAAAGGTTATAAGTGAGTATGTATGTGTAAACAATGCATGACAAATGATGTGCGTACATAAATTTGCAGTGTGCATATAAACAATGTATAATGAAGGCATAAGTACAAATTATGGCACAACATGAGAATGGACGTTTATGATATGTGGTACATGTGCAAATGCATTATTTAGGCATGATAGGGATACGTGATGTAAGATGAGAACAATTGGGCATGATAATGTGTACATGGATCGTGGGATATGGCAAGACTCACATACATAGAAGTGTAAAATAATGTAATGAGATGGGATGAAAGTAGTTGCAAGAAACGAATGACATCTACAGGGTATGTATACTTGCATGGTATGTAAATGCCAAACACACATTGGTATATACAATGACTAGCATAGACAATACAGGATTCATATATACATGGCATAATTCATGCATGACAATGCCTGTTCACAATATAGCACAAAAAGTGAAGGTGCAAGGTGTCACGATGTGTATAATGCCTAGTCTAAAGATGTATGCTAATGTGTGCATGTTATGACATGCAGTGATATATGTATGTTCCAGCACATAATGTTTATATACATATGTAATGTGAGCATACTGATATGTACATGCTATGATACATGGTAAATGCATTATGTTGACTATATATTATTTTTATTTTTTTTTTATTTTTTTTAAGTGGTAGTATGCCCATGTGTGCTATGATGCATGTCGATACGTACCGTATATACTGACTATGGTGCACGATGGACATTATGGATGTCATAATGTCAGTATGTATGCGTTACGACACGCACTGCTATATACATGCAAGACATATAAATGTTATGTTCATATTCACAAACTATAATACAAGCAATTTTATATACAAAGTGCACAAGTTTTATTATTGTATGAAAAGAATTATACATGAGACAAAATGCATGTGTTTTATTTACTATTATTACTCATAAAAGAATGTACAAGCACAAATACACACACAAGAAAAGAGTTCCTCCCAACCTTATTTTTATCACATAGGGGATCGTGCGAGCTCTTTCCCGTGCGAGCTCTTTCCCTAGGTAGGCTTGATCCATGGGTTAGCGAGAAACCCAACGAGCGCGAACAATGTGCTACGAAGCATGAACTCTCATTATTAAAAGCGCATGCAAATGAATTTTTGGCTATCGTATATTTAAATAATTCCAATAAACCAAAACATGCCCCTTAGGGTATGAAAACCTTTAAGGAGTGAATATCTAAATTTATTTGGATTTATTCAATACACAATAACCCACTAAATAAGCAACGTATTATGCCGCATGCCCCCTAGTAAAAGTATCTAGGTCCATTACATGGGCTTTGGTCCAAGGTGGTGATGTTTTAGGGCTATCCAAGCATGGTCCCTGCCAACAGGTCTAACTCATCACGAGCGTAACAACTGATTGGGTCACCATTTAATATACCATGATGGTATGAGACTTGAGCTGGTGATTATCCTTAATGCTTCCCTACATTGAGTGAACATAGGGTCGTGCTTTGGGAACGCACCGGGGCTGATAGGGGACCAAACTAGCATAGATCTAAGGTTCTAATGCGATGAAATGCAGTTTTGAAAGGAGGTGAAATTTTTAAACTAAAACTTAATTATAAATTTTAATCAACGTACTTTCGAATCGAAGTCTCGAGTATTGTCCCCAGCGGAGTCGCCACTATGACGCGTGCCAGATCCCGGGGGCGTCCATCGACCGGCCCGCTTGAGGGCCATCGGGCAAGTGAGGGTCCGTTGACAACTTGTAAGGTATTTACAAGTGCGTCTATTTTGGGCAACAAGGAGGTTTCATGGAGTCGCCACCCAATAGAACATTGGGAAAGTTCGTCTCGCCTCAATGAGCCTAAGACGGCACATATTTCCATTTTGGGCAAATCAAAGGGGTCTTGGAGGCAATCACCCCAATAAAACGTTGGGAATGACCTCTAACCCTATAGAGCCTAGGATTTTTTAAGTCGTTTGACGCAAGAGGTGTCTTGGAGGTCTCGTTCCAATGAGTGATCGAATAGACCTCTCGCCTCGTTTAGCCCAAATACCAGAGATAGGTTCGGGACTTCTCATCTATTTCTACCTTGATTAATTTTACAATTAAATTTTGAGCTTATTAGTTCACTCTCTCCACAAGATGCAATTTAATTAAAGGCGTAATTATTCATATCAAAAGCATTAATAAACAAAAACAAAAACAAAATAAACATTCCAAAATAAATTACAATAGTACTAGGAGCGGGATACAACTCCCATTGTAAATAAAATACAAATCATGCATAAATCGGGGTATTCATTAATGATGAGGACATTGGTCCTCGCATACATATTTGTTATGAAATAATTTTGATGTGATGATTTTGTTTTGAAGAAAATTGAGACATTGGTCCCATTTTTATTAGGAAAGATTCCAAGTTAATTAATAAAAATATTTTAATGATTTTCTTTCTAGCGTGTCTAAATAAACAATTTTATCAGAAAACTAAATAGCAAAATAAATGGAAAAGCCAAAATAAATAAATATTACAAATAACCAAAATAAATATATAATGCAAACGATCCTTCTGGATCTCCACGTATGCTTGCAAAAATGCACAAGCAAAAATTAGTTATGAAAGTAAATGAATGAATGAATAAAAGACAATGACAATGATAAAAGAATGATAAAAAATGAATAACAGACTAATGATAGCAATTAAATAAATGACATGGTTAATTAATATAATCACAATAATACTAATAATAAATAAATAAAATAATAACAATAATGATAGTAATAATAATAAATACTAAAAAGGTAATAATAATAATAATAATAATAATAATAATAATAATAATAATAATAATAATAATAATAATAATAATAATATTAATATTAATAATAATAATAAAAATAAAAAAACTTCAACAATAATAATAATCAATAATCACAAAATGCAATGACAAATAATAAATAAATACAATAATGAATATAATAATAGATAAATAATACTAATAACAATAAAATTAATATAACTCAATAATAGTAATAGTAGATAAATAAATAAAAATAATAATAACAATAATAATATAACCATAATAATAAATACTGAAAATAATAATAATATTAGTAATAATAGTAATAATAATATAATACTAATAAACAGAAAATAAATAATAATAATATAACACTAATACTAATAATAATAATAATAATAACATAATAATAATAATGAAATAAATAAACATAACACAATGGTAAACAATAATAACAAAATATATACAATAATAATAAACACAATGATAATAACAATAAACATAATAGTAGCAATTATAATAATAACCATAATAAACATAATAAACATAATAATAAACATAAATTAAATAAAACTAACAATAGTAATGCAATTAACAATAAAAATATCAATATAACACAATAACATTAATAATCAAATAAATCAAATAATAATAATAAATAATAAAGAAAATAACAATATAAAAACAGAAAGCTAAATAAGAATAAATAAATATAATAATTATAATATTATTAATAATAATAATAATAATAATAATAAACAGAAAAAAATAAATAAGAATAATAATAAAATAAATAATAATATAAATAAATAAATAATAAATATAATAATAATAATAATAAAAAAAACAGAAAACATAAAGAGAGAGAGGCTCACCGGAGTTCGCCGGAGGCTCGCCGGAGATGGGGGTGGCCGACACAGCCGTCACCGTCGGTTTCATCTAGTCGCCGGCAGTCTTCCCTCGGTGGCCACACGCCGGAGGACGATGGCGCTTGGTCGAAAAATGTCTCGGAAGTCTCGCCTCCCCTCACGCCGATCTGCCCTACGCCGGCGAGTGGCAGTGAACGGCGGCCACTTGCTGGTGCGTTTGGGTCTCCCCTGCCCGGCGATGGGGCGCGTGTGGCTGGACGGCGGCGTGGCTGGCCGGCGGAGCCACCGCCCCCTCTCTCTCTTTTCCTTCTTCTTCTCCGGCGTTTGGTTGCTCCCCGTTGGTTTGGTCTTCACCTGGTCTTGCTCCCTCTCTTTCTTCCTTTTTCTATTCTTTATTTACTTCTCTCTTTTCAATTTCCTTTTCTTTACTTAGTCTCCCTGTTCTTCTTTACCGAGAGCCCCTTTTGCTCTATTTTCTATTTATTTTCTTTCTCTCCTTTCTTCTTGCTTGCTCTCTCCCTTTTTGTTCTTCTTCCTTTCTTTCTTTTTCTTGGTTTTTTCCTCTCTGTATTGTTTTCTTTTTCTTTCCCTCAGTTGTCGAGAGAGCCTCCATTTTCCCCTGTTCATTCATTTGTTTTTATACCCACAATTAGGGTTTACCTAATAATTTCCTCCATCTTTTCTTACTTTTTAATTAATTTAATTCACTTAAATAATTACACACTTTACTAATTAAACTATTTAAACTATCATATATATTCTAATTAATAAAACACTCTACTAATTAAATACTCTATATTTTTATCTAATTAAACCTTATATTTATTTTCTCTTTTTTCAATATTAATTATCCTAAAATATTAACTAATTAATCAACTAATCTTAATTTTTGATTTATCTAATTAAATTAACCTAATCCTAATTTTCTTTTTAATTTTTAATTTTACCTACATATTTTATGCATTTATTATTATTTTTTGTTTGGAGGAATTTATCAAGAACCCAAAACTGCCATCAAAATCTGACTCAGAAGCCGGCGTCTAGACTAATCCATGGCAAACATCAACTAACACACATATTTTATAGAGTTTCCCAAACCTTTTCGCCTATGCTCTAATGAGCTCACTTGGCACTAGGTTCTCCCACTTTCTCTTTCCCTTTATCTTTTCTCGGTTCAACCACTACAATCACAGTCCAATTTCTAGAATTTGATTAAAGATCATTATCCCATCCAAATCAAAAGAAAAGGGGGAAGAAGAAGAACAATCTAAATACTCCACTTACCTTGATTAGATGGAAACACAGCACAACACAAACACTACTTAACCCAAATCAGTAGAAACCAAAGTACTTAAACTTCAAGAAGAGAGGAAATGAAAGAAGAACAAGAAGAACAAGGAAAGTGAGCCGATCCACATACAGAAAATGAGAGTTTTTCTTTCCTCAAATCCTTTTATTGCATGCAAATGGTGAGGTACCAAAGGCAAATGCTGACACCCAGATTCCACTACTCCACCTTAATCTAGATTAACTTAATTTAATCTCCACTAACTCTTAATTAATCCTTCTTTAGTTTAATCATGCACAATTACTTTATAGCCACTTAACTTATTTTACTTTATGCAATTATGTCCTCAATTCTAATTACAATTAGGTCCAACATTAACAAACTCAAACCAAATTACCCGTATTACCCTCATTAGATCAAATTACTACTAGGGTAATATTTGGGCCATTACATAGACTTGTGAGAACATATTGGGAATTGATTAAGACATCGCTGAACATACCATTCAAACTTACCCAGAGAGTAAACCAATCAAGCAAAAGCTCAAAAGACTTAGGCCATAATGGGCTCAAAAGGTGAAAGAACGGATCCATAAGAATATTGAGGCTAAATTCCTAATAGAGGTCCAATACTTGACTTGGTTGGATAATGTAGTTCTCATAGCTAAAAAGCACGGAAGGGTTCTAGTATGTGTGGACTATCGGGATCTAAACAAATTTTGCTCCAAAGATGATTTCGCTCTACCTTATATTGATGTGTTATTGGATAGTGCGGCTGCTTACATGATGTACAGTTTTGTAGATGAGTATGCAGGGTACAACCAAATCCTCAACAAGATCATACATTGAATTAAGTCAGCTTTCATCACTGAATAGGGTACATTTGCCTACAGGGTCATGCCTTTTGGTTTAAAGAACGCAGGAGCAACATATCAAAGAATGGTCACTAAGATTCTTGATGACTTGATCCAAAAGGAAGTGGAGGTGTATGTAGATGACATGATGATCAAGTCAACTACCAGATAAGGTCACTTTGAGGTTCTGGAAAAGTTCTTTCAAAGGATCAATAAGTACAATATGCGCCTCAATCCTAAGAAATGCATTTTCGAAGTTACCTCGGGTAAGCTGTTAGGACATGTGATAAGTCAGAGAGGAATTGAATTAGAGAGATGCTAGTGCCTCAGAAAAATAAGAAAGTTAGAAGTTTCTTGGGAAAGCTTCTGTACATCAGCCAGTTTATTGCTAAACTGGCTTCGGTATATGAGCCGATATTCAAGCTTCTTAAGAAGAATCAACCAACTGGGTGGAATAGTGATTGTCAAATGGCCTTTGATACTATTAGGGATTATCTCCTAAATCTGCCAGTCTTAAGATCACCACATCCTGCTAAACCTCTAATCCTATATCTAGCAATAAAAGACAGTTCAGTGGGTGCCATGATGGCTCAGGAGGATAAGATTGGAGTTGAGTTTGCTATTTATTGTCTTAGTAAGAAATTCTTGCCATACGAAGCCAAATATGTTGAAGTAGAAAAAATTTGCATAGCAGTAATCTGGGCCTCTAAAAGTTGTAACACTACTTTTATTCCTTCAGCGTATAGGTAGTCGCCAAACACAACCCACTCAAGTACCTTCAAGAAGCGCCCTCTTTATTAGGAAAAATGGGAATATTGTTGTTATTGTTACAAGAGTCCGATGTATAATATATCACTAAGAAAACCATCAAGGAAAGGGTTGTAGATGAGTTCTTAGTTGAACATCCTATTAAAGGAGACCAGTTCGAATACAATTTCCCAGATGAAGATGTCATGGCCATAGCCATACAAGGGTGGCAGGTATTTTTTAATGGGGTAGTTAACAATAAAAGGGCAGGAGCAGGGATTATACTTATGACCCCAGATGGTGAGAGGCTACCGTTAGCCGAAAAGTTGAGGTACAGGGCTACCAATAACGAAGCCAAATATGAGGCTTGCATCTTCGGGTTGGAAGCACTACTTACTTTGGGGGTGAAGACTGCGAACGTTTTTGGAGATTTATCCTTAGCAATCCATCAGATCAGAGGGAAATTGTCAGTTGAAGAAGAAAGGCTATTGCCCTATGTGAAGTACTTGAGAATGTTGAGTAGCTAGTTTGAGACTTGCACTTTTCACTTTGTCCATAGGGATGAGAACCAATTGGTTGATGCTCTTGCAACTTTAGTGTCCATGTGGGATAATTCGGCAGGGGTTGTTATGAGACCCATTCTGATCTCTAGTTCAGAAAAACCTTATTTTAAAATCGAGCAAGTGATGGATATTGAGCTTGCCGATGGAAACCCTTGGTACCATGATATTCAGAACTATTTAGAAAGGTCAATTTTTCCAACAGAAACCACCAAGAAGGACCAAAGAATGATCTAAAAGTTATCCACCCAATTCATCAGTATAGATGGCACATTGTATAAGAGGCAAGCTAATGGTATCAAATTGTGATGTTTGGCTAAGAAAGAGGTTGAAAGGGTTATGGAAGAGGTTTGTAACACCCCTTACCTATACGTAGGGAGCTTCATCCCTCGAGGAGGAAGAAGGACCCCGATAGATGAGGGTTGTCACGCAAGACCTCAAATAAAGCAAATAAAGTTACGAATCTTTCATTCAAATAGGGTAGAATAAAATTTCTTAAAACAATAGACGGAGGCTGAGAACAAAAGTATAGTATTTTATTAATTTACATAATAGTCTTTATATATCAAAATACAAAAGTGTCTTAGAACAAAAGATCATATACATGTCTAATATCAAATTCAAACTACAAAAGTAGAGTTACATCAAGAGTCATCATTACAAAATGTGTAAGCTAATACATGTACAAAAAGTACAATCTTATATTACAAAATCTCTCTGTCCTAGTTGTGTTAGCCTTGCTGAAACGGATCACCCTGCCCAAAATCTCCAACAACTTCCACACCTACACGGATAAAACACCCGTGCTAAGCGAATACGCTTAGTGGTGAAAACACAATGAAAAATGACCACTCACAGTGGATGTAAGAAATAAATCACATACATATGGCACATACTAAAAATCAATTCTTAATAAACAATTTAACATGATCAAGATGTCAACATCATTAATCACACAATCATTCATGCTGAACTAAATTATAACACATGAATACAGTAAACCCTGTTTATTCAAAATAGTAGATAGCGAGTAACGCATATTCATTCAAAATGCATGGATACCCGAGGGTATCAAAATTATTCTTTTTTTTTTCGTTTCAAACATTTTCGCATGTAATTTTAAACAAGATTCAAGTTTAAAAGGGATCACGAGGATCTGAATAGGGACCTGATCAGGGTCCAGAACGCGTACGCATGACTGCAGCTAACTGAACTCTATAGTCATGCATATTTATCCACTTATTGACTCTCGCAGGTCATGCATAAATCATCAAATCACATTCATATAATTCATGAAATTGTTCATGCATAATTCTAAAAGCATCACAAGTTCAGAAATTAAACATTGAAAGCATAAAAGAAAACTCAAATTGAAGCAAGAAGGTGTCGCGCTCGCGACGGCTGTCGTGAAACTTGCCCCAGGTCACGATCGCGGCAGTTTTCGCACTCGCGTGAAGACAGAATCACATCTCACTGTCGTGCTCATGATAGTGAACAACCAACCAAAGCTATCGTGCTCGCGCGCACTCGCAATAGGGAACTGCCCAATCCACTCTGGAGCCGAGCGCTCTGTCACGCTCGTGACAGAGAGCTCCCGCTGCAGCAGCCCAGCGCTCGGCCATGAGTGAAGGCTAAATTCACCGAGCTCTGTCGCAATCTCACGACAGTGTCGTGCTCGCGACAGAGTCGTGATTTCTAGCTCTTACGCAAAAATCTGCAGAAATCCATATTCCCAAAATCACCCAAACTTGAAATTAACTTCAAAACACAACCCCACACAAATTAATCATTCACAACATCTTAATCAACCTAAAATCCAACTTATAATCCAATTATTACCATCAAAACACACTCTTAATAAGATTAAATTCCAGAATTCAATAAACCAGCAATTTTTCTTAAAAAATCATACAAAATCATGCTTAGGTTCAATTCTTCACAATTATGCATCTTAACTTAAATTAATCAACTTCCATGTAATTTAGATACAAATACCCACAATATATCTCATCAATTTTAACAATTTCCACAAAAGCACAAAAATCACACAAAATGCACAAGAGTGACAAACGTTCCCAAACCTTAAATTCTTGAGCTCCAATCATGGGGCTCCACTTCCACTCGCTATTTCCTTGCCCTTAGACTCTTCGTGACGCGTGCCAAACCTAGCAAAGGCCCTTTTTGAACTCGCTTTTAGGATTCGAGGGATTGGTTTGCGTCTTTTGATCTTGGGTGCTATAAGACATCTTGGATGCCTCCTTCCCAATAGAACATTAGGAAGGATCATCTAGTCTCACGATGCCTTAGGCACCTTTGAGGTATTTTGGAGTCGCCACCCAATTTACAAGAAATTGAGAAAGGTCTCTAACCTCTTATCGGTCTGGACTAGAGATTGGTGTTCGGAACTTCACTCTTATTTATGCTTTGGTTAATTATAAATGAGTTTTTAACTTCCTAAAATTCTATCTCTTATCTCAAACGATTTATGCGTTTAATTAAAGCGCACTACAAGCACTCAAAAGCGATAAATAAAAGCTATAAAGAAAAGCGATAAACAAAGTGATGAAGGAAAGCAATAAACACGCCAAGCACATAATTACAAGAGAAATTGGGGCGGGATATAACCCCAAATAAAAGAAGACTAAAAACGTAAATTGGGACGGAATACAATCCCAAATGGAAATTAAATAATGTTGCCCCAAAATTAATTACAAGGGCCCAAAAGAAAATACATGAATATAAATTTAAAACAAACAAATAAAGTCAAACGTAAGAAAAAACATACATAAATCGGGTCATTTGTTTAGTTTAGGAACATTAGTTCATTCGCACTTATTTTGAAGAGAGATCGAAGAGTTAATTGATTGCTAGTTTGAAAAACTGGGATGAGTGATCCCATTTTTCGAGAAAATTTAACTCTTCATTTTATTGTGTCATTTTACATTCCTTAGCTAAAAAGAGGGACATCAGTCCCAATTTTATTAGTAAAAATTCCAATTTAATTATAAAAATATTTTTGTGATTTTTTATCTCACGCATGCATAAATAAATATTCATTTGCAAACAAACACAACACAAAGAGAGGGAGTAGGAAAGATCTCACCAAACCGGTGTGTTCTCCTGCACATCATATCCCATCCGTGTGGTCACGGGGACGCTTACATAAAGAAATTCACATTTAAATTCCACACAAAAAATAATATCAAAAATATTAGTAATAATTCTAAAAATTGATCAAATAAAAATAAAATAAACATATGACATGTTAATTTAATATACAAATGATTTACATGCAATAAGAGTTAAAAAAAAAGTTATGCCAAAAATAAGAATAATGACAAAATCATGACAATAACAAAATTATAGTGACAACAACAATGAATAATCATGGCATAATAGCAACAATAAAATAATAATAATAATAATAATAATAATAATAATAATAATAATAGTAGTAGTAGTAGTAGTAGTAGTAGTAGTAGTAGTAGTAGTAGTAGTAGTAGTAGTAGTAGTAGCAGTAGTAGAGGCAATGGCAGAATAACCAAACAAGCAAATATATTCACAATAGTGAAAGTAATGATAATAAGAAAAATAATAACAATAATAAGAATAATAATAATAATAATAATAATGGCAGTATAATAATAATAATAATAATAATAATAATAATAATAATAATAATAATAATAATGATGATGATGATGATAACAATAAAAACAAAATACAATAATAATAATAATAATAACAATAAAAATGACCATAATAAACAATGATATTGCAAAATAATAATAATAATAATAATAATAATAATAATAATAATAATAATAATAATAATAGTGGAGACGGACAACGACAATGACAAAATTAAAACAATAAGAAATCAAATTGAAACCACATAGCATGTCAACAGCAATAAACACATCAAAAAATGCTAGAAATAAATTAAGAATAGGGTAATAATAACAGAAAATAAAAATATTAACAACAATAAATGATATACAAGAATAAATGAGGATGGGTCCAAAAATGTTTATCCTTAGATTTTATAGGTCGGAAAATAGGATGTATTGATCCGTTCTCCTTGTCGAATTTATGGTAATAAATACAAAAATATTTGAGAAAAAAAATTCAAGTTTTAAACAAATAAAACTCTAGAATTATTTTTTGGAGGGATAATACAAAACAAAGGAAATTGATTTTCCTTGCTTGAAAATAGATCCCCGACTGGAAAATACCTTGAAGAAAAAAGAAGAAGAAAAGCTAGACTACAAAAATCTAAATATATTTTTTTTGCTGTTGAAATCCTTCGCCTGCCCTTGGCTTGAGAGGAAACTCTCTCTTTTTTCTCTTGTGAAAAATGCAGCTCCCTTTTGAAATGAAGACCAAACCTCCATTTGATCCTCTAAATCGTCCCAAAATGGGGAAAATACAAATTGTTCTTTTATTTTTCCCTTCCCCAAAAATGCACAGAATGGTGAAAGGAGCGAAAAAAATTGGACTAAAAATCAACTAGGAAACGCAGCGTGCAGGGCAAAAAATGACCGCGTGAAGCCCCTTCGACGCGCCCCAGCAGCGATACATGACCCTAGGGGACGCACTAGGGGGCGTGCCCGACTCGGCGAGACGCTCCCTAGGGGGGCGCGCGCTCGCGCTCGCAGGAGCGCTCTGCCTCCGCAACGAGTGCGCCAGCAGGCACGCACTGCTCGGCACGCGAATAAAATAAAAATGAAAAAAAATAAATAATAAAAATAAAAGTGAAAAGAAATAAAAATAAGAGTAACAATGCGAATTATTGGGTTGAAATTTTTAGAGGAACACAGAGAATTTTTTGACAGGGAAGACATCATTTTTGACACCTTTACTTCTGGCAAGTATCACTTTCATCATCGGGTAATTCTGAACTTGGACCGCCTCGGGACCCAGTGTCTACACTCTCTAGGAGGGATCTCTAAGCAAAACACCCATCAAAAATAGAATTCAAACTTTAACCCCATAACACCACAATAACCAAATTAAAAGGGAAAGAGAGGGTGAAGAAGAAGAATTAGCTAACACTTAGAATTAGCTAACACTTACCCAAATCAAATTAGGATTACCCAAAACTCACCAAAAATTCCAGCAAAAGGGAAGGGTCACAAGAAAGAAAAGATAAAAGGAAGAAGAAAATGAACAACGGGTTGAGGGAGAGAAGAAACGGGAAAAAAGAAGAAGGACAGCTGTCGTCTCTCTCCTCTCTCCATAATTTATATCCTCCCCCCTAGCCACATGGCAGCCTCCTATTGGAAGACTACCCCAAGACACACCTAATAACCATCCTCTCTCATACACTTAAAATCAGCCTCCCTCAAACACATCCTAATCCCATATAAACACTCACACCCAACAAAACCCCAAACATACATAATACTATAATTTAAACCACAACACATACTAAAAATAACACATGCCAACATTATAGATACAAAATCACACACACACAACAAACTACTAGTGTGGGAATGGGGCATTACAATACTCCCCTCCTTAACAGAATTTCGTCATCGAAATTCTCACCTGATCCAAATAACTGAGGATGCTGAGCTCTCATAACCTCTTCCTGTTCCCAAGTTGCCTCTTCTATTCCATGATGCTTCCAGAGTACCTTAACCAATAGGATTTACTTGTTGCAGAGCTATCTGATCTCCCTAGCCAAGATTTCCTTCGGTTCTTCATCAAATGAGAAATCTGGCTGAACCCGAATATCTTGCACTCGTAACACATGAGATGGGTCGGATCGGTAGCGGCAGAACATAGACAAGTGAAAAACATCGTGTAATTTAGCTAACTCCACTGGCAATGATAACTGATAAGCTACCGGGCCAATCTTATCCAGGATCTTATAAGATCCAATGAATCGAGGACTCAGTTTCCCTTTCTTACCAAACCGAAGAACTTTTCTCCAAGGTGATACTTTCAAGAATACCTTGTCGCCAATCTCATATCGAATGTCCCTTCGTTTCAAATTGGCATAAGACTGTTGTCTGTCTTTAGCTGCCTTCAAATTTCATTGCACCACTCTAATCTTCTCTTCTATGTCTCTAACCAATTCCGGACCCACAACCGACCTTTCCGATAACTCAGTCCAACACACTGGAGTTCTACATTTCCGTCCATAAAAAGCTTCATAGGGAGCCATTCCAATACTCACCTGATAACTATTATTGTACGCAAACTCCATTAAAGGCACATACTCATCCCAACTACCTGAGAACTCCAAAGCACATCCCCGAAGCATATCTTCAAGAACCTGGATAACCCTCTCTGACTAACCATCGGTCTGAGGGTGAAATGCAGTGCTGTAATTTCTTCAAAACTTTGACGTAAACCTCGGATCCCGATCAGACACAATAGAGATTGGAACTCCCTGAAGCCTTACTATCTCATTCACATAGATCTCTGCCAACTTATCCATGGAATAGTCTAACCGAACTGGCAAGAAGTGTGCTGACTTAGACTACCAGTCGACTATCACCCACACTGAATCATGCTTGCGCTGTGTCAATGGTAAACAAACTACAAAGTCCATCGTAACATGATCACACTTCCATTGAGGAATGGGTAAGGGATGCAACAATCCTGTTGGAACTTGATGCTCGGCTTTCACTTGCTGACACACCAGACATTTCGAAACAAACTCCACTATATCCTTTTTCATACCCGGCCACCAATAAAATTGCTTGAGTTCTCTGTACATCTTATTTCCTCCTGGATGCATCGTGAAAACCGACAAATGAGCTTCTTGCAAAAGTCTTCTCTTAACATCACTCATATTAGGCACACACAACCGATTCCCAAATCTGAGTACCCCATCACAATCTATAGAAAATTCAGTCTGCTTACCATCTTTTATCACACGCAAAACACACTGCAACACAGGGTCACTCAACTGTGCATCCACTATCAGTTATCTCAAACTCGGTCTCACCTTCAATCGAGCAATTAGTGCTCCTTCTGAATCAAATCTCCACCTTATTTTACTCAGAGACAGAGCTGAAACGGATTTCCTACTTCGAGCATCTGCCACTACATTTGCCTTGCCCAGATGGTAATCAATAATGTAGTCGTAGTCTTTAAATAACTCCAACCATCTTCGCTGCCTCACGTTCAAATCATTCTGAGTGAGCAGATATTTTAGGCTCTTGTGATCTATAAAGATCCTGCAAGTTTCTCCATACAAATAATGCTGCCAAACCTTAAGAGCAAACACTACTGCTGCCAACTCCAAGTTAGGCGTCGGATAGTGCTGCTCATAGGGTTTTAACTGCCTGGAAGCATAGGCGATCACCTTGCCATCCTGCATCAGAACACAACCCAATCCTATACCTGAGGCATCACTGTACATAGTATACTCTTTACCCATAATGGGTTGAGTAAGTATAGGAGTCTTAATCAACATATTCTTCAACTGCTCAAAACTTGCTTGGCACCTATTAGACAAATTGAATTTAACCTCTTTTTGGAGAAGCCGAGTCAAAGGCAAAGCTATCACTGAAAATCCCTTAACAAATCGCCTATAATAGCCAGCTAGTCTTAGAAAACTCCTAACTTCTGGTACAGACTTAGGTGGCAACCAGTTCACAATGGCTTCAACTTTAGATGGATCTACCCGAATACCTTCAGCCGAAACAACATGCCCAAGGAATGTTACCTCTTTTAACCAAAATTCGCACTTACTAAGCTTAGTATAGAGCTGATGGTCCCTCAACACTTGCAACACCAACCTCAGATGTTCCTCATATTCCCTTTCATTCTTGGAATAAACCAAGATGTAGTCGATGAACAAAACAAGAAAATGATCCAAATACTGTCTGAATACCCTATTCATTAAATCCATGAAAGCGACGGGCGCGTTAGTAAATCCAAATGGCATCACTAAAAAATCGTAGTGACCGTAACGCGTACAAAAAGCTATCTTCGCTACATCCACATCCTTAACTCTCAACTGATAGTAACCAGATCTCAATTCTATCCTCGAAAACACTCCAGCTCCTCTTAACTGATCGAAAATATCCTCGATCCGTGGCAACAGATATTTGTTCTTCACCGTGACCTTATTAATCTGTCGGTAGTCAATACACATTCTCAAGGTACCGTCTTTTTTCTTAACAGACAGAACCGGAGCACCCCAAGGTGACACGCTCGGTTGAATGAGACCCTTATCCAAAAGCTCTTACAATTGATTTTTCAACTCTTTCAATTCCATCGGAGCCATATGATACGGAGCCTTAGAAATCGGAGCTGCCCCCGGCATAATATCCATAGACAGTTCTACTTCTCTCTCTAGTAACAAACTTGGTAGTTCCTTTAGAAACACATTGGAAAATTCTGTTACTACTGGAATATCTTGAATCTTTACTTGTCCTCATCGAGAATCCAGAATTAAGGCCAAATATGCTTCACATCCTTTCCTCATGAACCGTTTTGCGTTCATAGCTGAAATTACATTGTGCAGCGAGTTACTTCCCAAACCTTTCACAACCACAAGTATCTGATCCCTGTCTTTTAGCACAACCATTTTTCTCTGACAATCAACTATAGCTTGGTGCTTAGAGAACCAATCCATACCCAGAATTAGGTCAAACTCATGAAATGGTAGACTAATCAGATCAACCGGAAATTCCTTACCTTGCACCATCAAAGGACAATTCCGATACACCTGATTCACTTTAACACACTGCCCTAACAGACTAGTCACACATATCTCATAATCCAATTTATTCTCATTAGCTAATTCATCACACAACTTATTAGAACACAGATAAGAATGAGTAGAACCCAGGTCTATTAAAGCATACATTTCAATACTGAAAAGTAAAAACTTACTGGCTATTACTTCGGGAGCATCTTGGTCATCACGAGCTCTCTTTACATATGCTATTGCGGCCGTTGGCACTGGGTGATAAACTGTCTCAGAGGGTTCTCTTTCCCGAGGCCATCCATGACGACCCCTTCTTCTACCTCTAGCACGACTGCCTTGAGGAACATTTGACCTCGCTTGACTAGCTTCTTATTAACCCTGAGCATTCTCATACAAGTTCGGGCAATTGGCTAGAAAGTGGTCGGTGCTACCACATCTGAAACATCCTCCCGTCAACCATCGACATTCGCCCCAATGGCACTTACTGCAATGGGAGCACTGAGGCACTCCATCACCTCTACCACCCGAAGCTCCTCTACCCATGCCAGACCCTCCAAAGGATTCCTGTCTCCTCCCTCTAGTAGCTGGACTAGCATGTGACTCACAAGAAGGATTTCCTTGAGACTCACGTGACCTCTTTCCTGAAGAAGAACCTCCTCTAGAGGAATTTTTCCTCTAAGCCTTCTCTCTTAAAATATTCTTAGAGCGTTCCACTCTCAAAGCTGCCTGCACTATCTGATAATAACTCATATATGGTGAAGACATCAAAGAAACCAACATCACCTTTAGAGACTCATTCAGACCCGCCTCAAACTGTTGACATCGAAACTCCTCAGTGAGAACTCCTGGCAATGCATACTTACTGAGTCGATTAAACTCCTCATAATCAGCCACATATAACACTCTCTATCGAAAAGTCAAAAACTGAGCCCATCTAGCCTCCTTAAATGCCTTAGTTATATACTTACTCCAGAATTCTCTTTCGAAGAACTTCCATATCACAGGCTCGAGAAGCTGAGGATGCCTAAGCACTAATGTCCACCAATCATAAGTTGAGCCCTGCAACAAAGACACTACACACTACACCTCTCTCTCCGAAGGGCACCGAATTTCCCTTAGCACCCAACTGACCTTCTCAATCCACCTCTCAGCTTTATCCGACTCATCTAAGCTGGTTCCAAAGAAATCTTCTGCTCTAAACTTTCTCATACTCTCAATTGGAGCTCTCGAGCTAGTAACTCTTTCCAAAACCCTAGCCATAACCTGAGATATCTTGAGCATAGCCTCAAAGGGGACCGCAGGGGCCTCAGGTTGCACCCTAGGTGGCTAAGCCAGACCAGAAATGGACGGATCTTGCTCTCGGGGATTCGCACTCTTAGCTGACCCCTCAAGTGATCCACGAGCGGACTCCATCTAACTACAAAACATACATAATAATTCGTATCAGGCCAACACAACACTAAACGTACACTCTATCTTACACTTGTCCATAAACACCTAAACTGTAACACCCCCTACCCATACGTAGGCGTACCCATCCTTAAGGAGTGGGAAGCCGTGCAAGCCTGGTGTGTCACCAAGCAGATAAAGATACAAAGCATACATTCATACATAATAACTATACATCATTACGGGGCAAATTAAAACCTTTATAAGCATCAGAATGATCCATCATTACAATAGCAAAATTCGTTACAATAAAGTCCTGATCAAATGCCAGAATAAAATAATTACATATCCCAAAAGTATATAAATGCGAAAGCTTTACAAATAATGGTATAAAGAGAGTTCCGCTACAAAATAATCAACATGCTATAAAAAAAATAAAGCCCTAACACTAATCCCTCTATGTTGGCTTGATTGGCGACGACTCTCCTAAAAGAACAGTATCCTCCGTACCTGCATGGATAAAACACCGTGCTAAGCGATAAACGCTTAGTGGGGAACACACAACAAAAGAGTGGACGGCCATTCACAATGGTCGTCAATGCAATACACATACAATATGACAAATGCGGATAATGATATCAGCTATATAATCATACTTGCATAATAAAGACATGCATTCAGAAGTTCACATCCACATCCATTTACACTTTAATTAATTTCTCATACTTATCATTATATGCATCCGAATACCACATATACTTGTAACCATATCCAAAGCGGAACAAAACAAAAAGAGCACCTGCTGACTCACAATAGTGGATAACGAGTAAATGCATAGCGTACCTTACGGGCACGAATCGAACGCATAGCATACCTTACGGGTACGAATCGAAAACCATTTTATTTTTGTCGCATTCAAAACATTTTACAAAGGGGGACCTTAAACAAGATCCAAAATGCATAAGGGGTTCGCGAGGAACCAAACGAGGACCTGATCGGGGTCCAGACAGAACTGAGGGCTGCAGCTAAGAGACTCTATTAGGCATGCCTAACTATCCACTTACTTGACTCTAGCAAGTTATGCATCATTCAAATCATATTTCCAAGAGTAATACATAATTATACTCACATTTATATCAATGAATCATAAATAAGACATGCATAACCCAATATCATTCAACAGCTTATAACATGCAATATCGTATACATTACTTATTATTTGGCTAAGTTAAAATATCCATTATATCATTTACACATTAAAAACACATAAATGAGGACTAAAGAACTCAAAACATAAGAAAAAAGAATTGAAAATACACATTTAAGTTTGAAGAAAAAAGGAGGGACAGAAGCCTTGAGGGACACGAGTCGTGCTTAAGGAGCACGACTCGTGCTGAGTCCCTCATGCATGAGCACGGGTCGTGCTCTTCGAGCACTACTCGTGCTCATGCTCTCTGCTAGAGCACGTCTCGTGTTCTAGAACACGACTCGTGCTCTGGCTCTCACACTGCTCCCTCAGATGGCAAAAAAGAGAAGAAAAGAGGAAGAAATACTCACCAAAAGGACACGACTCACATGCCCAAGCACGACTAGGACAAGCACACAGACAGCAAACAAAGGAAACGAAATCACGGAAGAGATAACTAACGCAATTTTCCAATTTTTCGAAACCCTAACGTCATGAAATTCACACAGAACCCAGAATTCCCAGAAAATCATCCCATCTTAAACCCAATTCAATTTTTAGCTGAAATTACACTCTTCTAGCACCTAAAACCCACGTAAAATAGTATAGAAACACCTCTTTCAACAACAACCCACTCAAAACATAGATTAACTTAATCAACAGATGCAAAAATTCCAGAACCCAAAAATGACAATAACTCACTCTCATCCATATTAATTTCATCACACCCATATTCAGAAGCACAAAATGTACCAAATCAAACTCATAATAGTTATATCAACATGCAACTCATTACCCATAAAATTTCCAGCCAAATAAATCAACCTTTCACAACCGTTCACAAAATATCAAAATGCAGAATATTCCCAAACCTATAATCCTAACTTTAATCACTTGGTTCCACTACTCCCAGCCTTCTCTTTCCCATTGGGATCGCGAGGAGGCTTAGCTAAACACAATACATCGAAGAACACCCAAAATACAAACAAAGAACAAACAGATTAAAAATCCAAACTATAATGTAGAAAAAGATGAAGAAAAAAATGAAGATATGTACTAAACTTACCAATTATGCAAGAAGTGATCAATTTCCACCACCAAAGTTTTGAATCCAAGTTAGGGCAAACAAAAGAAGAGCAAAGAAGAAGAAGAAGAGATGGAGAAGAAGAGAATGGGAAAGATGAAGTTACTGCCTTTCCCTTCCTCTTTCTTCTTTTACTTATCCTTCTTCTTAACCCTAGACACTTGGCACTTCTCTAGTGGTGGATATTAATCACTCACACCCAAAAGACATGCATACATTGCACACTAAACAATCCCAACTTAAAACACCCTAATAGTGTGTGAGTAAAGCACACAACCACCACACCATTACTCACACCCTATAATGGTATGCTCATGCACCCACAAACATATCCCAACTAATTCACACCCTAATAATATACATGCATCCACATGCTAACAAAACCCTTAAAACATACATTTTACCCAAAATACCCTTATGACATGCCAAACACATACCATGCATGCACACACAATTGGGCTTATACTACTAGGGGGCAAACGGGGAGTGACATAAACCGTGCTCTGATACCACAAAATGTAACACCCCTTACCTATACGTAGGGAGCTTTATCCCTCAAGGAGGAAGAAGGACCCCGATAGATGAGGGTTATCACGCAAGACCTCAAATAAAGAAAATAAAGTTACGAATCATTCATTCAAATAGGGTAGAATCAAATTTCTTAAAACAATAGACGGAGGCTGAGAACAAAATTATAGTATTTTATTAATTTACATAATAGTCTTTACATATCAAAATACAAAAGTGCCTTAGCATAGAAGATCATATACATGTCCGATATCAAAACCAAACTACAAAAGTAGAGTTACATCAAGAGTCATCATTAAAAAATGTGTAAGCTAATACATATACAAAAAGTACAATCTTATACTACAAAATCTCTCTCTCTTAGTTGTGTTGGCCCTGTTGAAATGGAACACCCTGCCCAAAATCCCCAACAACTTCCACACTTGCACGGATAAAACACCCGTGCTAAGCGAATACGCTTAGTGGGGAAAACACAAAGAAAATGACCACTCACAGTGGACGTTAGAACAATTCACATACACATGGCACATTCTGAAAATCAATTCTTAATAAACAATTTATCATGCTCAAGATGTCAACATCATTAATCATACAATCATTCATGCTGAACTGAATTGTAACACATGAATACAGTAAACCCTGCTTATTCAAAATAGTGGATAGCGAGTAATGCATATTCATTCAAAATGCATGGATACCCGAGGGTATCAAAATTATTCTTTTATTTTCATTTCAAACAATTTCATATGGAATCTTAAATAAGATTCAAGTTTAAAAGGGATCACGAGGATCCAAACAGGGACCTGATCAGGGTCCAGAATGCTTACGCATGGCTGTAACTAACTAAACTCTATAGGTATGCCTATTTATCCACTTATTGACTCTCGCAGGTCATGCATAAATCATCAAATTACATTCATATAATTCATGAAATTGTCCATACATAATTCTAAAAGCATCACAAGTTTAGAAGTTAAACATTGAAAGCATAAAAGAAAACTCGAATTGAAGCAAGGAGGTGTTGCGCTCGCGATAGGGGCGAAACTTGCCCTAGGTCGCAATCACGGCAGTCTTTGCACTCGCACAGAGACATAATCACATCTCACTGTCACTCTCATGATGACCATCACGCTCGTAATAGTGAGCAGCCAGCCAAAGCTGTAGTGCTCGCGACGGGGAACTGCTCAATCCGCTCGGGAGCCGAGCGCTCTGTCGCGCTCGCGATAGAGAGCTCTCACTGCGGCGGCTCGGCAGCCCAGCGCTCGGCCACACGCGAAGGCTAAATTCACCGAGCTCTATCGCGACAGTGTCACGGTCGCATTAGAGTCATGATTTCTAGCTCTTACGCGAAAATCTGTAGAAATCCATATTGCCAAAATCACCCAAACCTCCAATTGACTTCAAAACTCAACCCCACACAATTTAATCATTCACAACATCTTAATCAACATAAAATCCAACTTATAATCCAATTATTTCCATCAAAACACACTATTAACAAGATTAAATTCTAGAATTTAATAAACCAGCAATTTTTTCTTAGAAATTCATACAAAATCATGCTTAGGTTCAATTCTTCACAAATTATGCATCTTAACTTAAATAATCAACTCCAATGTCATTTAGATACAAATACCCACAATATATATCATCAATTTCAATAATTTCCACAAAAGCACAAAAATTACACAAAATGCACAAAAGTGACAAACGTTCCTAAACCTCAAATTCTTGAGCTCCAATCACAGGGCTCCGCTTCCACTCGCTATTTCCTTTCCCTTAGGCTCTCTAGGAGGGATCTCTAAGCAAAACACCCATCAAAACTAGAATTCAAACTTTAACCCCATAACACCACAATAACAAAATTAAAAGGGAAAGAGAGGGTGAAAAAGAAGAATTAGCTAAGACTTACCCAAATCAACTTAGGATTACCCAAAACTCACAAAAAATTCCAGCAAAAGGGAAGGATCATAAGAAAGCAAAAAAGAAAGGAAGAAGAAAATGAAGAACGGGTTGAGGGAGAGAAGAAACGAAAAAAAGGAAGAAGGACATCTGTCTTCTCTCTCCTCTCTCCATAATTTATATCCTCCCTACTAGCCACATAGCAGCCTCCTATTAGAAGACTACCCCAAGACACACCCAATAACCATCCTCTCTCATACACTTAAAATCAACCTCCCTCAAACACATCCTAATCCCATATAAACACTCACACCCAACAAAACACCAAACATACATAATACTATAATTTAAACCATAACACATACTAAAAATAACACATGCCAATATTATACATACAAAATCACACACACACAAAGCACAAACTACTAGGGTGGGAACGGGGCGTTACAAGGTTCATGTTGGAGTCTGTGAAGCTCACATAAATGGCTTAATTTTAGCAAAGAAGATCATACACCAAGGGTTCTATTGGCTCACAATGGATACAGATTATTCAAAGTATGTGAAGCAATGCTAGTTAGGGGATTCAATATGAATATGTGTTTATGCATGTGGTTGAAAGTTGGAGAAGCTAGTAAGAAAGTAAAAGGGAAAGAGAAGGTCACCTAGTAGTGAAGTGGAGGAATGCTCTTAGAGGTTTGGGATTGTATTTGAATTGATGTATATTTAATGTGCTTTTGTAGTTGGGAGAACTTGTATGTGTTAATTGATATTTGATTTATTTGAAATGTAAAATGGATGTTTGTTAAAGTATTATTTGAATTGCCATGAGTATAATATGTGATCAAGTATGAACCCTAGTTGTATGGAAAACTCTGCTCATTTTTCACTAGACCTCCGTGTAATATTTTAATTATAGGTAGCATTTTTTATCTCCAAATTAATTGATTATTATGCCATTAGAACTATGATTCCAATACCTACAAAAGTCCAAGAAATGACAATGAATGAATTCTGAATCTAAGACCCTTAAAAATGGCCAAAACAGAGGTGTCTCTACCTTGGCGGGTTCATTGGAATAGTCTATATTATTTAATTCATATCTGTTCATTTAGAAGTATAAATTACCTTAACCTTTTCCTATTTGAAATATAAAATCCTAGGGAACAATTGTTAAGAAGGAAGTTTTGCCTAAAAATGTCTTTAGCTATGGTAATAATGCAGTACAAGTTTGGACCTGTAGTCTATCTCAAATCTGTCTCATGCTTTGAGGCAGAATAGGTTTACACGGCGGTAAGGAATTTCTCACCATCGTGTAAAAGCATTATGCCCCTTATAGACCCATTTTTAGTGTCCCACATGGCAGTAATGAATGTCTTACCACCATGTGACCTTAACTTTCAGCCTAAATGGTACTTTTTCCTTCCCGAATCAACCCAAACTTCACCGGAAGTTCTTGCCACTTGTCCAACTCATTTTTAACATTATGAAATGAGTATATGAATGTTTGTGAATTGAACTACATGTAAATGATGCTATAGCATAGTAGTTTAACAAAGGAATTAAATGTATACATGCTTTTTAATTATTAAACATGACATGGCATGTGATATAAACCATATATGATTGAATCTTGATGAAATTATATTGTTTTGTGTGAATAAATGGATTAATTGATTAAGTCTATAATCGAGTCGTGGATAAATAAGCATACTTATGAAGGGCTAGTGATTCGCAGCTGCTAGTGTGGCATCGATGGGTGTCTAGTGATTGACACCAACGGGTATCCAGTGATCTAGTGTTTGAGACTTCGGTCTTTAGTGTTTAATATCTATTGTACCTGTATCCACATCTGTCTGATACAAGCTAACTATAAGAACATGTCATGGTATATTTGTTGATAATGTTGTGTACCTATGTATAAATATAAGATTGTACTATGATGATTAGTGTTAGTGTTGGCTGTGCCATAGTATAGTGATATTGTTATTGTATTATATGCTATTATGGTTATGGTATCGAAACCTTTCGCTGCCAGTGAATATTAGTGTTTGTTATTATATAATATGAACTATCGAATATGGCTATTGTGTGGCATGGATCATTGAATTGTTGACATATTAGTGAACAAGAGTATGAGTGCTTATTGTTTTATTGTCACATGTTATTGTTAAATAATTATATGTGAATGCTTGTATTAGTATTATTTTGTTTTCATCCCCACTAAGCGTTATCGCTTAGTATGGGTGTTTATCTCCAGTGTAGGTTATAGCTTGGAGTTCGTATTTTGAAGATGGTTTTCTACAGGCCACTATAGGATCTTGGAGTTGTCTATCTTGGTAGATAATTTTGTAATAATATTGTATAGTTAGAGCTCCAATTTTTGTATAAGATAAACATGTAAATGTATATGTAATTTTGGTGGTGTAATATGTAAACTATAGTGAACTAGTGATAGTACTTGACTTAGTGATCATTATGTATGTTAATTTGAGTAGCGACCATATAGTGGTAGTTAAAGAGATAAGTATCATCCTTAAAGATAATAATATTGATTAAGCAATGTTAATTGGATTTAATTATAGCATGTTTGTCACGTAGCGCTCCCTTGTCCTCCCAAGGGGCATTGGGGTGTTACAAGTTGTGGTATCAGAGCATAAGTTTAGGCATTTCTGGACTATAGGTGTATAGAGAATAGAAGTGATATGAGCCTGTTTAGAGTGTGGCCATAATGCAGAATTTTTTATTTTATTTTGTAGAGTGATATGGAGTCTGACCCTAGAGAAGAGATAGGTGAGACTGCCGAAAGTGTTAACCAGTTCGTGCTAACCGTAATCCGTTTGCACCTGAGCCTCCACTGGCTAGGAATCTACCATTAGTGCCAAAAAACCCAGCGTTAGTGCAAGGGCTTATGCAAGTGATTGATAGGTTGACAGCCCCTAAAGCACCTTCGGATCTGATTAGGAAAAGAGGAGCTGAGGAATTTAAAGGAACTTCTGTAGATGAGTCGGATATAGAGGAATATTGGTTAGAAAAGATAGATCGAATATTATAAGAAGTGAATTGTCCTCAAGAGCAATGAGTGGAATGTGTTGTGTCTTTGTTATAAGGACCATCCTATGATTGGTGGAAACTAGTAATGAGAAATCCACAACGACCCACTAATCTGATTTGGGAATTCTTTGTACAAGAATTCGAAAAGAAGTGTGTTACTAAGGCTTACCGAAAGGCTAAGTGGAGGGAATTTGTGAGTCTCAAAGCAAGGAAGTTCGAGTGTCGCTGAATATGATAAAGAATTCAGCCGTCTTATTAAGTATGTATCGAATGCCCTAATGACGGAAGAGTTCAAATGTCGTCAATTCGAGGACGGTTTGGATGAGATGATTAAAGAATTGTTAGCGGCTATGACGTCGATACAAACGATAAGCTACTATCAATTGGTACAAGCTACTTTGAAAGTGGAGAAATTTGAAATAGTTCAAAGCAAGAATCACAAGAGAAAATCATAAGATAGTGGATTTGGGTTCAGTTCGGCTAAGAAAGTACATGAGACTCGAGACAACTAGGGTTTATATAGTGTATTTCCGAAGGCAGTGGGCCGTTAGAAGTCGAGTAAGCGAACATATGTCTCTGAAGTTGGAATTCCAGCTCCATCAAGTAAAAGAAGTGCTCCAGTGCCATGTGAACATTGTGGGAAACCCCATTGGGGTGTGTGTCAAAAACTCTCCAGAGCATGTTTCAAATGTGGTGGTTCTGATCATTTGGTAGCAAAGTGTCCGCAAGCACAAGAGAATGTGACTATACAATCACGAAGAGATAGTGCATCGAACCCTAGGAGTGAAAGAAGAGGTAGAGCCGAAAGTGAAATTAGTCAAGCTGGACAGCGATCAGGTGTAATATCTGAAACAGTAGAGAGACTTGAATTTGGTGCAGGAAGAGTATATTGTATGACTCTAGAAGAGGGAATAAAAGATCAAGATGCACAACATGGTATGAGTTTAAAGTTATTGTTTGTGTTTGTTTGAATTGTGACTTGCATAATGTTTGTATGATTAGAGTCGTAACATGTATAGTTAGATAAAACTTCGTGGACAAAATTTATTAAGTGGGGGAGAGTTGTAACAGCCCAAAATTGACCCTAATAGTATCAAGCATAATTAGTGTAAGCGAGTGAGTGTAAATTAGGGTTTTCGGTTATGGACTTAATTGAAAATAAGAATTAAGGACTTAATTGCAAGAAAATAAAGTAATGCAATGATCAAATTGTAACATAGAATGATTAGTGTTAAGAGTGATTAATTAATAAAAGTGGTGACTAATTAACTTAGTTAAGTAGATAGTGGAAATCTATGTGTCTTTACCTAGACCTGCCACTTAGCTTTGGGTAATGCATAGCTTGACACCTAGTTAATGACATGCATATTTAAGGTTGAGGAGGGAGAGTAGGTGGGAAAATCTGTCATTTTGTCTTCTCTCTCTAATTTCCTACTTCATACTTTGTTCTTCAAACTCCTCATCCGTCCCTCTCTCTTGCTCTTCATTTTTCATTGGACTCTTAAGGCCACAACACTAGACAAACTCTGATATTTAACCTATACTCTACATCTTATAGTCCTGAACCATCTACCTAGGCTCTGATACCAATAAATATAACACCCCAATACCCCTGGGAAGGAATATCGGAGTGCCACACACACACAAACGCATACATATTCAAACTCAAAAGCAGAAGCAATAACAGGAAAATAATTAGAATAACTTGGGCCAAACATACTACTCTTACAATAAATATAAAATGTACATAGTACAAGAATTTCATACTTAATACATATTCATCTTCGGTACATATATAATACAGTTAACATTTACACTTCATTATTATACTTTTCTATATACATAATGATGTCACTCAAAACATAAGAAACTCTATCTTAAACAAAAAGATCTTATACAAGCTCATAGTGGCCATGACCTGTAGATATGCACTCACTGATCGAGTCCTGCAAACCTACACGGAAACAAACGTCCGTACTAAGCGATAACACTTAGTCGTGATAAACAAAAGTAATAGACTTTGAACGAAGTCACAAATATATCAAATGCATATCAAGAGTCATGTCACTTATAAATAACCATATACACAACCTTATAAACAAATAACATCACACTTTAACCTATTCCGTGTGCAAAAATCCAAATATGATAAATAATATCTATGTCATGTCATACTATATTCAGATACATACACAAGTCTCTACTACACCTCTTGTACACTATAAAATATATAGTAGCCTGAATTCTCAACAACGGTGGATACAGGCACGTTAAATACTAATAAACAGTATCAAACTCTAGAGACCTAACTCAAAATTGAATACACTAGGTATTCGTCGTTAAACCAATTAAGGTCACTATAGTAGTCGCACGTTAACCCTTTATAAGTATGCTTATCTATCCACTACGATGACAGTTCAAGCTCAACTCACTCACTCGAATCATAATACTAGATAGAACTAAGACCAAGAGTCATAACACTGGAATAGCAACAATCACTTACACAAGACATTTCACTTGACAATACCAAAACTACAAGTTAAAATATTATCACAGGATTAAATATCCATACTAAACTCTAACAATGATATTATCAAGGTAAAGCAAAACATAAACCATGCACTAGGGAGAATACATACTGGATGAGGCCAGAAGAAATCATTTTCGGAAGCAGAGCAGGACAGGAAAGAGGTTCATTATTGCGATTGCGACGGAAGGTCACGCTCGCGATAGAAGCTAGGTTTGCAATACAGGAAATAGGAGGCTGCACGACCCATGCTCTTGTGCATGACTCGTGCACATGAGCACAACTCGTGCTCTTTGTGCATGATTCGTGAACTTGTACACGTCTCGTGCACTTGTGCAGGTCTCGTGCACTGGTGCACCACCCGTGCACTTGTGCATGATTCGTGCACTTGTGCACGACTCGTGCACAGCTACTCATCCCTCTCCGAGTCGTGCTGGCTTTCATGACTCAGAGCATGCAGGAGCAGCCCTTCACGACTTGTGTAAGGCATCTGAGAGGTGCTGGGGAAATTCGGCTCTGTCGTGATGGCGACGAGCATCGCGCTCATGACAGAGTCATATTTTTCCCCAAAAATAGCCCTTTACTGCTCTGTTTTCAAAACCAAACATGCCCACATCATTCAAACATGCAATAACTCTTACCTCAGCACTCAAATGCCTTCTAAAACATGCTCATAATCAAAATACACTCAATCAAGCATAATAATCACTAAACATGCATTTAAAATTTAAAGTCACACATGATCCCAACCTCTAGGTAGTTTGATCACTGCTCTCTACTCGGTTCTGATCTTCTCCTTCCCTTTGTCCAACTTCTTGTCTGCAGCTTCAACGAAATCATTCAAAAACACTTGAATCAATCCTCTTATACTTTAAATCAAATACACAAAACTAAGTAGAAGAAGAAGACCAATACATGGAAATCTACTACTTACCTCTTCACAAGAATCAACTCAACCCTCATAATACTCTCTTAAAACCAATCCAAGTAACTCTCTTAAGGAGTGAGCAAAAGAAGAAGAAAATAAAAAGAAATGGAAAAGCAAAGGGAGTACAGCAAAAACTAAGAACAAAGAAAGAAATAAAATGAACAAAAGAAGTGCAAAAGCAGAAAATGAAGAGAAAGGCAAGAAGGGTGGCCGGTTAACGCTCATCCAAAGCCAACCAACATAATAAATGCCACCTAAACCCAATTAATGCCAACACACTTTATTTAATTCCCTAATAAAATCATGCAAAGTCCACATGTCACTCTCCCAAGCTGCCACGTGTCCGATACACATCACGTAAACTCGAAAAGTCTAACTTAGAGGACCCGACCAAAAGAATGTTCTGTCGCGCTCGCAACACTTATCGCGCTTGCGACAGAACCCTCACTCAGTCCACTACTCTTCTTCTCAGACCAAACTTCCACTAACAAAATCCTCATTTCTACTAATTACAATTTCTAACAAAAAAGCTCTCTTAAACTTGTAAGTACATAACAAAACACTGTAAATCGTACTAGGGTCCAAATTGGGTTGTTACATGGAATAATTATTTCAAGCCCAAACCAAATCAAAGAATTGAAGTGTTTTGTTTGGTTTTGAATAAGTAATGGTTTGATTAAAAGAAATATTTTGACTTAAGTATTGATACTGTAATTTGCATGGTTTTTGAAATATTCATAATAATGGGAGTTTCTAGATATTATATTTCAATTTTAAAAATTGTATTTCGGGAATTCATGAGGTATAATTATTTATAAGGTCATTAAGTGATTTAATGCAAACGATAAGTATGTATATTGTATGGTGACAAAAGTAGTAAAGTATTTCTGTTTATGGTTTATAAAATGCATATGTATGTGAAATGGCTTAAGTTTTCGTATGAGATTAATGTTGTAATTATGTGCTAACTCTAGCTGGTATCTTTATGCTTATATAAATATTGCTTATGCATGTATTTGTATCAACCGCCACTGTGAGTGGCTGTCTATTATTTGTGTATCCCCGCTAAGCGTTATCGCTTAGCACGGTTATTTATCCGTGTAGGTTAGGAGATCGAAGTTTAGTTCGTGCGGTCCGCTGTGTCTTTGGCCAATAAGTCGGTAGAAGTTTATAAGAAGTGTTTTTGATTTTGGAATGTAATTAAGTGTTCTTTATTTGCATTTATATTGAGTTGTAATATTCTTTAGTACTAATAATGGTGTGTGGATGATATAAGTTTAGGATGTGTATACCATTGAGGTTCTAGATGTTAGAAATTTTATTATTCCGTTTTCTGTTTTGCTAAGCGTTTTGTCTGGTAGCACCCTCTGCTCACCGTAGCTCTCTGTCCTTCATTATGCTGTGTGTGGGAGTTGGGGGTGTTACAGCCTCCACCGGCTAGGAATCCGCCATTAGTGCCAGCGTTAGTGCAAGGGCTTATGCAAGTGATTGATAGGTTAACAGCCCCTAAAGCACCTTCAGATCTAATTAGAAAAGAGGAGCTGAAGAATTTAAAGGAACTTGTATAGATGAGTCGGATATAGCGGAATATTGGTTAGAAAAGATAGACCGAATATTGCAAGAAGTGAATTGTCCTTAAGAGCAATGAGTGGAATGTGCTGTGTCTTTATTACAAGGACCAACCTATGATTGGAGGAAACTATTAATGAGAAATCCGCAACGACCCACTAATCTGATTTGGGAATTCTTTGTACAAGAATTCAAAAAGAAGTATGTTACTAAGGCTTACCAAGAGGCTAAGTGGAGAGAATTTGTGAGTCTCAAGCAAGGAAGTTTGAGTGTCGCTGAATATGATAAAGAATTCAGCCATTTTATTAAGTATGTACCGAATGCCCTAATGACGGAAGAGTTCAAATATCATCAATTCGAGGACAGTTTTGATGAGATGATTAAAGGATTGTTAGCTGCTATGACGAAACGGTAAGTTACTATCAATTGGTACAAGCTACTTTGAAAGTGGAGAAATTTGAAATAGTTCAAAGAAAGAATCAAAAGAGGAAGTCACAAGATAGTGGATTTGAGTTCAGTTCGGCTAAAAAAGTACATGAGACTCGAGACAACCAGGGTTTATATAGTGTATTTCTGAAAGCAGTGGGCCATGAGAAGTCGAGTAAGTGAACACATGTCTCTAAAGTTGGAATTCCAGCTCCATCAAGTAAAGGAAGTGTTCCAGTACCATGTGAACGTTATGGGAAACCCCATTGGGGAGTGTGTCGAAAACTCTCCAGAGCATGTTTAAAATGTGGTGGTTCTGATCATTTGGTAGCAAAGTGTCCGCAAGCGCAAGAGAATGTGACTATGTAATCAAGAAGAGATAGTGTATCGAACCCTAGGAGTGAAAAAAAAAGGTAGAGCCGGAAGTGGAATTGGTCAAGCTGGACAACGATCAGGTGTAATATCTGAAATAGTAAAGAGACCTGAATTTGGTGCGGGAAGAGTGTATTGTATGACTCTAAAAGAGGGAATGAAAGATCAAGATGCACAACATGGTATGAGTTTAAAGTTATTGTTTGTGTTTGTTTGAATTGTGACTTGCATAATGTTTGTATGATTAGAGTCATAACATGTATAGTTAGAGAAAATTTCGCGGATGAAATTTCTTAAGTGGGTGAGAATTGTAACAGCCCGAAATTGACCCTAATAGTATTAAGCGTAATTAGTGTAAGTGAGTGGGTGTAAATAGGGTTTTCGGTTATGGACTAAATAGAAAATAAGAATTAAGGACTTAATTGCAAGAAAATAAAGTAATGCAGTGATTAAATTGTAACATGGCATAATTAGTGTTAAGAGTGATTAATTAACAAAAGTGGTGATTAATTAACTTAATTAAGTAGATAGTGGAAATCTATGTGTCTTTACCTAGAGCTGCCACTTAGCTTTGGGTAATGCATAGCTTGACACCTAGTTAATGACATGCATATTTAAGGTTGAGGAGGGAGAGTTGGTGAGAAAATCAGTCATTTTGTTTTTTCTCTCTAATTTCCTACTTCTTACTTTGTTCTTCAAACTTCTCATCCATCCCTCTCTCTTGCTCTTCATTTTTCATTGGGCTCTTAAGTTCTAAGTGGTATTATTCGAGAAGATTAAGTGTTCAGCTAGAAAGTTATGAATGAGTCTAGTGTTTATCATCTTCTACTTCTTCTTCTTTTGTTTGAATTTCTGCTTATATTGTTAATTCCACTTTGAATATGTGTTTATGCATGTGGTTGAAAGTTGGAGAAGCTAGTAAGAAAGTCAAAGGGAAAGAGAAGGTCACCTAATAGTGAAGTGAAGGAGTGCTCCAAGAGGTGTGGGATTGTATTTGAATTGATGCATGTTTAATGTGCTTTTGTAGTTGGGAGAAATTGTAGGTGTTTGTATGTGTTAATTGATATTTGATATATTTGAAATGTAAAATGGATGTTTGTTGAAGTGTTATTTGAATTGCCATGAGTATAGTATGTGATCAAGTATGAACCCTAGTTGTAGGGAAAACTCTGCTCATTTTTCAACAAACCTCCGTGTGCTTTTTTGATTATAAGTAGAGTTTTTGATCTCCACATTAAGTTAATGTTGCACCATTATAACCATGATTGCAATACCTATAAAAGTCCCACAGATGACAATGAATGAATTATGATTCTAAGACACTTAAAAATGGCAAAAACAGAGGTGTCTCTACCTTGGCGGGTTCATTGGAATAGTCTATATTTTTTAATTCATATCTATTGATTTAGAAGTCTAAATGACCTGAACCTTGTACTATTTGAAAGTTAACATCCTAGGGAACAATTGTTAAGAGGAATTTTTTCCTAAAAATGTCTCTAGCTATGTTAAAAATGCAGTAAAAGTTTGGACCTGTAGTCTGTCTCAAATATGTCTCATGCTTTGAGGCAGAATAGGTTTACACGGCGATAAGAAATTTCTCATTGCCATGTAAAAGCATTCTGCCCCTTATAGACCTATTTTTTGTGTCCCACATGGCGGTAATGAATGTCTTACCACCGTGTGACCTTAACTTTCAGCCTAAATGGTACTTTTTCCTTCCCGAATCGAACCCGAACTTCACCGGAAGTTCTTGTCACTTGTCCAACTCATGTTTAACATTATGAAATGAGTATATGAATGTTTTTCAATTGAACTACATGTAAATGATGCTATGGCATAGTAGTTTAACAAAGGAATTTAATGTATACATGCTTTTTAATTATTGAACATGATATGGCATGTGATATAGACCATATATGATTGAATCTTGATGAAATTATATTGTTTCATGTGAATAAATGGATTAATTGATTAAGCCTGTAATCGAGTCATGGATAAACGAGTCATGGATAAACAAGCATACTTATGAACGGCTAGTGATTCGCAGCTGCTAGTGTGGTACCAACGGGTGTCTAGTGATTGATACCGACGGGTATCCAGTGATCTAGTGTTTAATATCTATTGTACCCGTATACACTTTTGTATGATACAGGCTAACTATAAGAACATGTCATGGTATGTTTGTTGATAATGTTGTGTACCTATGTATAAATATAAGATTGTACTATTATGATCAGTGTTAGTATTGGTTGTGCCATAGTGTAGTGATATTGTTATTGTATTATATGCTATTATGGTTATGGTACCGAAACCTTCCGCTGCCAGTGACTATTAGTGTTTGTTATTATATAATATGAACTATCGAATATGGCTATTATGTGGCATGGATCATTGAATTGTTGACATATTAGTGAACTAGAGTATGAGTGCTTATTGTTTGTTTGTAACATGTTATTGTTAAATAATTGTATGTGCATGCTTGTATTAATATTGTTTTGTTTTCATCCCCACTAAGCGATTTCGCTTAGCACGGGTGTTTATCTCCCGTGTAGGTTATAGCTTGGACTTCGTATTTTGAAGATGGTTTTCTGCAGGCCACTATAGGAGCTTAGAGTTGTCTATCTTGGTAGATAATTTTGTAATAATATTGTATAGTTAGAGATCTAATTTTTGTATAAGATAAACATGTAAATGTATATGTAATTTTGGTGGTGTAATATATAAACTATAGTGAACTAGTGATATGCATGGCTTAGTGATCATTATGTATGTTAATTTGAGTAGCGACCATATAGTGGTAGTTAAAGAGATAAGTATTATCCTTAAAGATAATAATATTGATTAAGCAATGTTATTTGGATTTAGTTATAGCATGTTTGTCGCGTAGCGCTCCCTTGTCCTCCCAAGGGGCATTGGGGTGTTACAAAACCTGCACAAATAAACACCGGTGCTAAGCATAAAAGCTTAGTGGGGAAAACATGAGATGGACAACCACACACAGTAGTCATCATACACATGAAGCATACTTATAACAATATCATTAACATGTATGGTATCAAATAAAAATAATCATTAGAAATTGCATATCAGAATTATGCTCATTGAGTCATATTCTTAAAACTCACATATCACTTATTATCCATTTAATTTCCTTTTATTCACATATTGCCTGCATTTGCAAAGTAAGGGATAATGGGTTAAAACACATAGGTACCTGAGGGTACAGTTTCATATACAGATAGGGATCCAAATGGGATCCAAAACACATAGGGATCCTAACAGGATCTAGAAATGCATAAGGACCCAAATGGAGTCGAAACACATAGGCTGCAGTAATAGATCCTATAGGCATGCCTATTTATCCACGACCCAACTTTACAGGCTAATTATTATTTAATCCAATTGTTCACATTATCACATTAAATAATATTCGTGTAAATTATTTCACAGAATAATTCCATACACATATGGTCCATTAGATAGGCCTAAATAACATTATTTAATTCACATAACATAATTTAGGGCATTAATTAAAATGCAAATCAAAGTATTCAGAAAATAAACCAAACTGAGGTGAGGGACAGCCGTGACTCATTGAAGGATGGTCCTCGCTCAACACTAGTGCCTGTCCCTGGCAAAATCATGCCAAAAGGGCGGCAAACATCTCACATGCACCCGTCCCTGGCGAAGTAGTACCTGAGTGATGGCTGTGACTCACCAAGTCCACCCGCACCTAGCAAAGCCATGCCAAAGGGGTTGCTAACTTCTCACATCCACCTAATCCTGGCAAGGTCGCGCCTGAGCGATGGTCATGACTCACCAAGTACGCCCGTCCCTAGCAAAATCAAGCCTAAGGGACAGCCTACCAAGCTCAAAAACTTTGAAACCAAAACTTATTTTCAAAAAATAGAATGCAAACTCAATTTGCACAATTAGAAACACTATGCAAAACTCATTTTTAGGCAACGTAATCTGCATAACAATTGATCCCTAAGATGTAACTTTCTAATTGTAACACCCCCATCGCTACCAAACGCTCACTCACACAGATATACACAAGCACAATACGGAAGCACACATTCACACATAACATACATACAAAAATATGGGTTAATTAAAAACTTACCTTGACTTACCTTGCGGTACAGACTGAACATGCAATAACTCACGCACATGCAGGCACTAAGCAAAAGCATACACAGAAGTATACATATAACCATTCAACGGAAGCATAAACGAAATAATAAAACAAATGAATAACTAAGCATAAATCATACTAACTATTACATTCCCACAAGAAAACTCAAGATCAAAACATAATTAATTACATATACCATACTACAGAATTACAAAAGCTGAAATACAGAAGCTGAACAAAATACAGAACTTCTAACTCCTACGTGGCCGACCTTGCAGAAGCGCGACTTGAACAGAACCAAACCTGCCACCTGCACGGAAAGGAAATCCGTGCTAAGCGATAAACGCTTAGTGGGGAGAACACACAAAAGTATGGACGGCCATTCACAATGGTCGCCAAGGCATAATACATTCAACTGACAAATGCGGATATTCATAACACATAATAAACATACTTGCATAGCAAAGACATTTATTCGAAAGCTCACAATCACATCTATAAACTTACATTAAGAAGTAGACTGAAACAGACATAATACAATACATGATACAAATATCATCATGCAGAATTACATACTATACCTCATGCATAAACCTACATGGGTAACAAGTAACAACATCTTACCGTGCGGAGTCACATGAGCCTTACACACGCGATTGACATAATTAAGCACCCATGCATTAACGGAAAATCCATTCACATGCAAAACAGTTATCAGGCAGTAATGCACCCAGCCATCACGTTAAGCATACTAGTAACTAACATATTTTTATCATACCATTCATACACTAACCAAAATCCAAGGTACAAAATCCAAAGCATCATATTACCGCTGCGGAACTCTCATATATAAAGTATCAAGCGAAAACACTCTAATAGCGGGGACTGAAAGCATAATCACATAACATTACATTCATATCATCCACATGCAGAAAGTACAGTAATCATCACATACTTACCATCACAACTGCTCCGGTTCACATGTTAATATATATAACAAAACTATGCTTCAGCCATATACTTAAATACATCAATCGAATCATTTCAAAGCATTCAGAAACTTATAACAAATCACATGATAAGTACGGATAATCATGTTAGATATAAAATCATGCTTACTTAAAACAGACATACATTCTAAAGCCCATAGTCATATTCATATACATATAAATTGATTCCTGAAATCCTTATCATGCTCAAACGGATATCACATTCAGATGGTTATTTCAAAATAACAAAGACAATACGCAAAGGCTAAAACATAATCCATATAAACATGCTCATATAATAAAGCCATACAATCAGTCTTTCATAATCATATTCATTCAGAGGTAATCCGATATACATTACATCGATATACTCATTCAGATAATCCATTTATAGCCAAATCAGATCAGAGCAATTCAAATAAACATTCAAAGAACACCTGCTGACTCTAGGTAGTGGATAACGAGTATACAGACAGTACTTTCCGGGTACGAGCCGATTACAGACAGTACGTTACGGGTACGAATCGATTAAACCATTATACTTTAACTTTCACAGATATTTTCACAAGGGACCTTAAACAAGATCCAATACAGAAAAGGGTTCGCGAGGAACCAAACGGGGACCTGATCGGGGTCCAAACAGAACGACGGGCTGCAGCAACAGACTCTATTAGGCATGCCTAACTATCCACTAGACTGACTCTCGCAGGTCATGCATAAAACAATTCACGCTTCAAATTGCATAACGCATAATTATATATACATCATGCATAAACTAGAGAATGATAGACATACAAATATGCTCATAAAGTTGGTCATATATCATTCAATTCCCATTGCAAAACATAATACAGTCAATATACTTTAACATCTAAACAATGTTCTAAAGCATGCCAAGAATCAGGTAAAGAAGCACTACCATGCCAATGATTATCAATACAAAATCTTAATCATGCGTTAGGGAGGATAACTAAGTATAACTCATGCATAGACCAAATTACATTTAAACATAACACATTGAGTTCAAAGGCTAAAGCATAATATCAATCAAAGCTCATACAAGTCATATTCAAAAGCATGCAATAATTCCCTTAATCACATTTTAGCAATACTCATCAAATTAAAGCATGTCAGGAACACATGTGAAGTCATATTATGCTAATGATCAAAAATGCATAATCTAAATCATGAAATGATACTATATATTTCTAAGCATGGCAGATTATTCTTAGAGAAGAATTCAATCAAAGATATGCATAACATATTGCTAATCATAACTGAAATAGGCTAACTAATCAGATGAGCAAAATAAGTTAGCACACAATAGAGGAAAAAGCCATACAAGAGCATATAACAGTATGACATAAATTATACAGCAGTGAAGACCCATACAAAAGAAATAGGAAATTCATTTTGGTTAATACTGGGCGAAATCGGAAAAAGGAGCTGAAGAGGGGTCGGTCACGAGTCGTGTCACGACTCGTGACTGACCTCAATGGGGTCACGAGACGTGACCTAGTGTCACGCCTCGTGACCTCCTAGAGAGTCACGGGACGTGACTCTATGTCACGCCTGGCCTCACAAGAGTCACGCCGTAACTCTAAGTCACGAGACGTGACTTTCCTCTCACAGAGAGAGGGAGTCACGCTTCGCGACTGGAGTCACGCCTTGCCTTTTACAAGAGTCACGTCGTGACTCTAAGTCACGAGACGTGACTTTCCTCTCACAGAAAGAGACAGTCACGCTTCGCAACTAGGGTCACGCCTCACGACTTCGTCCAGCCCGCCGAGAAGTCACGCATTGTGACTGGGAGACAGAGTCACGTGGCGTGACTGGAAGTCACATCTCGTGACTTGTCTCTCTCAGGGAAATCACGACACACTGGAAATGGAAAATTATACAGAAACACGATTTCCCATTTCCAGCTTACCCAGAATTCAAAGAACTCGATAAAATCATTTTCAATCTGATTCAAAACACATCCAAACTCATCTTACCTTACAGTCGATCTTCCAAACATCATAAACAAGATAATTGCAATTAATTCGACAATCAAACAATCAAAATCATGCATAAACCCATTCAAGAATATAAACCCTAAAAGTTACAGTAGGTTCAAAACACAAACTCAGAACTTCCAAATCAATACTTGTCATGCATTACTAACACAATCTACTCACTTAATCATGCATGTACACATTCTAAAACACACCAAATTCCAGAAATTAGACCATGCAAACACAATATAAGTCTAGTGAGAAATAGGGCAGAGACATTCAACTGAGATTGAAGAACAGAGAAGTTCAAACATTGCATGCATTCCAAATGCTCCCAAACCTGGAAATGACGATCCAAAAATCACACTTCAAGATCAGTCCTCAATCCTTTCCTTGCCTTTACTTTGCTTCTTACAATCCAAGGCTTGCACAAACAAAACCCACAATTACTCTTCAAAACCCTAACTCAACCAAAACTAGGAGAAAGAAGAAGAAGAAGAACAACACGTTAACTCCCACTTACCTCTTCAAAGCTGACCCAAAACTCAACCAATGCAAACACAACTCCAAGCCAAATGAGAATGAAAGGAAAAGCAGAGAAAGGACAAGAGAAGAAGAAGGAGGAGCGTGAGAGGAGAATGGGAAAGCTAGAATCTGTGTTCTCTCCCTCTCTTCCTCTTACTTCCTCTTTTTCTTCATTCAATGCCTACCTAACAAACCCACCTGGCAGCTCCTAATAGGACCTCAAAACCCACTCAACTTTTCCAAATCAAAAATTGCTCTTTAGTCCTTAAACAAAATACACTTCACTCACTTGCACAATTCTTCCTTACAAACTTAATTAACTTCTCAATTAGGTCCTTAACACTCCAAATTCTCAAACACAATTTACCGAAATACCCTCACTTAACCCGACTTAGCATGCACAATCCGACCAGGGCTATTTTGGGGTGTGACAACTCTTCCCTCCTAAAAGAATTTCGTCCTCGAAATTCACAGCGAAACACTTACATCCACACAACCCAAACAAATAAAACTTACTTAAACAAAAGCTTGCAACGCAACTTACCAGAAGAACCTGCGGTCTCCTTCGAATCCTTGCTAGATGCTACAAACTCTGAAGACACTCGAGAAGATCTGAGCAAATCCTCCACATCCTTTCTAGCTTGCCCAGCTAGACTCTCATACATCTTTTTAGGACAATCGGCAATCCGATGTTCCATACTGCCACACCTGAAACAAGCACCTGAAAGCTTTCGACATGGACCACGATGTCGCTTCTGGTAGTGCTGACATACTGACGGTACCCACTTCTTACACTTGTTCCCATGTTGCTTCCAAAATTGTTGACACATCGAAGGTTCTCGAACCCTCTTCCCTGCTGGCACTTCACTAAGCGATCATTTTCTCTTCTGAGGAACATGCTGAACAAAATCTTGAGAAGCACGAGGAGCAGTCAATCTATCCAAAATCCGAATCAATCCTTGTACTAATGCCCTATCATCAGAAACACGACCAAAATCTTCAACTGGAAGACGCTCGGAAACATTCTGATCAGCACTAACTCGATTCACACTTTCTATTGTCTCGCCCACATTCTCACTAGGATCAGACTCCATCTAGACATGACACAAAACAAGACGCATCTGCATTAGGCCACGACACAAAACCGACTCTCATGCAAAGACTCAACACAAAACAAACAACACACCCAGAACCATCAAACCTGGGCTCTGATACCACTAACTGTAACACCCCCATCGCCGTCCCCGTTGGAAGGACGCCGACGGGCGCGCTACCAAACGCTCACTCACACAGATATACACAAGCACAATACGGAAGCACACATTCACACATAACATACATACGAAAATATGGGTTAATTAAAAACTTACCTTGCGGTACAGACTGAACATGCAATAACTCACGCACATGCAGGCACTAAGCAAAAGCATACACATAAGTATACATATAACCATTCAACGGAAGCATAAACGAAATAATAAAACAAAGGAATAACTAAGCATAAAACATACTAACTATTACATTCCCACAAGAAAACTCAAGATCAAAACATAATTAATTACATATACCATACTATAGAATTACAAAAGCTGAAATACAGAAGCTGAACAAAATACAGAACTTCTAACTCCTACGTGGCCGACCTTGCCGAAGCGCGACTTGAACAGAACCAAACCTGCCACCTGCACGGAAAGGAAATCCGTGCTAAGCGATAAACGCTTAGTGGGGAGAACACACAAAAGTATGGACGGCCATTCACAATGGTCGCCAAGGCATAATACATTCAACTGACAAATGCGGATATTCATAACACATAATAAACATACTTGCATAGCAAAGACATTTATTCGAAAGCTCACAATCACATCTGTAAACTTACATTAAGAAGTAGAGTGAAACAAACATAATACAATACATGATACAAATATCATCATGCAGAATTACATACTATACTTCATGCATAAACCTACATGGGTAACAAGTAACAACATCTTACCGTGCAGAGTCACATGAGCCTTACACACGCGATTGACATAATTAAGCACCCATGCATTAACGGAAAATCCATTCACATGCAAAACAGTTATCAGGCAGTAATGCACCCAGCCATCACGTTAAGCATACTAGTAACTAACATATTTTTATCATACCATTCATACACTAACCAAAATCCAAGGTAAAAAATCCAAAGCATCATATTACCGCTGCGCAACTCTCATATATAAAGTATCAAGCGAAAACACTCTAATAGCGGGGACTGAAAGCATAATCACATAACATTACATTCATATCATCCACATGCAGAAAGTACAGTAATCATCACATACTTACCATCACAACTGCTCCGGTTCACATGTTAATATATATAACAAAACTATGCTTCAGCCATATACTTAAATACATCAATCGAATCATTTCAAAGCATTCAGAAACTTATAACAAATCACATGATAAGTACGGATAATCATGTTAGATATAAAATCATGCTTACTTAAAACAGACATACATTCTGAAGCCCATAGTCATATTCATATACATATAAATTGATTCCTGAAATCCTTATCATGCTCAAACGGATATCACATTCAGATGGTTATTTCAAAATAACAAAGACAATACGCAAAGGCTAAAACATAATCCATATAAACATGCTTATATAATAAAGCCATACAATCAGTCTTTCATAATCATATTCATTCAGAGGTAATCCGATATACATTACATCGATATACTCATTCAGATAATCCATTTATAGCCAAATCAGATCAGAGCAATTCAAATAAACATTCAAAGAACACCTGCTGACTCTAGGTAGTGGATAACGAGTATACAGACAGTACTTTCCGGGTACGAGCCGATTACAGACAGTACGTTACGGGTACGAATCGATTAAACCATTATACTTTAACTTTCACAGATATTTTCACAAGGGACCTTAAACAAGATCCAATACAGAAAAGGGTTCGCGAGGAACCAAACGGGGACCTGATCGGGGTCCAAACAAAACGATGGGCTGCAGCAACAGACTCTATTAGGCATGCCTAACTATCCACTAGACTGACTCTCACAGGTCATGCATAAAACAATTCACGCTTCAAATCGCATAACGCATAATTATATATACATCATGCATAAACTAGAGAATGATAGACATATAAATATGCTCATAAAGTTGGTCATATATCATTCAATTCCCATTGCAAAACATAATACAGTCAATATACTTTAACATCTAAACAATGTTCTAAAGCATGCCAAGAATCAGGTAAAGAAGCACTACCATGCCAATGATTATCAATACAAAATCTTAATCATGCGTTAGGGAGGATAACTAAGTATAACTCATGCATAGACCAAATTACATTTAAACATAACACATTGAGTTCAAAGGCTAAAGCATAATATCAATCAAAGCTCATACAAGTCATATTCAAAAGCATGCAATAATTCCCTTAATCACATTTTAGCAATACTCATCAAATTAAAGCATGTCAGGAACACATGTGAAGTCATATTATGCTAATGATCAAAAACGCATAATCTAAATCATGAAATGATACTATATATTTCTAAGCATGGCAGATTATTCTTAGAGAAGAATTCAATCAAAGATATGCATAACATACTGCTAATCATAACTGAAATAGGCTAACTAATCAGATGAGCAAAATAAGTTAGCACACAATAGAGGAAAAAGCCATACAAGAGCATATAACAGTATGACATAAATTATACAGCAGTGAAGACCCATACAAAAGAAATAGGAAATTCATTTTGGTTAACACTGGGCGAAATCGGAAAAAGGAGCTGAAGAGGGGTCGGTCACGAGTCGTGTCACGACTCGTGACTGACCTCAATGGGGTCACGAGACGTGACCTAGTGTCACGCCTCGTGACCTCCTAGAGAGTCACGGGACGTGACTCTATGTCACGCCTGGCCTCACAATAGTTACGCCGTGACTCTAAGTCACGAGACGTGACTTTCCTCTCACAGAGAGAGGGAGTCACGCTTCGCGACTGGAGTCACGCCTTGCCTTTTACAAGAGTCACGTCGTGACTCTAAGTCACGAGACGTGACTTTCCTCTCACAGAAAGAGACAGTCACACTTCGCAACTAGGGTAACGCCTCACGACTTCGTCCAGCCCGCCGAGAAGTCACGCGCTGTGACTGGGAGACAGAGTCACGTGGCGTGACTGGAAGTCACGTCTCGTGACTTGTCTCTCTCAGGGAAATCACGACACACTGGAAATGGAAAATTATACAGAAACACGATTTCCCATTTCCAGCTTACCCAGAATTCAAAGAACCCGATAAAATCATTTTCAATCTGATTCAAAACACATCCAAACTCATCTTACCTTACAGTCGATCTTCCAAACATCATAAACAAGATAATTGCAATTAATTCGACAATCAAACAATCAAAATCATGAATAAACCCATTCAAGAATATAAACCCTAAAAGTTACAGTAGGTTCAAAACACAAACTCAGAACTTCTAAATCAATACTTGTCATGCATTACTAACACAATCTACTCACTTAATCATGCATGTACACATTCTAAAACACACCAAATTCCAGAAATTAGACCATGCAAACACAATATAAGTCTAGTGAAAAATAGGGCAGAGACATTCAACTGAGATTGAAGAACAGAGAAGTTCAAACATTGCATGCATTCCAAATGCTCCCAAACCTGGAAATGACGATCCAAAAATCACACTTCAAGATCAGTCCTCAATCCTTTCCTTGCCTTTACTTTGCTTCTTACAATCCAAGGCTTGCACAAACAAAACCCACAATTACTCTTCAAAACCCTAACTCAACCAAAACTAGGAGAAAGAAGAAGAAGAAGAACAACACGTTAACTCCCACTTACCTCTTCAAAGCTGACCCAAAACTCAACCAATGCAAACACAACTCCAAGCCAAATGAGAATGAAAGGAAAAGCAGAGAAAGGACAAGAGAAGAAGAAGGAGGAGCGTGAGAGGAGAACGGGAAAGCTAGAATCTGTGTTCTCTCCCTCTCTTCCTCTTACTTCCTCTTTTTCTTCATTCAATGCCTACCTAACAAACCCACCTGGCAGCTCCTAATAGGACCTCAAAACCCACTCAACTTTTCCAAATCAAAAATTGCTCTTTAGGCCTTAAACAAAATACACTTCACTCACTTGCACAATTCTTCCTTACAAACTTAATTAACTTCTCAATTAGGTCCTTAACACTCCAAATTCTCAAACACAATTTACCGAAATACCCTCACTTAACCCGACTTAGCATGCACAATCCGACCAGGGCTATTTTGGGGTGTGACACTAATGACATAAATTTCAAGTCAGAAGAAGCTCTAAGAAGAAATTTTGGCCTTAGAAGAACACACTGCTCCATAGACCTCCTAAAGAAAATGGCTACACTTTTGGACACTTTTGGGCACCTTAGAGCCTGCATTAATTTATTACTATTTTTAGGACATTTGTAGGCACATATGTCTTGGTTCTAAATCGACTAGAATCATATAATTTGGAGTTTTAAAACATTACTTATGACTAAGAAAAGCATTAAAGGTCAATTTGAATTCTAGGCAGAGTTTCCCTTTGAAACTCAACATGCCCCAAATCAATCAATTGCACACAACCAACCACAATTACTTAATTCAATTTAACACAAATCATTTATGTACACTTCAGAACATGCAATTCATCATTATACAACCAATAACACTTAGATTCCCAAATCTCTTTCCTCCATGCACTTCCTTGCTCACTTAATTCCTCATTCTCCTACTTTCTCTTTTCCCTTTGCTCTATTAGCCTTCTCCACTACAAATCATACTTTAAATTTCAGAATTACAGTAATGAATCATAAATTCCAATTTCCAAAATCCATGAGGAGAAAGGAAGACATCACACCAAAACTGTTACCTTAAACTTGCAAGAACAATAAAATAACACTTAACTAACTTGAAGCATTCTTGAGTAATACTATAATAGAGGATTTGTGTAATTGAACTAAGAAGAAAAAGGAGAAGAAAATGCATAATCCACTGCCTTGAATGGTCGGCCAAAACATAAGTGGAATAAGCCAAAATTCCACCTCTTTACACCTTATATATAGGCATGTAAATGCATTGGTGGCTTAACGTCCGAATGGTGCGTTCCACGCACACACACACTTAAGCACACTTTACTTAATTACTCCAATCTTAAACTTAATTAATATCTCATTTAACATTAATCACATAATATTCCATTTAATCCCTTACCTATTCCATTTATGCAATTAACTCGTTCTTGAACTTTTTAATTAAATCGATTAAGTCCCCAACACAAATACTTAATCTTTTACACAACTTAGGCACTCTCATACCCTAAAGGTATATAATACGACTAGGGTACAAGCCGGGGCCTTGCATCTCTTCCCTACTTAACGAATTTCATCCTCGAAATTCATACCTGTGCTAAATAGTTGAGGATGTTGAGTTTTCATAATTAATTCGGATTCCCAGGTTGCTTCTTCAAATCCATGGTGCTGCCAAAGCATCTTCACTAATGGAATTTGCTTATTCCAAAGTTGCCTCACTTCCCGAGCTAATATCGCTTTAGGTTCCTAATCATAAGAAAAATCTTGTTGCACTTATACATCTTGCATTAATAAAATGTGGGATTCATCTGAGCGATACCTTCGAAGCATAGACACGTAAAATACATCATGAAGCTTGGCTAATCCTGGTGGTAAAGCTAACCGATAAGCTACTGGTCCAATTCTCTCAAGTACTTAATATGGTCCAATAAATCTCGGACTCCATTTTTCTTTCTTTCCAAATCGAAGCACTTTCCTCCACGGCGACACTTTTAGAAAAACATTGTCACCAACTTCATATCTATGTCCATTCTTTTCAAAACTGCATAAGACTTTTGCTGATCACTTGTAGTTTTCAACCGTTGCTAAATAATCCGTACTTTCTCTTCAGTGTCCTTTACAAAATCAGGGCCAATTACTTTGTTTTCATTCAACTATGTCCAACATACAGGAGTCCGACACTTTCTACCATATAGAGCTTCATATGATGCCATACTAATACTCATTTGATGACTATTATTGTATACAAACTCCATTAATGGGATGTACATGTCCCAAGTCTTGGAAAAATCTAAAACACAAGCTCGAAGCAAATCTTCTAACACTTGAATTACTCTTTCGACTGTCCATCTATTTGAGGATGGAAAACTGTGCTAAAATTGAGTAGGGTACTAAGAGCAGACTGTAATCCTTTCTAAAACTTTGAAGTAAATCTCATATTACAATCAAACACAATAGACAAAGGAATACCATAAAGCCGAATAATCTCATTCACATATAACTCGGCCAAATGATCCATGGAATAATCAAGTCGAATTGATATGAAATGAGCTGACTTTAAAAGCCGATCGACAATTACCCACATAGAATCATGCTTCTTTGGAGTCATCAGAAAACCTATTACAAAATCCATCGTAATATTATTACATTTTCACTGAGGAATTGGAATGGGATTTAACAAACCCCAATGAAACTTGATGTTCTGCCTTTACTTGCTGGCAAGTCAAACACTTAGACACATAATCAACAACATCTTTCTTTATACCAAGCCACTAGTAGAATTGCTTCAAATATTGATACATCTTGTTACTGCTTGGATGCATAGTGAAAATTGTATTCTGAGCTTCATGCAGAAGTTTCTTCTTTAATTCTTTATCATTTGCTACACAAAACTGACCCTCGTAATATAAATTACCATCTTTATTCACTGAATAGTTAGTCTTGTCTCCACTCTTGATTAACTGCAATATTTGTTACAACTTGATATCATTTCCCTATGCATCAACTATCACTTGCCTTAGGTTAGGTCTAACTTTCAATTGAGTTATCAAAGCTCCATCAGATACTAATCTCCATTTACCATGCTGCAATGTCAAAGCCAAAATTGACTTTCTACTCAAGGCATCAACAACCACATTAGCCTTACCTGAGTAATAATCCACAATAGAATCATAATCTTTAAATAGTTCAAGCCACCGATGTTGCCTCAAATTAAGTGCTTTCTGTGTGAGCAGATATTTGAGGCTCTTATAATCTGTGAAAATTCTACATCTTTCACCATACAAGTAATGATGCCACATCTTTAAAGCAACCACAAGTGTAGCCAGTTCCATGTTATGAGTCGGATAATTCTGCTCATGAGGTATTAACTGTCTTGAGGCATAAGCTATCACCTTTCCATCTTGCATCAATAAACATACCAACCAAATTCCTAAAGCATTACTATACATAGTACATTCCTTACCTGAAATGGGTTGAGTAAGAATAGGTGCTTTAATAAGCATTTGCTTCAGCTGCTAAAAACTAGCTTGACATCTATCTGACCATTCAAACTTAACCCCTTTCTAACACAACTTGGTAAGTGGAGAAGCAATAACTGAAAATCCTTTCACCGACCGTCAATAATAGCCATCTAAACCCAAGAAACTTCTAATTTCTTACACATTTTTAGGTGGTTTCCAATTCACAACTGCTTCTATCTTAGCTGGATCAATTTTGATGCCTATTGAAGAAACAATGTGACCCAAGAAAGATACTTCTTTAAGCTAGAAATCACATTTCCTAAACTTTGCATATAATTACTGCTCCCTCAAAGTCTAAAGCACAATCCTCAAATTTTGCTCGTGCCCTTGCTTATTCCTTGAGTACACTAGTATTTCATCAATGAACAATACAACAAACTGATCCAAATACGACCGAAACACCCGGTTCATCAAATCCATAAAAGCTACAGGTACATTTGTCAATCCGAATGGCATTGCCAAAAACTCATAATTGCCATATCGAGTCCTAAAAGCGGTCTTTGGAATATGTTCACTCTTTACCTGAAGTTGATAATACCCTGATCGCAAATCAATCTTCAAAAATACACCAGCCCCTATTAACTGATCAAACAAATCTTTAATTCTAGGCAATGGATATCTGTTCTTCATTGTTACCTTATTAAGATTTCGATAATCAATACACATTCTCAAAGTACTATCATTATTCTTAAAAAACAAAATAGAAGCACCCCAATGAGACACACTAGGCCGAATAAAACCCTTGTCTAATAACTCCTGCAACTAAGTTTTCAACTCTTTCAACTCGGTAGGAGCCATGTGATAGGGTGCCTTCGATTCTGGTGCAGTATCTAGTAAAATTTCAATAGATAGATCTACTTCTCTTTCAGGTGGTATACCCGACAACTCTTTCGGAAATACATTAGGAAATTCATTTACCACTGATAAATCTTGCAACCTAACCTGTCCCCTTTTTGAATATAACACAAGAGCTAGAAAATCTTCACATCCTTTCCTTAAATACCGTCGGGCTTGCATAACAGAAATTACATCAGCCATGGGATTAGAATGAATACCCCACACAATCACATTAGGCTAACCTGTGCTTCTAAGCACCATCATCTTCTTATTGCAATCAACAATAGCCCGATGTTTACTCAACCAATCCCTTCCCAAAATTAAATCAAATTCATGAAACGAGAATTCAATCAAATTAGCAGGAAACTCCTTACCTTGGATCACTAAAGGACAATTCTTAAACACCTTGTTCAACACTATGTCTTAAAGGACTAGTCACACATATTTCATAATCTAAATAATCAACAAAAGGCACTTTAACACATAATTTATCAGAACATACATATGAGTGTGTGGATCTAGGGTCAATTAATGCAAATATTTCAATATCAAGGAGCAAAAAAGTACCAGTTATGACTTCAGGTGCATTCTGTTCCTCACAAGCCTTTATAGCATAGGCCCGTACTGGTGCTATAGTAGCATGATTAACCACCTCTAACACTGCGCCACTTCTAGGCTAATTTCCTCTACCATGACCTCTTCCTCTACCATGGATCGCTAGAGGTGAATTAGATCCACCCTTACTTGCTTCTTGCTAATCTTTACTCCCATCATAAGCTTTTGGACAATTAGCTAAGAAATGCTCGGTGCTTCCATAATGAAAACACGCACCAGTCAGCCACCTACATTCACCTCTATGATGCTTGCTACAGTGGGAACACTCAGGCATATTAGCTCCTAGCTCACCTATCACAGCTCTACCAGTACCAGATACAGTAGAAGGTCCCTGCTGTCTACCTCTAATAGTAAGATTACTAGAAGATTCAGCTTGAGAAGCAAATTGTGAGTTTCTAAATCTCTTTCCCAAATAGGAACCACCCCTTGAGGAACTTTTTTTTCTGTGCTCTTTCTCTTTGAATCATTTTAGATTTTTCAACTAGCATAGCTGCCTGAACTATTTGATAGTAGCTCACATTCTGAGAAGTAGTCATAGAAATCAAGAGCTCCTTAATAGATTCATTAAGTCCTTTTTCAAACTGCTGACATCGAAATTCTTTTATAAGCACCCCACTGGTGCATACTTATGGAGCCTACAAAATTCCTTCTCATACTCTGCCACTAATAAATCTCTTTGCCTCAATTTCAAAAGCTGCTTCCATTTAGCTTCTCGATACACTTTAATAATGTACTTGTTCTGAAATTCTTAAACAAAGAAATCCCAAGTAATCAAAGTAGGAAGCATCAGGTGTTTCAAAACAAACTTTCACCAATCATATACAGGTCCTTGTAAGACTCTTTGATCAAGAGGGCATCTAATTTCTTTAAGTACCCTATGCACTTTCTCTTACTAGAATTCAGCTTTATCTGACTTATTTAAGCTTATACCACAAAATTCTTCAGCCCCATGCTTTTTTAATAAATATATCGCAGCTTTAGGTGCCCTCATATAATCGAAGACCTTGCCATATCCTGTGACATTTTAAAAAAGGACTCCATAGGCACTATCAAAGCATCCCATTAACCACTCACTGGTTCAGACGGGCCAGAAACTGATGGTTCCGGATCCCTAGGGTTAACACTTTCTGTAATCTCATCCATAGCTTCCTGGGAGGGATCTATTTATATACTACAAAAATAAGAACATCCGCATTAGGCCAACACAGAACTATATGCATTTCTATTCTACGGTCGTCTAGAATTGTCTAAACCTATGCTCTGATACCACCAACTATAACAGTCCTTACCTGTACGTAGCACACTACACCTTTGAGAGATGAGTTACCTCGACGGCTAAAGGATGTCACACATTATAACATTAATCTAATTAAGTTCATTAAACTAGGCCTAGAATTATAAAATTTCTTTCATCAAATAAAAAGCATTCATACTCATGCATTTATCCACATACCATACTCACATATTCTTAAAATCACACATAAGTTAGGTTTTCATATTCCATATTGCTAATTCTTTTTTCAGTCAAAAGATTATAATACATATTACATTATTATACAAAATCATATAAAACCTACAAAGAACATGTGCCCATAATGTGTTGGTCATTGAGGATGTGGGACTGTCCTTCAAAATCACTTATCTTGGAAACCTGCATGGATAAATACCCGTGCTAAGCAACAAAACTCAGTGGGGAAAATATGATATGGACGACCACTCACAGTGGTCATCAATGCATATCAACATACATATGAAGCATACTTATAACAACATCATTAACATGTATGGTATCCAATAAAAATAATCATTAGAAATCGCATATCAGAATTATGCTCATTGAGTCATATTCTTAAAATTCACATATCACTTATTGTCCATTTCATTTCTTTTATTCACATATTTCCTGCATTTACAAAGTAGTGGATAACTGGTTGAAATGCATAGGCACCCGAGGGTACAATTTCATATACACATAAGGATCCAAACGGGATCCAAAATACATAGGGATCCTAACAGGATCCAGAAATGCATAGGGACCCAAATGAGGTCCAAACACATAGGCTGCAGCAATATACCCTATAGGCATGCCTATTTATCCATAACCCGACTTTGTAGGCTAATTATTATTTAAACCAATTGTTTAAATTATCATATTATATAATATTATATAAATTACCTCACAGAATAATTCCATACACATATGGTCCATTAAAAAGGACTAAATAACATTATTTAATTCATATAACATAATTTATGCCATTAATTAAAATGCAGATCAAAGTATTTAAAAAAATAAACCAAACAGAGGTGAGGGACGACTGTGACTCATTGAGGGACGGTCGTCGCTCAACACTAGTGCCCTTCCTTGTCAAAACCAGGCCAAAGGGGCAGCCAACATCTCACATCTGCCCGTCCCTAGTGAGGTCGTGCTTGAGGGACAGCCGTGACTCACCAGGTCCACCCATCCCTAGCAAACCCAGGCCAAAGGGGCGGCCTACTTCGCACATCCTCCCGTCCCTGGCAAGGTCGCACTTGAGGGACGGCAGTGACTCATTAGGTATGCCTGTCCCTGGCAAAATCATGCTTGAGGGACATCCTACATAGCTTAAAAACTTTGAAACCAAAACTTATTTTCACAAAACTGAATGCAAACTCAACTTGCACAGTTAGAAACACTATGTAAACCTTATTTTTATGCAAAGTGAACTCATAACTATTGATCCCCATGATGTTAAATTTCTAATGGTGTAAATTTTAGGTTATTTGAAGCTGTATCAAAGGAGTTAAGGCCTTAGAAGCACACACTACTCCATAGACCCTCCTAAAGAAAATGGTAACTATTTTTGACAATTTTTGGGACCTTAGAGCCTGAATTAATTTATAGGTATTTTTATGACATTTGTAGGCACGGATTGTCACACCCCAAATCGGGTCTAGTCGGAATTTGCATGCTAAGTCGGGATAAGTGAGGGTATTTTGGTAATGTGTGCATGTGGAATTGAAGTATTAAGGACCTAATTAAAGAAGTAATTAAAGTTTGTAAGGAAAGAATTGTGCTACTGAGTAAAGTGCAAGTTTGTCAAAGGACTAAAGAGTAATAAGATAAGATATTTTAGTTAGAGCCAATAGGAGGCTGCCATGTGTCTTGGTGGGTGTGTGCAATTAAAGTGAAAAGAAGAAAAAGGAAAAAGAATGAGGGAGAAGAGCAGATCACGTTTCTGCTCTCCCATCTCCTTCTCCTTGTTTTTCTTTCTTTCTTTTCCCGTTGAGTGCGCTCCTATCCTTGGCTGTGTGTGAGTTGGTGTCTTGGTGGAGCTTGAGGATTGCTTCAAGAGGTATGTATATGGGTCTTGGGTGCTAGGGTTCCTACGATTTTGGGTTACTGTTCTTCTTCTTCAGCTGGTTTTATTTGAGTTAGGGTTTGGAACAGTAATTTCTGGGTTTTGGTTTGTGTAAGCTTTGGGTTGCAAGAGAAAGCTTAAGGACAAGGAAAGGATTGAAGATTGAAGGTTGAAGAAGAGTGATTTTGGATCTTCATCTTCAGGTTTGGGAGCTCTGTGTTCTTCATTTTCAGTTTTGGTGTTTGTCTCTGCCCTAATTCTCATTTTGATTATGTATGTGTTTTGTAATGTTAATTTTTGGAATTTTGAGTATCTTGGCATGTGTATATGTATGTTTTTGGTTGGGTAATTGTATTGCTAATGCATGATTAAAGATTGAAGTGTATATATGTGAGAATTGAAAGTGAAATTGCATGATTTGGGTAACCTCTGTTCTTGGTGTTTGGTCTGCAATTTTATGTTTTCCTTGAATTAATTATTGAATCTTGTCATAATTGAGTGTATTTGATCATGAGCATGTTGTGTTATGCATTTGAGTGATAAGGTAAGAGTTTGTGCATGATTGAATGGATTTTGAATGGTTTTAAAAAGGATTTCTGGAAAACGATGAAGTTCTGCATTTTTACTGTCCATCGCGATACAACCAGGAGAGAGGAAGAGCACGAGTCGTGCTCAAGAGCATGAGTCATGCTCCTCCCCCCCCCCCCCCCCCCCCCCCCCCCTTTAACTTGTTTGGTTTCATCCAAAGGAAGAGCACGAGATGTGCTCCAAGAACACGAGTCATGCTCGAAGAGCACGAGTCGCGCTCTTGTAGCACGAAACGTGCTGACCTTCTTCCTTCTCCCTAGACAGGCAGCTGAGCACGAGACGTGCTCGAAGAACACCACTCGTGCTCAAAGAGCACGAGTTGTTCTCTTCAAGCACGACTCGCACACATGAGCACGAGTCGTGCCCCATTCTGCTCAGCATCCCCCTTGTTCTGCCTGTCCTGTTTTCTATCTGGTTTTCGAAAATGATCCTCTTCTTTCACTCTGCATGGTTTCTTACTATTGTATGGGACATGTTTTTGCCTAAATTATTTTAGTATTTGTATTCTGAAGTGGGTGATTATTGAATCGATAGTATGCTAATATTTGACTATGATATGCTTAGTAATGGGATCTCTGTTAGACTATTGTTTGGTTTAAACTGTATGATTTGGTTTATCTATGTTAATTATTGTGATTCGTATCGTGTGATGCATATTGAATACAAGTGAGTTGAATGCCATGTTCATGGTTACTATTATTATGAGCATGTTATATTAAAATGTGAAAAGTGTTATGCAAACATTTACTCATGAACTTTCTCTAAGAATAATATGCTATGCTTAAGTGTAATTTGTATCATTCCATGATTAAGATTATGCATTGTTAATCGTTGGCAAAATATTATTCTATGTTTGACTCTGATATGTTTTAGAATACTGAATAGTGCTAAAGTGTGTTGATTGAATTATATTCTATGCTTTATATTATGAAATGTACGAGGTATGACTGACATTATGAACATATATATATATATATATGTCTACTATACTCTGGATTATGCGTGATGATATATATATATATATATATATATATATATATATATTGTATGATTTGACACATGATTTGAATGATGCATGACCTGCTAGAGTCAAGTAAGTGGATAGTTAGGCATGCCTAATAGAGTCTCTTAGCTATAGCCCTCAGTTCTGTTTGGACCCCGATCAGGTCCCCGTTTGGTTCCTCGCGAACCCCTTATGCGTTTTGGATCTTATTTAAGGTCCCCTTTGTAAAATGTTTTGAATACAACAAAAATAAAATGGTTTTTGATTCGTACCCGTAAGGTATGCTATGCATCCGATTCGTGCCCGTAAGGTACGCTATGCGTTCACTCGTTATCCACTATTTTGGATCAGTAGGTATTCTATTTGTTTTGTCTGATATGAATAAGAGAATGCGATATCCGAATGAGTATGATTTTGGACAGGCAAATCAGTAATTATCCAAATGTGCTTATGAATCTTTGAACGGTTTGAATGTGACTCAAGCATGCATTGCGTATGATTATTCACATATTTCATAATGTGAAGGTGTGTGTGAATCCGATCAGCTATGGTTAAGCATGGGAATTAATATGTATCTGAATGCGAGCTTGAACTTCTAAATGATATGGTTAATTAGTATGCGTATGAATGCGAACTTGACTATTGAAGGCTATGAATGTGATGCTATATACATGTTCTTTCGGATCTTGCTATTATGCTGATTTCGGCATGTTGGTGTGTGTTTATATCTCACTATATGATCATATGTGTTATCATAATGAAGTGGAAGGGCTGTGTTTGACCCTGTCATTTGGGTTTCGGCTAGCGTGTGCGCATATTGGCATGACATATGTATGTTTAGATATCTGGTCATTTTTGCATGATAGTTATATGCATTGTTGCATGGTAGTTGTATTGCATGTGAATGGGTTCCAGTTGGTGTAAGGGTACTTTGGTATGACAGCTGTACATGTAAATGTTTTGTGACTCTGCATGATGATGTATGTCTTAGTGTAATGATGTGGGATTTTGGTATATTGCATGCGGATCGGTTTGGTTAGTGGTTGTGCATTGTCTGACATCAGACACTTCAGCGAACTCGGTAAGTGCAGGTAAGACCAATTGTACTTCTGCATGATGTTACGTATATCAATCAGTTAATATGTATATGCATGTGAACTTGAGCTTCTGAATGAATGCCTCTAAATGCAAGCATGATTATATATGTGTTGTGATGTCCGCATATGCCATTTTGAATGTGCTATGCCTTGACGACCATTGTGAATGGCCGTCCATACTGCTTGTTTGTTCTCTCCACTAAGCGTTATCGCTTAGCACGGGTTCCTTTCCCGTGCAAGTGGTAGGTTGGTTCTGTTCGAGTCGCGCACACTGCAAGGTCGGCCACATAGGAGTTAGAAGTTTTGTATTTTGTTCAGCTTCTGTATTTTGGATTTGTATTTCTGTAGTCTTATGTATATGTAATTATATGTAAGAATCTTGATGTAATATTTGGGCTATTTAAATGTTATTATATTTATGTTAAAAGTTGTTCCTCAGTTTTATCGTTCGCCTTATGCTTCCGCTGATTGAATGAGTGAATAGGGTATGCATGTGCTTACACTTCCGCTTAGTGCCTGCGTGCGTGTGTGAGTTAATGCATGACCAGCTTTTGTCCGCAAGGTAAGTTTTTAATTATCCCGTATTTAGGCATGTGTGTTTATGTGTGAATGTATGCTTCCGCATAGTGTATGTGTGCATGTATGTGAGTGAGCGTCGGTAGCGCTCTCCGGCGTCCTTCCAACGAGGACGTAGGGGGTGTTACACGGATATTTTGGCTCTAACAACTAAAATCATATAATTTGGAGTTCCAAAACTTAACTTATGGCAAAAACAATCATCAAAGGTCAGTCTAAATTATAGGCAGAGTTTCCTTTGAAACTCAATATGCCCAAATTAATCAATTCCACACAACCAACAACTTAAATTTAACACAAATCATTTATATACAATTCAAAGCTTGCAATAAATCATTATACAACCAATACCATATAGATATCCAACCTTTTTCCTCCTTGCACTTCCTTGCTCACTTGATTCCTCCTTGTCCTGCTTTCTCTTTTCCTTTTGCTCCACTAGCTTTCACCACTACAAATCATACTTTAAATTTTAGAATTACAGTAATGAATCATAAATTCCAATTTCAAAACCCATAGGAGAAAAGTAGAAATCATACCAAAACTCATACCTCAAACTTGCAAGAACACTAGAATAACACTTAACTAACTTGAAGCATTCTTGAGTAATACTTAATTGAGGATTTGTTTAATTAAACTAAGAAGAAAAAGGAGAACAAAATGCAGAATTCACTCCCTTGAATGGCCGGCCAAAGCATAAGTGTAATAAGCCAAAATTCAATCTCTTCACACCTTATATATATGCATGCAAATGCATTGGTGGCTTAACCTAAAAATGACACATGCATTCCACTCACACGCCCACTTAAGCACACTTTACTTAATTAATCCAATCTTAAACTTATTTAATCTCCCACTTAACATTAATCAACATTAATCACATAATATGCCATTTAATCCCTTAACTATTCTATTTATGCAATTAACTCTTTCTTGAACTTTTTAATTAAATCGATTAAGTCCCCAGCACAAACACTTAATCATTTAAACAACTAAGGCCACTCTCGTACCTTAAAGGTATATAATACCACTAGAATACAAGTCAGGCCTTACAGAAAATATGAAAATGATTACTTTTATATGAGTGTATTGATCTTTGTGCGCATCTAATGTGAACCTACACATATTGCTCCATAGCCGACACGCCGTATTTAGCTAAAGTTATTGAAGACCTTTGGAGTATTCTTTACCCTGTACGTGAGTATTCGCATCCTATGCACTTATATTGCCCTGGAAAGTCAAAATTCATCTAGAATCATTTAGAACCTTCTAAACAGCTCCTAATGCTTATTTATAGAGAGTTGTGGCATGCACAAGTCTCAAAATAGTTGTGAACAGCTTTTTGATCCGTATCTCAAAAGAGTCTTTGAAGTATGCCAACACTCAAGGACATCCCTATAAATAGCCTCCTTCATGCCTCATTTCATTCACGGAGAAACCATTGGAAAATATTCAAAAATATTGAGACTTATACAAAAATTCAAGACTAGAAATAGATTAGAGTGAATCTCTAGCGGAAGTTGGAAGATTCTCTAGCTCGAGTCTAGAAAAAGGACAAATCTTGGTTCTTTGATCAAAATCTATTTGGAAGAAAGTAAACCCTTGATCACATCTATTTTGGTGAGTCCTGACGGTTGTACAAAAGACACTTCTGTTTTTATTTGTTTTCACTATGTTTTAGAAATGCTTTTATTTTACAATTCGGTATTACATAAATACTAATGAAGTGTTGACCTAATGTCGATCTCAAGTTTAAGATCAAGAATGTGATTGTGTGTTTATGTAAAATTCTATATTGCGTCTCTGCATTAGCACTAACTGGTTCCATTGTAATATATTAAAATTCATATTCAAATTATTGGTCATATAATGAATAAATGCATGATATATCGAACCCATTTCTCTAAAGATTGGTGAAATTGGTCCCTATGCCGGGGTTAAAACATTTACACCAGTTCATTTGATATCTCAGTTATACCTAGTGGCCACTTTATTTGAGCTCGATATGCTTACAATATGAAAAATGCATTTAAGCACTCTCTTACTACAAAAAATATTTTTTGCAACTCTAAGTTAATGTCAACCTTGCCAAAATATCAACAACCTCTTTTTTACTCAAAACATCTTGTATTTAAACGTCTTAGAGAGAAAACTAATCATTTAAGGTTGTTACAACTTTTTGGAAACTAACCATTAATTTGTCTTGTATTGAAATTATTTTTCTGTTCCAATAAAAACCAATATTTTTAAAACCGGACCGGATGTCGACCCGGACGGCCAACTGAGTCAACTACTTTGATCGAATTGACTCGGAGTTTTTATCTTTTTTTTTTAAATATAATTATTAATAAAAAATTAAAAATAATGTATATAAAAAAATATATTTAAACAACCTATTAATTATTAAATATCAATATATTAATCATTTTTTATTTATTTTACTTCTTTTTTAGTAATAATAGTAAAAAATTAACCACAACAATTGAATTTTTTTATTAAATATTTGAATTTATAAGAAAAATGTAATTTTGAATTTATAATTTTTATTTTCAATTGTAAATGAAGGGAAATTATACATATATAATTAACATGCGGAGGTAACATTAAATAAATGTACCTACCTCTTGTAGCGCAGAAACTAGTTGCGGAAGCGTCTACCAAGATCTCGTTTGTTTTGGTCACTGGTCTGGCTTTTACTGTAACACCCCCATCGCCGTCCCCGTTGGAAGGACACCGACGGACGCGCTACACGACGCTCACATATACAGATATACACATGCACAATGCGGAAGCATACATTCATACATATCATACATACGAAAATACGGTTTAATTAAAAACTTACCTTGACTTACCTTGCGGTATAGACTGAACATGCAATAACTCACGCACACGCAGGCACTAAGCAAAAGCATACACAAAGGCATACATATGACCATTCAACGGAAGCATAATCGAAATAATAAAACAAAGGAATAACTAAACATAAGGACATACTAACTATTACATTCCCAAAAGAAAACTCAAGAACGAAACATAATAATTACATATACAATACTACAGAATTACAAAAGCTAAAATACAGAAGCTGAACAAAATACAGAACTTCTAACTCCTACGTGGCCGACCTTGCAGAAGCGCGACTCGAACAGAACCAAACCTGCCACCTGCACGGAAAGGAAATCCGTGCTAAGCGATAACGCTTAGTGGGGAGAACACACAAGAATATGGACGGCCATTCACAATGGTCGCCAAGGCATAACACATTCAAATGGCAAATGCGGATATTCATAGCATATCAATAATCAGGCTGCACAATAAAGGCATTCAATCGATAACTCACAAACAGACCATAAACTCATGTCCAGGATATACCAAAACAGACATAATACAATATATGATACAAATATCATCATGCCGAACTACATACTATAACTCATGCATAAACCTACATGGGTATCAAATGATAGCATCTTACCATGCGGAGTCACAAGAGCTATACACATGCAATAAATATCACTAAGTACCCACGCCTGAACTGACAACCCAATAATCATGTTAAGCATACACACTAGTCAAATATCCAAAGGATAACATTTAGAGCATCACAATACCGCTGCGCAACTCTAATATATATTAAGCATCATGCAGAAACATTCTGATAACGGAGACTGAAGGCATAACCACTTAGTATTACATTCATATCATCATCATGCAGAGAGTACAGTAATCATCACATACTTACCATCACAGCTGCTTCGGTTCACAAGCTAATATATTAACAAAACATGTTTAAGTCACATACATAAATTCTCTAGTCGCATCATAATCAAAGCATTTAGAAACTTATAACAAATCACATGACGAGTACGGATAATCATGTTAGATATAAAGTCATGCTTATTTAAAACAGACATACATCCTGAAACCCATAGTCACATTTATATACACATAAACTGATTCCTGAAATCTTTATCATGCTCAAACGGATATCACATTCTGATAGTCATTTCAAAGTAACACAAAGCAGTAAAGCACCTGCTGACTCACAATAGTGGATAACGAGTGTACTGAACTGATTAGTACCTTACGGGTACAAATCGAAAACCACTTTATTTTGTCACAAAAGCATTTTACTGATGGGGGATCTTAACCCGATCCAAATTCATTAAAAAGGACCACGAGGATCCGTACTGAGGGGGGGTTCGCGAGGAACTATCCGGGGGACCTGATCAGGGTCCAAACGTTCTAAGGGCGCTGCAGCTACTGAAAGACTCTATTAGGCATGCCTAACTATCCACTAGACTGACTCTCGCAGGTCATGCATAAAATAATACACATTCCGAATCGCACAACGCATAAATATATATATACATATATACATCATGCATAAATCAGAGTACAATAGACATATAAATATGCTCATAAGGTTGGTCATATCTCATACATTCCCATTGCAAAACATAAGACAGTCAATATACTTAATATTTAAACACTGTTCTAAAGCATGCCAAGAATCAGATATAGAAACACTATTATGCCAATGATTATCAAAACATAATCCTAAACATGCATTAGGTGAAGATACTAAGCATAAACCATGCATAGTCCCAATTACACTTAACATAATACAATGAGTTCAAAGGCTAAAGTATAATATCAATCAAAGCTCATACAAGTCATATTCAGAAGCATGCAATCATTCCCTCAATCTCATTTTAGCAATACTCATCAAATTAAAGCATGTCAGGAACACATATGGAGTCATATTATGCCAATGATCAAAAACACATAATCTAAATCAGGAAATGATACAATGCTCTTAAACATGGCATCTTATTCTAGATAAGAACCCGATCAAGGACAGGCATAACGTAATGCTAAACACAACTAAAATAGGCTAACCAACCAGATGAGCAAAATAAGATAGCACACAATAGAGGAAAAAGCCATAAAAGCATTTAAAAGTCATTTTATAATAAACTGGTCACGGGGGAACAAATCAAAACAGAAAAGCCATACAAGAGCATATAACAGTATGACATAATTTATACAGCAATGAAGACCCATACGGAAGAAATAGGAAATTCATTTTGGGTTAAAACTGGGCGAAATCAGAAAAAGGAGCTGAAGAGGGGTCGGTCACAAGTCGTGTCATGACTCGTGACTGACCTCACAGGAGGGTCACGGCGTGAGCTAGTGTCACGTCTCGTGACCTGCTAGAGAGTCACGGGACGTGACTCTATGTCACGCCTGTCCTCACAAGAGTCACGCCGTGACTCTAAGTCACGAGACGTGACTTCCCTCTCACAGAGAGAGGAGTCACGCTTCGTGTCTTGGAGTCACGCCTTGCCTTTCACAGGAGTCACGTCGTGACTCTAAGTCACGAGACGTGACTCTCCTCTCACAGAGAGAAGCAGTCACGCTTCGCGACTAAGGGTCACGCCTGACGACTTCGTTCTGTCCGTTGAGAAGTCACGCGTAGTGACTGGGAGGCAGAGTCGCGTGGCGTGACTGGAAGTCACGCCTCATGGCTTGTCTATCTCAGGGAAGTCACGACACACTGGGAATGGAAAATTCCACAGAAACCCGATTTTCCATTCCCAGCTACTCAGAATTCCAAGAACCCCATAAAAATCATTTTCAATCTGATCCAAAACACATCCAAACTCATCTTACCTTACAGTCGATCTTCCAAACATCATAAACAGGATAATAGCAATTAATTCCACAATCAAACAATCAAAATCATGCATAATTCCATTCAAGAATATAAACCCTAAAAGTTACAGTAGATTCAAAACACAAACTCAGAACTTCCAAATCAGTACTTGTCATGCATTACTAACACATCTACTCACTTAATTATGCATATACACATTCCAAAACACATCAATTTCCAGAAATGCAAACACCTATACATCCTAAGTGAGAATTAGGGCAGAAACACTAAGAACTTCAAATGCAGTAAACAGAGCTCCCAAACCTCAAAATGACGATCCAAAATCAAGCTTCCAGCTTCAATCCTCAATCCTTCCCTTGCCTTTACTTTGCTTCTTCATGCAATCCAAAGCTTGCACAACAAAACCCACAATTACTCTTCAAAACCCTAACTGAAAATAAAACCAGTAGATGAAGAAGAAGAAGAAACACAACACGTAGAACACCTTAAACCAACTTACCTCTTCAAACAGCCTCACTTCAAGCCAAACACAACTCCAGCCAAATGAGAAAGAAAGGAAAAGCAGAGAAGGGAGAAGAGAAGAAGAAGGGAGGCGTGAGAGGGGAAATCGGGTTGCAATCTGTGTTTTCCTCTCTCACTCTCTTACTTCTTCTTCTATTCTTCATTCAATGCCCACCTAACAATCCACTTGGCAACATCCTATTGGACCCCAAACTCCACTTAAACTTTTCCAAGTCCATTAATGCTCTTAAGTCCTTAAACAAAATACAATTCACTCACTCACACAATTCTTTCTTTACCAACTTAATTATCTTATCAATTAGGTCCTTAACATTCCAAATTTCTCAAGCACAAATTACTGAAATACCCTTCCGATCCCGACTTTGCATGCACAATCCGACCAGGGCTATTTTGGGGTGTGACAACTCTTCCCTCCTAAAAGAATTTCGTCCTCGAAATTCACAGCGAAACACTTACATCCACACAACCCAAACAAACAAAACTTACTTAGACAAAAGCTTGCAACGTAACTTACCAGAAGAACTTGCAGTCTCCTTCGAATCCTTGCTAGATGCTACAAACTCTGCAGGCACTCGAGAAGATCTGAGCAAATCCTCCACATCCTTTCTAGCTTGCCCAGCTAGACTCTCACACCTCTTCTTAGGACAATCGGCAATCCGGTGTTCCATACTGCCACACCTGAAACAAGCACCTGAAAGCTTCCTACATGGACCACGATGTCGCTTCTGGCAATGCTGACATAAAAGAGATACCCACTTCCTACACTTGTTCCCATGTTACTTCTGACATTGTTGACACATCGAAGGTTCTCGAACCCTTTTTCCTGCTAGCACTTCACTAACCGATGCTTTTCTCTTCTGAGGAACATGCCGCACAACTTCTTGAGAGGCACGAGGAGCAGTCAATCTATCCAAAATCCGAATCAATCCTTGCACTAAAGCCCTATCATCAGAAACACGACCAGAATCTTCCACTGGAGAACGCTCGGAAACATTCTGATCAGCACTAACTCGGTTCACACTTTATGTTGTCTCGCCCACATTCTCACTAGGATCAGACTCCATCTAGACATGACACAAAACAAGACGCATCTGCATTAGGCCACGACACAAAACCGACTCTCATGCAAAGACTCAACACACAACAAACAACACACCCAGAGCCATCAAACCTGGGCTCTGATACCACTAACTGTAACACCCCCATCGCCGTCCCCGTTGGAAGGACACCGACGGACGCGCTACACGACGCTCACATATACAGATATACACATGCACAATGCGGAAGCATACATTCATACATATCATACATACGAAAATACGGTTTAATTAAAAACTTACCTTGACTTACCTTGCGGTACATACTGAACATGCAATAACTCACGCACACGCAGGCACTAAGGAAAAGCATACACAAAGGCATACATATGACCATTCAACGGAAGCATAATCGAAATAATAAAACAAAGGAATAACTAAACATAAGGACATACTAACTATTACATTCCCAAAAGAAAACTCAAGAACGAAACATAATAATTACATATACAATACTACAGAATTACAAAAGCTGAAATACAGAAGCTGAACAAAATAAAGAACTTCTAACTCCTACGTGGCCGACCTTGCAGAAGCGCGACTCGAACAGAACCAAACCTGCCACCTGTACGGAAAGGAAATTCGTGCTAAGCGATAACGCTTAGTGGGGATAACACACAAGAATATGGACGGCCATTCACAATGGTCGCCAAGGCATAACACATTCAAATGGCAAATGCGGATATTCATAGCATATCAATAATCAGGCTGCACAATAAAGGCATTCAATCGATAACTCACAAACAGACCATAAACTCATGTCCAGGATATACCAAAAAAGACATAATACAATATACGATACAAATATCATCATGCCGAACTACATACTATAACTCATGCATAAACCTACATGGGTATCAAATGATAGCATCTTACCATGCGGAGTCACAAGAGCTATACACATGCAATAAATATCACTAAGTACCCACGCCTGAACTGACAACCCAATAATCATGTTAAGCATACACACTAGTCAAATATCCAAAGGATAACATTTAGAGCATCACAATACCGCTGCGCAACTCTAATATATATTAAGCATCATGCAGAAACATTCTGATAACGGAGACTGAAGGCATAACCACTTAGTATTACATTCATATCATCATCATGCAGAGAGTACAGTAATCATCACATACTTACCATCACAGCTACTTCGGTTCACAAGCTAATATATTAACAAAACATGTTTAAGTCACATACATAAATTCTCTAGTTGCATCATAATCAAAGCATTCAGAAACTTATAACAAATCACATGACGAGTACGGATAATCATGTTAGATATAAAGTCATGCTTATTTAAAACAGACATACATCCTGAAACCCATAGTCACATTTATATACACATAAACTGATTCCTGAAATCTTTATCATGCTCAAACGGATATCACATTCTGATAGTCATTTCAAAGTAACACAAAGCAGTAAAGCACCTGCTGACTCACAATAGTGGATAACGAGTGTACTGAACTGATTAGTACCTTACGGGTACAAATCGAAAACCACTTTATTTTGTCACAAAAGCATTTTACTGATGGGGGATCTTAACCCGATCCAAATTCATTAAAAAGGTCCACGAGGATCCGTACTGAGGGGGGGTTCGCGAGGAACCATACGGGGGACCTGATCAGGGTCCAAACGTTCTAAGGGCGCTGCAGCTACTGAAAGACTCTATTAGGCATGCCTAACTATCCACTAGACTGACTCTCGCAGGTCATGCATAAAATAATACACATTCCGAATCGCACAACGCATAAATATATATATACATATATACATCATGCATAAATCAGAGTACAATAGACATATAAATATGCTCATAAGGTTGGTCATATCTCATACATTCCCATTGCAAAACATAAGACAGTCAATATACTTAATATTTAAACACTGTTCTAAAGCATGCCAAGAATCAGATATAGAAACACTATTATGCCAATGATTATCAAAACATAATCCTAAACATGCATTAGGTGAAGATACTAAGCATAAACCATGCATAGTCCCAATTACACTTAACATAATACAATGAGTTCAAAGGCTAAAGTATAATATCAATCAAAGATCATACAAGTCATATTCAGAAGCATGCAATCATTCCCTTAATCCCATTTTAGCAATACTCATCAAATTAAAGCATGTCAGGAACACATATGGAGTCATATTATGCCAATGATCAAAAACACATAATCTAAATCAGGAAATGATACAATGCTCTTAAACATGGCATGTTATTCTAGATAATAACCCGATCAAGGACAGGCATAACGTAATGCTAAACACAACTAAAATAGGCTAACCAACCAGATGAGCAAAATAAGATAGCACACAATAGAGGAAAAAGCCATAAAAGCATTTAAAAGTCATTTTATAATAAACTGGTCACGGGGGAACAAATCAAAACAGAAAAGCCATACAAGAGCATATAACAGTATGACATAATTTATACAGCAATGAAGACCCATACGGAAGAAATAGGAAATTCATTTTGGGTTAAAACTGGGCGAAATCGGAAAAAGGAGATGAAGAGGGGTCGGTCACAAGTCGTGTCATGACTCGTGACTGACCTCACAGGAGGGTCACGGCGTGAGCTAGTGTCACGTCTCGTGACCTGCTAGAGAGTCACGGGACGTGACTCTATGTCACGCCTGTCCTCACAAGAGTCACGCTGTGACTCTAAGTCACGAGACGTGACTTCCCTCTCACAGAGAGAGGAGTCACGCTTCGTGTCTTGGAGTCACGCCTTGCCTTTCACAGGAGTCACGTCGTGACTCTAAGTCACGAGACGTGACTCTCCTCTCACAGAGAGAAGCAGTCACGCTTCGCGACAAAGGGTCACGCCTGACGACTTCGTCCTGTCCGCTGAGAAGTCACGCGTAGTGACTGGGAGGCAGAGTCGCGTGGCGTGACTGGAAGTCACGCCTCATGGCTTGTCTCTCTCAGGGAAGTCACGACACACTGGGAATGGAAAATTCCACAGAAATGCGATTTTCCATTCCCAGCTACTTAGAATTCCAAGAACCCCATAAAAATCATTTTCAATCTGATCCAAAACACATCCAAACTCATCTTACCTTACAGTCGATCTTCCAAACATCATAAACAGGATAATAGCAATTAATTCCACAATCAAACAATCAAAATCATGCATAATTCCATTCAAGAATATAAACCCTAAAAGTTACAGTAGATTCAAAACACAAACTCAGAACTTCCAAATCAGTACTTGTCATGCATTACTAACACATCTACTCACTTAATTATGCATATACACATTCCAAAACACATCAATTTCCAGAAATGCAAACACCTATACATCCTAAGTGAGAATTAGGGCAGAAACACTAAGAACTTCAAATGCAGTAAACAGAGCTCCCAAACCTCAAAATGACGATCCAAAATCAAGCTTCCAGCTTCAATCCTCAATCCTTCCCTTGCCTTTACTTTGCTTCTTCATGCAATCCAAAGCTTGCACAACAAAACCCACAATTACTCTTCAAAACCCTAACTGAAAATAAAACCAGTAGATGAAGAAGAAGAAGAAACACAACACGTAGAACACCTTAAACCAACTTACCTCTTCAAACAGCCTCACTTCAAGCCAAACACAACTCCAGCCAAATGAGAAAGAAAGGAAAAGCAGAGAAGGGAGAAGAGAAGAAGAAGGGAGGCGTGAGAGGGGAAATCGGGTTGCAATCTGTGTTTTCCTCTCTCACTCTCTTACTTCTTCTTCTATTCTTCATTCAATGCCCACCTAACAATCCACTTGGCAACATCCTATTGGACCCCAAACTCCACTTAAACTTTTCCAAGTCCATTAATGCTCTTAAGTCCTTAAACAAAATACAATTCACTCACTTACACAATTCTTTCTTTACCAACTTAATTATCTTATCAATTAGGTCCTTAACATTCCAAATTTCTCAAGCACAAATTACTGAAATACCCTTCCGATCCCGACTTAGCATGCACAATCCGACCAGGGCTATTTTGGGGTGTGACATTTACCCACTCGGGGTAAGAGCAGCTAGATCACAATCTAAATGCCCCTGAAAATAAGACAGAAAACTGTGAGTGGAAACGAGCAGCCTTGCGGCGTATACGTTTTCTCGTTACCAAATTATGAGGACCTCACCTCTATTTATAGAGGTCCTAATGGCTAGAGACCTAACTCTAGTTTAACTCAAACTCTTTTTGAGATAATATTTGGTAATTTAATTTAGATTAAATAACTCAATTTAATCTGGATAGGAACTCAATCCTTTATAGAGTCATGGGCGTATCCCAACTCTATCATCTCCCACTCGCACATGACGGAACGCAATCCAATCTTAATCTTCAGTTATACTGGCAAATAGATTGTGTGACCAGCATACCTCGAGAGCACTAGTGCTATACACCTGTTAGGGATATATAGCATCTCGGAAAACAAGATCCTCTTCTTCACGTATGCCTAACCCTAGATTGCCTTCTCACATTCACTGTTTTAACTCATGATCTCATAAAACAATTTTCGTGTTCACTATTATATTTATACTCATAGAAACTATAATAGACCGGCCAGTGAACCACGAAACCTTATGAAAGTGATCAGAAGGCTATCTTCCCCTCTTACTGTATGCCATCCATCATGATTCAACTCGCTTTTCTAGTTAGATCCGCCAGGCCTAAATTTTTCCCGGACCTCTTGGAAACTAACTAAGCTAGCCACATTGAACCATACTTCAAGGATAAGTTAAGGGTTCTGAGGGTCGTAATATAAATAGGGTCTCACAATAGGGAAAGGTGAGATCAATAATATTATTAAATTCCCATCCCTGTGGTCACATAAGCACACACGGTATAAAACATGTGTTATGGTGTTCTTTCCTTCACTTAAAGGAGCGCATGTCTCACATTTTGATAATGTGTATATTAAACACCATACAGAAGCGTAAGGTTGCGATGCACCGAAGCACCCAACTTTAGTCCGCTTACTTAAGGACTACTTCTGGCTTTTCAGACAGAATATGGTAGTTACATTTAACTTACCATCGGATTTCGTACAATCCTTATTTGGATCACAATCCAAAGCATACAACTTTATGTATGTCTTTATCTCACACCTTAATAAGACACATCTTATAATTTCTGCAAGACGGCATTTTTATTTTGAACAAGCTCTCAAGCAATCTCATATGTTCAAAAATCGCCTCATCTTAGTGTTTGCCAACTCATTGACAAAACTAAGGTAAACACCCTTGTGAGTGGGCTACTTCTCTGTCCGACATGCTCAATCTCATATCAATAACAGTAAATGTTTACACATAAACATTCACACTCATGTATTGCCAACAATGAACTTTAGTTATTATTCGCAAATAATAACGTTAAGGGATTATATAAAGTATAACAGTACCAATTAAATTCTACGCAAACCTCGAGATCTAATGTGTCTCTCAAAACACATCTCTCGTCATAGGTTTACTCAACGGATCTGCGTGCGTAGAAACGTACTGTAAGTTCACTTCTCCTCATGCAACAATATTTCTCATGTATTAACACTTAATGCCGATACGCTTAGCTCCACTATAAGCTATCAATGACTGACTGTCACTAAAGACTGTCATTAATACCTCTAAGACAGTTACTTTTAAATGGCTCACAAACCATTTCAGCCAAACTGTCTCTTGTACTGCAATTGAGGAAGTGACAAATTAAACTTCCACTATTGATAGGGCTACACGGGTTTAATTCTTGTTACTCCTCGAGATGGCACTCTTGCCAAACAAGAATATAAACTTAAGGCGGATTTCCTCTTATCCTTACCTCCTACCCAATCAACATCTCTGTATTCTCTCAATGCAGATCATTTTCTTAATAATAGAGAGAATAGGCTGCTGTACCTTTAAGGTATATAAGTATCCTTTCAATTGCTTCCAATGTGCTTTGCCTGGGTTAGATTGATATCTATTTACCATGCCCACTGCATAGCATATATCATGTCTTGTATACAACACTGCATACATAAGACTACCCATGCCACTGTCATATATAGAACGTTCCTCATACGTTCAATTTTCCTGACCTCATAGGACACACATCTTTACTAAGAAACTGATTCTTGGCAATGGGGTAATCTATGAGTTTGCAGTTTTGAATATTAAATCGCTCAAGGTCTTTGTTGATATATTTCTCTCAAGAAATAGACAACAATCTTCTTGAATGATCTCTTGAAATCTTAACTTCAAGAATGTAATATGCACAACTCATATTCTTTGTCTCAAAGTTGGACGATAACCAATCTTTGATTTTATTTATGTACCATTTATCATTTTCAGCTTTAAGTATGTCGTCTACATACAATGCCAAAATGATGAATTCATTTTCAGAGCTTTTACTATAAACACAATGATCTTCATCAATCATGTTGAACACATTCGACATGATTATATGATGAAGTCTCAAGCACTATTGTGTTGAAGACTGTTTAAGGCCACAGATTGAACTCATCAATCAACAAACCTTATGGTTGCTGCCTTTTTCGATGAAACGTGTAGATTGTTTCATCAATTTCTCCATTGAGAAAAGTAGTCTTTTCATCCTTTTGATGAAACTCTACGTTCAAACTCGCCACTGTGGCTAGAATGAACCTTATGTACGTAAATTTTACAACAGATGAGAAAATCTACTCATAGTCAATCTCTTTCTATTGTATGAACCCCTTAGCGACTAGCCGAGCCTTATATCTTTCGATACCTCTTTCAGCCTTTCGCTTTACTTCGAGAATACATTTATTCTCAATTTATGTCCTTCCTGTAGATCAACTAGTTCTCAAACATGGTTTGATCTCATGGATGCCAATTTTTCTTCTATTGCTTTAGTCCATTTTTTTTCTTAGATGGGCATGAAAAAGCATTTTGAATAGGTTTTATGCTCTTTCTAGTCTTGTGGGATAACCAAAAGGGCTTCGTTCAGGCCTTAAATTTTAAATTGTTGGCATGAAACACTTATCCTTTTAGATTTTTGCAGTTCTGAATCTTGATAAACAACTCATATATTTATCGTGATTCACAATGCTCCCACTGGGATCATGTTCCATACTCCCACTGGAGTTAGGAATACTATATTCTTTCCTCCCACTGGAGTCAAGAATGCTCCCATTCGAATTAGGTCTCGAACATCCGAATTGTTTGGAGGATGAAGGTCTTAACCTTCTTCCTCTAACTCCCTCCCACTCGGATGGAGTGATCCTGATCGTTCCTCTACCTGAAATTAATAGAAAGTGAAATCTCAATTCACTTCGCCCAACTTAAAAAATTCATTCTCTTAAGAATGTGACGTCTAGTGATTCAAATTTTATCATTATGCCATTTTCTTACTTACCCACGAAAATGTATCCTTTTGATACTTCAGAATATCTCACATAGATACTCTTCTGCCTCTTGGTCTCAAATTTACCAAATTGAGGTATCATGGACGTAAGCATTATAACCCAAAAGTTATAAATGGCTTAGGTCAACTTGTCGACCATTTCACAACTCATAAGTTGTGGTAATGACAGATTTGGAGGGCATACAGTTCAGAACATATGTGGTAGTCAACAAAGCATCTCCCCAATAGGAGATAGGCAAATTTGCCTCTGCCATCATAGATCTAACCATATATATAGGAGAGTCTTATTTCTCCTTTCCTCAACACCGTTTTGTTGTGGATTTCTGGGAATGAACAATTGATATTCAATCCTTTTTCATCACATAAAACTTTAAGTTTATCTCTAAGATATTACTGACCTCTGTCAGTTCTTAAAGCTTTGATCTTCTTATCTAATTGATTTTCAGCTATACTCATATAAGTCGTGAAGCAACTCAATGCTTCTGACTTGTGAGAATTCAAATAGACATGACTATACCTAGTATAGTCATATATTAATGTGATGAAATAGTAGGCCCCATGCCTTACCCTCACATTCATTTGACCACATTCGTCAGAATGGACTAACTGCAATGGAAATTCGTTTTAGTTCCTTATTCGAATGATTTTCTAACTAGTTTTTCCTTTTAGGCAATGCTTACATGTAAGTAATTCAACCTTATTTAAATCGCCTACTAAACCTTCTTTGACTAACCGACTCATTCGGTTTTGTCCAATATGGTTTAATTTAGCATGCCATAATTTCACATTGTCCTCATAACTATGTGAAGAGTAAGAATCAATTAAAGGAAAAATTAGTTTTACTTAAATAGTTATGGTCTACATCCATAACAATAAAATCATTCAAGCATAAGTATACACTGTTATCCTCAAAAATAAATTGAAAACAAATTTCAATAAATCAAGAACTTAACCTAAATTTCATAACAAAGGTATCTCGATCCCTTGTTATATAGTCCATTGGTTCTAAATCTATCACCCACAAAGGATGAAATTTAGAACTAGATACATAAATTCCACTCACTCTTGAGTCAGAATAGTGTATCTTTAAAGATACAATGCAGTCTCTTTGCATAGGATCCTTTTAGGCAATTGAAACATTTCACTCTTGAATTGTTTACCACCCATTTGCCTTTGGACCTTTTGTGATTCTATTCCTTTTGCTTTTCAGGCTCTCAAACCTTTTCTTTATCCCTATTGATGAAGCTTATTATCTTATTCTAATGAGAACTCATTCTATTAGAACAGGACTGTACCATATGACATTGACCTTAATCACTATCAGACGGCCCCTTTTAAGCTTCAAATAACAAGTGACATCCTCAAATATCTTTTTGCTTATCTATATGAGTTAGTTGCATCCTCACATGCTACCAACTCTTGGATAAGGAACGGATAACAGTTTGGACCTACTGCTCATCAGTCACTTATGACTAAGTTCACTAAGCTCACTTTTCCTTTTTCATCTCTGTTAGATGTTTTCGCATCGAATGATTAGACTTTTCTGATATATATCAAATTTGATCGTCAATGATCGGAGCTTATTCAGAGTCACATCTCTGAATTTCTCCTGCAAACCGATCCACAGATCTATTGCATTTTGATACTTGCGAAATTGCTTAGTGATGTGATGCAACATAGGCATCCCGGTCCTGCTTATGCTGGGTTATATTGTCATCCTCAGGTTCAGCCATAACCGATCTTGAGGGTTCAAGAGCCTCTTGCTCTTTAAGCACATACTGGATCTTTGTATTCCCGTTTTCATAATTATAACTTGGAAGCAGCATCCATTAGGATCCTCTGATCTCAAATGGACCAATATTGCACATTTTTAAAAGAGATAAGGCAACACATGCAATTTATTATGTACCTGAAATAATAACCTAGTAAAATTTTCTATTAGGCTCAAATTCGAAAAGGCTACTTATAGTATCCAATTACCCTCTAAGTCCTAATGTCCAACCTTATAGGTTAAGATTTCATGCATAATAAATCTGAATTATTAGATTATCAAGTTCTCAAACTTATGAGGGGATCTTTATTAAGCCTTTACTTAATAAACATGCAATTATTTTACTCATAAAATATCGCAAGACAATTAACAATTAAAATAAACTCATTTATTATAAAGTTAAATGCTATCATGATAAGTAAATAAACACACTTATTTAACCAAAAATCCAATAATCCCAAAATAAGACACTCATGTCAAATATTAATAGGAAACATAAATCCTATTTTAATAATAACAAATGCCAACTCAAATTGACACTTATGTCAACTATTATTGAAGTCCAGATTTCATTAAATCTTTTAGTTGTTAGGATTATATCTTTGACCGTTTTAATCAATTCATCAAGTGACTCATAAGTCCATTGATGAAGTCATGGACAATGCATGCTCTGTCCATTTCTCAACACCATCACAGAATTTTAGTGTTACTTCTCAACACTTTTCTTTTGGTAACTCAAACCAAAATTTTATTTTCATACTCGAACCACCAGTCCAAATGTACTCTTGCATTTGTTCTCACACATTTAATTTATGATGCACTATTGCATCATTGTTATCAGCTCAAATCTTCCTATGCATTATCATGTTGCTTATTGATTGCACTCTTGCAATTCTCAAAGCAACTTATGCGTTTCTAAAGGAAGAACCGGTGCCCTTATTTAACATTTCTGTAATATATTACAGGAAAAAATTATACACTCATGTATAAATACACATGATTGAAACGCATTTCAATCAATAAATAAGGACAGAACCTCAAAAAAATTTTCAAAATATTTTTAAAAATTTTTCGAAAGCAGAAAACACATTTTCTACAAATTTTTAATATTTTATTTTTGAAATTAAACACATTTAAATATCAAAAATTATAAAATATATTTTCTGGTCATCAAAAAATTTTAAAAACATGACCAAAAAATCAGAAATAATTTGAAAAATAAATTTGACAAAAATCGGAGCTGAAATGGTGGTCGGAAGACACCGCACGTGCCCACACGAGCCGACCAGAGGGAGATTGACGCGCCCACGCGCCTTCACGCGCCCCACGTGCGGCCTCCCACTCGACCAGACACGTGTCACAACCACAGCGTGCCACGTGTCTTCATCCAGTCACGCCACGTGTCTGAAAGCTATTGGTCTAGCTGGTGCCACGTGGCGGTGTCTCATTGGTCCACGTGTCACGCATGCCACGTCAGCATTGCCACGTGGCTGACCTCGGTCTAACACGTGGCGACCCCTGATAGGGCCACGTGTCATTGATGCCACGTCATCAATAACACATGGCATGACACGTGGCACCGCCTCATTGGTCCACGTGTCACTCCTTGGTTGGGCCACGTGTCAGCTGTATGACACGTCATCATGACACGTGGCACAACCTCGATCAGCCATGTGTCATCCTCTAATTTGCCCACGTGTCCCCCCCCCACGTGGCGCTCGGCCATTGGGCCACGTGTTAGCAGTGATGCAATACTGCTGACACGTGGCACGCGCGTGTGGGCCACCGCCCACGCGCACGCACCGAACGAGTTGCGGCGCGTGTTATCCACACGCCTCCTTGCCGACCGTTTCTGACTCCGGTTCCGGCCGGTAGGGGGTTTTCAGTGTCTGTGAATCCAATGGTGAGGTCAAAAATAAAAAATTCCGACTTCTAGTTAGCCATTTAGAACACTCGTGTTCATCCCCTCGGGTTTCGGTGTACACATACACGAAATCGAGCCGAAATATACACGCATATATATTTTTCACACAAAAATTAAATTTTTGTTGTGATTAATGCATCCCAGATCTAATAATTTTACACATAAAATTTTAGATCTATTCAGCCACATGCCAGGACACAAAAATCACGGCTATGATACCAATGAAGGGAAATTATACATATATAATTAACATGCGGAGGTAACATTAAATAAATGTACCTACCTCTTGTAGCGCAGAAACTAGTTGCGGAAGCGTCTACCAAGATCTCGTTTATTTTGGTCACTGGTCTGGCTTTTACCCACTCGGGGTAAGAGCAGCTAGATCACAATCTAAATGCCCCTGAAAATAAGACAGAAAACTGTGAGTGGGAACGAGCAGCCTTGCGGCGTATACGTTTTCTCGTTACCAAATTATGAGGACCTCACCTCTATTTATAGAGGTCCTAATGGCTAGAGACCTAACTCTAGTTTAACTCAAACTCTTTCTGAGATAATATTTGGTAATTTAATTTATATTAAATAACTCAATTTAATTTGGATAGGAACTCAATCCTTTATAGAGTCATGGGCGTATCCCAACTCTATTAGTAAAATTTATTTTTATGAGTTAACTATTTTTATTATTATCATGTTTATATTCATTTCTTTTTCAATATTTCGTTACATTTAAATTATTTAGTTATTAAATATCTAAAAAAATATAAAATAAAAATATAGTAAAAACAATGTCACATAATGTTCAATTTTATCAAGTTTAATATTAATATAAATTAATTTTATCGTCAAATATAAATTTTTAATCGAATAATATTCAACAACTATTAACCCGGATTATAAAATTATATTTTATAAAAATATAAAAATATAATTTAGAATATATTTTATTTTTCCCAGTTCAACCAGTTTTTTTCACTGTGCAAACCAGTTTTTTTATCTATTATGGTTTCTACATTGAATCGAATTGGTTCCCTATCCATTGCCGGTCTAGTTTTCAAAACAATGGTAAAAACTGTTTAAAGTACGTCTAGATCAAGGTCTATAACAAAAGGATAGAGAAATGCTTTAGAACACAGCCTAGAAAAATTTAAAGATCTGAGGTTTTATTCTAAAGAGTTCCAGACTAGTTTCATGAAAATCATCTTAAAGCTTCAAAAAGTTTTATGCAAAATGTTATATTGCATGTGAATGCGTGATATTCCTCAAACTTAATTTTACAATGATAACACCCTAAGATTTTCAAGGTCTTCAAAAGTTTGGTAATATCTTCTCAAGACCTATTTCCTTTGATCACCATGCATATATTGCTTCTTTCTTTGATATCTTCTTTTTACTTTTGAGAGGGCTAGCTAATATAATCAAGAAAAAACATATATATTAGGTATCATAGAATAATTCCAAGGTTTAAATCATCATCAAAATTTAAGACATAGCCTTTGAGCTAACAAAAGGTATTTCTAAAATATTATAAATATATCACTTTTATCCCTCAACTTCTTTTTTTTTTTAATTTAAAAACTTCCCAAAACATTACAAAAGTGACCTTGAGCTCCATCTCAAGAAACAAAACTAAACTTGTCGAATAGGCTAGGTCAGCCAGGTGGTTCGGCCGAATCATTACTTTACCTCGGGTGGAGTCATTTAGAGTTGGGACAGTTCGAATTTGGATCCTTGGATCAAATACAAATATTTTTTGAGACTTCATATTGATTCACTATTTTTTGAATTATCAAATTAAAATTTAATTTCATATTATTTTTTAAAAAATCAATAGATTTCTATCACTTATAAATTTTATTAATAATTCATATAAATTTCAAAGCATATATATAATTTATGCATACGTATGTATGCACACAAATATATATATATATATATATATATATATATATATATATATATATATATATATATATATATATATATCACAAAATTCAGTCAGTTTGATTTTGAATTGAAAGAGAAAATCGTATAATTTATAGTAGTAAGAAATTTTTATAAGTAAATAAAATGGCACAACATAAATAGAATTAATTGAGTCTTTTCTTTAAAAAATTAAATAAATTGATTTTAAGAATTAAAAAGCTTTTATATATATCAGGTCATTCGGATCGATATGTGATATGATCCGTTCAAATCAATTTCGAGTCAATTCAATTCTTAATTGTTCAAATAAGATAATTTTGTGCTTTTAATTGGTTTGAATTTGAATCATTTTTTTCAGATGAATTCAAATAAATGCTAAAATTCAATTCAAAATTGATGGGTGTCGAAACCACCAAAAATAAATATCTCAATTATCCTATCAATGAAATTGTAAATAGGGCAAGAAAGGGTCGAATACGCAGAGACTATAACTGAATTAATTCTAAATAATTTGATTTTTAACAAAAAAATAAAAAGGGGGCGTTTTTACAAACCAAAAATTTTAAAAATGATGAATTAAAAGAAATAAACAAATAAGCAGTAAATTGATTGAAAGAAATTCAATATATGATAAATTTCAGTTAAAGATATTCGCAGCACATGATTAATTCAATCGATCATTGACAAAATAATAAATCTAAAAATCAAATAATGGGCCAGTTATAGCCGTCGGCTTCGCGCTCCCGACCTAATCTTTTCGTATTAATAAATCAATCAAGTAAGACCATAATTAATTTCTAGCCAATAAATAATCCTAAACACGCGCAAGAATTTAATTTATTGACAACATTAAGAAATAGAATGACCTAACCTAAGCCAACCGACCTCACGCGAGACCGATTTTAACCAAATCATGCATTTACTCAATATAGCAGCCCTTGTGAGGAAGTTATGTTGATTGCCACTTATTGTTAACTTTACTAAACAATTACGGATTTAGCAAACTCAACTAGCCGTATTTTATTTATTTAAATGAACAACGGCGCCTCATTGAACATAAAATAAATAATAATCGAGATATGATTTCTCTAAATTTCAGTAAATAACATGAACATTATATGAAATTAAGAACAATAAACAAGCACAACAATCTCACGGTGAATAAAAACCTGGCTTTGAATTAATCTTTAACTGAAACAAGAGTTTTTAGCCACACATCATTGAAGTAAAAACAAAATAAAATTAAATTGAAAAAATAAATTCCTTGTTTCAATCTTGAGAAAAACCTAGATGAAGAATAAGTATAAGAGATGTCACTATTCACGTTTTTCCCTAGCTAAATAGGAATCAAACCTATATAAGTTAGGAATGTCATTAATTCCTATCCAAACTTTGAAAATAAATTACAAATATTAAATGTAATATTATCCTCCTAAAAATACTGCCTATTATCTCCTTAATTACAGCCTAATTATCCCTAAAAATCTAACTGAGAAAAGCTAGCAGCTAGGGCAACTTTGGATTAAAAATATAAAAACTGCACTCTGCTGTCGCACCTTGACTGTTAACCTTGGGCAAGGCAGCTCCTTACTCTTGCCCCTTACACTACAAAAAAAAAGGCAGTTTAGCGACAGAAATTAGCGACTAACAAGTTTATTCGCTAATTTTGCGACTGTAATAAAATTCAGCCACGGAAATGTAATTTGCATTAAAATAGCGACTAAATAGCGACACAAGATGGATTTAGTCGCTAAATTGTGCCGCGAAAATCTGGCGCCTTTTTTAGCGACTAAAGTAGCAACTATATTTTTAGTCGCTAATTAATAGTGACTAAATGTTAGTCGCTATAATTAACTGACGAGATTGCGATAAAATAGCAATAAATGGTCTGTCGCAAATTGATAAATTTAATTTACGACAGATTTAGCGACTGAATTATGTAGTCGCTATTTGACACGAAATTTTATGTATTTAGCGACTGAATATTGCAGTCACTAATTAGTCGCAATTTTTTGAATTTTTATCAGGTCCAAATAACCATAAATCCCCAAAATCGTTTAACTCCCAAAAGAAAGAGGCAGTGACCCAAAGAACTCGAAATCCCCTATCCCCCTCAACCGGACGTGCCGCCTGCGATCGCTGGAGTTCTAATCGGCGATAGAACCGACGTTGCTCACTTCGTTTGTAGATCAAAGTACTTCGGTTTTAATTTTCCAGATGCTTGAAGATTGTGAGGGTGTAGTTAGCGCAATATTGATTGTAATTATTGATGTTTCTTGCGAGATGGAATACGTGTAGGGAGCAAAGGGAGGAGGAAGGGCAACAGATCCGAGTCTCTGCCATCAGAACCTAACAGTGCGCATTCTAGTGGGAAAGAAGGTACGTTGAGTGTCATGAGCCCGAAATTTTTTTTCTTGTCCTTCATCTATAACCTTGAATAAAGTGATTTTTATTTTTAATGGATTTGATAATCAATAATTTCGTGAAATTTGGCAAAAAAACCAGCTAGGTTCTGATGTCTACTGCTTTATGCTTCAGTTTATACGTGAAACATGCCAGAATATGCCTTTTATGAATGAAAGCAAAATCAAACTCTTAGTAATTCATAGGACATCTTATTCATTTAACTGGTGGCTTGATGTATTTCACATTGTAATTCACCATCAGTTTGGATGAAAGATTTAGATTTTTCTTAAATGCTTTAAGATAGCATGATCTAATTGTTTAATCTAATCAAATTCATGTATATTTGAATATTAATGGGGATTCATCAAATATTCTTATGCTTTTGTTTAATTATTTACTAATTAAACTTGTGGCTGAAACACAATTGAATAAAGGATGCCTTTAATTGTATTCATAGGACATATGTTTAATCAAAATATGAATAGATAAGAAAAGGTAACTGTAAAGCACTTAGTTAATCACCATAGCATGATACCGTAGAGGGCCTCACATTGATTGAATTAATGCCTCCTTAGGAGTGTAGAAGATGAGAATCCAAAGCAAAATGATGTAATTAAGGCCACTAATCATAGTTATAATGTTCTAAGTGTTTGGAACTTTATAGCAAAGCTAGAAAAGGAAGGAACTATGATTACCCAGATGAGGTTTAAATTACCAGAGTGTCCCAATTAATAAGAAATGGTCGTCTTATGTACTTATAATCTTTGCTTGACGCTTTGTGCTAATTAAGAATGATATGAAGAAAATTAAGACATTTACTGACAATACTGAAACCAAAAAATAGTAATTATTAACTTATGATTATTAATTTTGTTCGGTTATTATATATATATATATATATATATATATATATATATATATATATATATATATATATATATATATATATATATATATATATATTCAGAGTAGTTATTATATATATACATATATATTCAAAGTTAGCAGATATGCATATAATTTCGCTTTTGTATATAATTTATTTCTAAATTGTCTTATTGTAGAATGCATAAACTAGAAACACTAAGCAAGGGAATCAACCATATTCTAGGGTAATTAATATATATATATATATATATATATATATATATATATATATATATATATATATATATATATATATATATATATATGTGTGTGTGTGTGTGTGTGTGTGTGTGTGTGTGTGTGTGTGTGTGTGTGTGTAAAGGAGGATGGGAAAATTGTGTTGGAGTTTGTTGAGGAAATTGAAATAAATTTGTGATTTTTAGAAGTGTTGAATGAATTTTCCTTTGCAGGAGTGTAGCAATAATATGGGTAGGTTGTGGCAAAATTTTTTTTTATTTTTCGCAATTTTTCACCTTATATATTTCTTTTGATTTGGGCATTATAGAACCAATCATATACATGCGTATTGCTTAACAATATATTGATTAATATATATATGTAAAGGAGGATGGGAAAGTTGTGTTGGAGTTTGTTCAGGATATTGGAATAAATTTGTAATTTGTAGAAGTGTAAAATGAATTTTCTGTTACAGGAATATGGCAATAATATGGGGGGATTATGCCAAAATTTTTATAGATGTTTCTCAACTTCTCACTTTATATATTTCTTTTGAAACTAATTTACCTTTCAAATCTGGTTATTATAGAACGAATTAATTAGTGAAATCAATAGAAATGCGTATTAATTAACAATATATTGATTGATATATATATATATGTAAAGGAGGATGGGAAAATTGTATTGGAGTTTGTTGAAAAGATTGGAATCAATTTGTGATTTTTAGAAGTGCAATATGAATTTTCCTTTACAGGAGGATAGCAATAATATGGAGAGATTATGCCAATTTTTTTTTTTAATTTTCTCAACTTCTCACTTTATATATTTCTTTTGAAACTAATTTACCTTTCAAATCTGGGTATTATGGAACCAATCAATTAGTGAAATCAATAGACATGCGTATTAGTTAATAATATATTGATTGATATATATATGTAAAGGAGGATAGGAAAATTGTGTTGGAGTTTGTTGAGGAGATTGGAATCAATTTGTAATTTTTAGAAGTATAAAATGAAATTTCCTTTATAGGAGGATGGCAATAATATGGGGAGATTATACCAAATTTTTTTAAAATTTTTTGGAAAGTGTTTACTTCATATATTCCAGTAAAATAGGATAACAATGGAAAATAATGCAAGTGCATGTCTTAATCGTGCATGAAAATATTTATCTTTTTTACTCGTACTCATTTTTTCTGAAAACTATTTTATACTGTACATGATATAGGAGAAGGAGATGAGTCGACCTCCTACAATTCCCAAGGGTTATCTGCACACACACACCATAAATTATGATGGGAAAACTTATGTGGCGGATCGCAGCAGAGAGGTGCATGTAAGCATCAAGTACTTTAGTAGTTACTCAAGTTTTCAGTTGTTTAAATGCTAAATTGCTGCAAATTTTGTAATGTTTATAGGAGAGGTATGAGCAACTCCGATTAGAGAGATCGCAAGATGATTCATCTGTCGATGAGTCGGAGTTGTTTATCGAGGTCGCACGATGCAACAAAAGGAAAACAATATATGGTCTTGGCTCATATGTGCCCCTTGGTGTTTATCCATCCGGTCCATCATGTGCTGCTGGTACAAGCACTGCAACTCATTCTAGTAGTACATGCCTGACCAAGCAAGACGTCGAGGAGACTGTAGTACGGACTATTCGTTCGTTGCTTCCTTACTTGTCCCCTCAGCCATCAGTCACTCAGCCCAGTACCACTACTGCATCACCCGCACCACATGATGACGTTGAGCTTTCAGGTGCACACGGTCCCGACCCGCATAATGATTCTCATTTTGGTGGTGGCGGCAGTACTTCCAGATGACTTTACATATCTTTTTTTTTATAATATTATTAGTGGTACATTATAAACATATTTGTGGTACGATAAATTTATATAATTTTCGAGTACTTTTAATTACCTATCCACTATGAATTAATATCAATTACATATGTTTTGGATTATATGTTTCTGAATTTGATTATAATTTATGTTGTGAAGCATATGAATGTTTATTTTCTGGTATTGTCTATATTAATTTATTTTATTGTTTAATGATAGGTTTAATAAAATATATATATATATATATATATATATATATATATATATATATATATATATATATATATTTTTGCGACGGATTAGCGACAAACAAATCCGTCGCTAAAATTGCAAAATTAAGTTTAGCGACTGCAGAATAATTAGTCACTAACATTTAGCGACTGATAATTTTCATGATAGTTAGTCACTAAAATAGCAACTACCTATTTCGACTAACATATCAGTCGCTAATTTAATTTAGCGACAACTATTGCGACTAAATTTTTAGTCTCTAATACATTTCCAATACATTCGGCGACTAATTTTATTTGTTTATTTGCGACTGAAATCGATACTATTAGCAACTAAATTTAGTCGCAAATATTAGCAACTATTTTTGTAGCTAGTCGCTAAATTTATTGCGACGGCCGGGATTGCGACATTTCGTCGCCGCGTCGCTATATGTAAATAGCGACTAAATCTGCAGTTGCTAATCTGCCTTTTTTTTATAGTGTTAGCCTTGGGCAAAACTAAACCCAAAATCAGCTCTTTGCTTCTAAATTGCTTAAACTTTCACGGCTGCCCCAAATTCACTCCATTTAGCTTCCATTTGTTTCCTTTCTACCACTTTAACCCTACAATGACCAAAATCATAAAACAAGTAAACAAGTAAATAACAACTACCTATTGCGACTAACATATCAGTCGCTAATTTAATTTAGCGACAACTATTGCGACTAAATTTTTAGTCGCTAATACATTTCCAATACATTCGGCGACTAATTTTATTTGTTTATTTGCGACTAAAATCGATACTATTAGCAACTAAATTTAGTCGCAAATATTAGCGACTATTTTTGTAGCTAGTCGCTAAATTTATTGCGACGGCCGGGATTGCGACATTTCGTCGCCGCGTCGCTATATGTAAATAGCGACTAAAAATCATGAAATAGCAACTAAATCTACAGTTGCTAGTCTGCCTTTTTTTTTGTAGTGTTAGCCTTGGGCAAAACTAAACCCAAAATCAGCTCTTTGCTTCTAAATTGCTTGAACTTTCACGGCTGTCCCAAATTCACTCCATTTAGCTTCCATTTGTTTCCTTTCTACCACTTTAACCCTACAATGACCAAAATCATAAAACAAGTAAATAGCAACTACCTATTGCGACTAACATATCAGTCACTAATTTAATTTAGCGACAACTATTGCGACTAAATTTTTAGTCGCTAATACATTTCCAATATATTCGGCGACTAATTTTATTTGTTTATTTGCGACTGAAATCGATACTATTAGCAACTAAATTTAGTCGCAAATATTAACGACTATTTTTGTAGCTAGTCGCTAAATTTATTGCGACATTTCGTCGCCGCGTCGCTATATGTAAATAGCGACTAAAAATCATGAAATAGCGACTAAATCTGCAGTTGCTAATCTGCCTTTTTTTTTGTAGTGTTAGCCTTGGGCAAAACTAAACCCAAAATCAGTTCTTTGCTTCTAAATTGCTTGAACTTTCACGGCTGCCCCAAATTCACTCCATTTAGCTTCCATTTGTTTCCTTTCTACCACTTTAACCCTACAATGACTAAAATTATAAAACAAGTAAAAAGTACTAATTTAAGTCAAAATTAAGTGCAATAAAGTGAGAAAAAACATATCAAAACATGCAACATCAGACACTCATCAAAAATTAACGAAAACCCTCACTTCCCAAAAATGTAAATATACAAGTGTTTCAATAAAATACTTTATTTAATATTTAATGGGGGGAATAAAAAGTACCAGAGAAAACAAGGGCACCATACTTTAAATCATGATTTGGAAGGTCATATATTGATTGATATAAAAGTTATTATGCATGGCTGACAATAAATACCCACTCACACTAGCATATGGTTTTAATAAAATACACCGTTTTGTCAAAGTTTAATAAAATATACTAAAAACAACGTATTATATTGTTTGATAACAAAATCTTGTAATCTGAAGTAAATAATCAAAGTGAAAAATTCGTCACGATTAAAATTTATATGCTCTACCCTTTAGTTGTGGACTGGTCATTTTCTCTGAAGTTGCATATGGGCCCGTTGGAGATATTGATTATGCAATAGACCAAAATTGCAAAGAGCCCTACTTAGAGTGGTCACACTCCCATGCAAGGCATCGGGGCCCATAATTTCTTTTCCTTTTTCTAAATTTGAAGATCAAAAGACGGTTGAATGTGCTTTACCAAGAAAAAGAAAGCAAGAGAGAAAATGTACCAATATATTAGACCTATCAAATTTTGATCAATCCTAGATAATCTGTATCCAAATTTGATTGAATTTATAAATAATTTAAATATGATCCCATCCGTTGGTCAACTTATTTTACCTGTACGGCGGTCAATTCCTGACCGGTATGACCCGTGAATGTTTTTCAGCCATTCTTTAAGTAATTTTGCTAGCTCTTTGCTTTCCTGTTGATTATTGAGGTTTCGAATATGAGAAAATGGGATTTGGTTTGTGTATAAATGGGATATTTTACATGTATATGAATTTGTGATTGCTGGCTTATTGTGCTGCCATCTGGTAAAGATGTTGAAGAATATTTATTTATTTGCTAATTAAAGATGATATTTTTGCTATTTTTTTTTTTAAAAAAAAAGAAAATTTGCAGAGGTTGTTTCTCAATTTCATTTCTTTATAAATCTTGATTTAAAATCTTCAATTATTTTTATAACGTAGGGGCAACATTTATAAAAAAATTTAAATGGTTACAGTTTTTTCAAAATTTTCCTTTAAAAAATAAACAGATCGATAAGTTTTATGCATGTGACAGACGCAATTCGGTCCGTTTTTTGTCGGATCCGTTGATGACTAGAATCGTGTGCCGGATCTACAAGATATACTTCATCGCAAAATCCCTCTTTTTTTTGGCCAATTGCAAAAAGCCTTTGAATAAATGTCCATTTAGATCCAACAATATGATCAATATAAAGGTAAATACTTCAAAATTAATATTTTTTTTTTTAAATTATAAGTCTATTAACTGAATTTGAATTTAAGACTCTATTTTCAGATAAAACTAGAATCATCAAAGTAAAACTTATTAGTTGTAGTTAGAGCATATTTATATTCAAGAGCTTGTCTGTTGAAACTTTTTCCACTAAAACGACAGTAGTTCGTTATAGATTATTATAAATTATTATTTATAATTATGTTTTTATAGATTTTTTTTTTCTATTAAGATTATTTGGAGTTCAGATATTCGCAATTTAGTACTATTAAAAGAAAGAGGAAGAAGAAGGGCAAAACAATAAAAAACCATTGAAAGTGATTCGAATCAAATTTCAGAGTGTAAAAGCTAGTAGTTTTGTCAAAATCTGTGGAGGCAACAAAGAGAATTAGGCAATGGATTAAAACTTTTTGCTCATTCTAGAACAAAGTAGCAAGGCAAAAATGTTAGGCAATAAACAACGTAGCCATCCCTAGTCTCATATGGTCATTTCATTGGATAGAACCTCTTTTGCATGGCATGCTTGAAAATTATTCAATAGGAAATAAATTAAAAAGATCAAATTCCAATTTACAATCTAAGTTTCAATCAATAGTTTAAACCTTCAAAAGATATGGTTGTGATCTCTTTTTAAAAATTTGAATTTCATCAACTCGTTGAATGCAAGAAACCTTGTACTACTAAATGGTCTACTTCTTCAATTTATCTATAGCCTTGCTAATTACCATTTTTTTTTCTTTTTTAGGTTAATTAAAAGTGTACAAATTTTGTATCCTAATCATTATGCTTCTTCTTAGAACTAGCAATTGCATGCTTTACAACATTCTTGAATGGTAAGCATAAAATTTCCCATTAAGTTAGTTGAAGAGTCCATGATTTTTGAAATTTTTTTAATTTTGGTGTTAATTTTAAAAAAAAAATTAAAAAAGTAATGTAACAGCAAACAAAATGAGAAAATTTGGGTGTCAAAAACCGGCACAAATATGTGCCGGTTTTCGTCAGTGTGGGCCCAACCGATCTGACTACATGGAGTGCTAGAAACCGGCAGTACTATGTGCTGATTTCTGTCAAAATTCTGACAGAAACCGGCACATAGTACTGCCGGTTTCCAGCTGAAGTTTGCTGCTGATTTGACTTTGCATGTACTGTTTCTTTATGTTTATTTGATTAACTTGAGTTGACAAACCACCTATTTCGGATTTGTTGGCTACTTGGGGCATGCCTTTCATTTTATGGAATACTTCAAATTCTTTTTTATTATTATTCTTTTAAAGTAAACAGTAGCAGCCATACAATTAGTTGGATACTAATTAGTCAATATTATTTTCCCATATTTAGATTAGTGACAAAATATATTATCTTTTATGTATATTTTACTCATATTGTTAACAAAAATTGTCTATTTTTATGAAAATTTTGATTGGTAAATTATAAACTTGTTACTAAATTTGACATTGAATTAGGATTCAACAGTTATTTTTCCAACCCATAGTTGACAAACAAATTATAATTTGCGATTTTGAATTTTTAAAATTTAATATATTATAATTTTTTATTTTTAAAATTTAATAAATTATAATTTGCGATTTTTAAATTTATTATAATTCTTAATTATATTATTTTTCCAATTAGTTGGTGTTAATTATAATTCTTAATTATATTATTTTTCCAATTAGTTGGTGTTAATTATAATTCTTAATTATAATAAATTTAAATCAAAAACTATTACTATATTATATTTATTAATCATAGGAAGAATAAGAGCCATATACAAATGCTATTACTATATTATATTATTTATTAATCAAGTATTACTATAAGGGAAATACATATTCATAAATATAAATATGTACGGTCATTAATAATAATTATTAATGCCCTGATTAAGTTATAAGTGAACTTTTAACAATTAACTTTCCTCTCTTTTCTCACACGTCATGCAAATCAATTTAAGGGCACATCAAGCAACGAGGAAAGCGGTAAAGAGGCAATAAATAAAATAACAAAATAAATTACAAAAATAAATTAAAAGATAAAATTAGAACAAAAATACAATCCCCTAAAATATAAAATTAAATAAACAAAATCAATTAAATAAACAAGCATACATAAATCGTGACATTTATTTGGAGTAGAAATATTGATTCTTTTATGCATACTTAAAAAATAGAGAATTATTTTAGGCATTTAGTGAGAAAAACGGGATGAGTGATTCTATTTTATGAAAATTAATTATCCTTTTGAAAGTGACATTTTATTGGTTAAAATTAGGACATTAGTCCTATTTTATTAGAAAAAATTCCAATTTATTAATATAAATATTTTTGTAATTTTTTTAATTAAGCGTGCATAAAATAAATAATTTTATTACTAATTACATGACAAATAAATTAAAAGCCAAAAATAAAGGAAAAAAATAAATACAATAAGAAATGATGAATCAACCAAAATAAATTTCTGGATCTTCTCTTGCATGTGCAAATGTGCTCAAACATCACAAAAATAAATATTGAAACAAAAATAAACACAAAAAGATTAATGTTAGTAATTAAATCAAGAAAATCAATTAAATACATAAAATAATAAATAACAAATTAAAATAGATAAAAAATGCATAATGGATGATAAATAAATTAAATGACATATTAAAACATGACATATTAAAACAAAAAGATTAACATATTAATAGATTAATAATAATAATAATAATAATAATAATAATAATAATAATGATGATAAAAATTATAAATTTAATAAGCAAAGAATTTAATTATTCCACATTACGTGACTAATAATACATTTATCTTTAGATTTGTATATAACATCTTATCTCTTATATGCTAATCTCAACATCATTAATTTGAGGATATTTTTCAATTTCATTCCCTTAGAATTGTTTTTGTAATAATAAGTTTATCAATTATTATAAAAAGAAAAAGAACAAATCAGATAATTGAATGGAATTGTATTTTGCGAATCTTTTTTTTTTTTCTAGGAAGATTGAAATTATATATTTTTTTTCCAAATATTTCTCTTAATTTATTGAGATAAAATTTTAATTGAACTTTTATTGTTTGATTATGAGGAAATTGTAATAGAACTGAGATATGCCGGATTGGATAAGTATTGACTAATTAGTATCCAACTAATTGTGTGGCTGCCACTGTTTATTTTAAAAGAATAATAATAAAAAGGAATTTGAAGTATTCCCATAAAATGAAAGGCATGCCCCAAGTAGCCAATAAATCGGAAATAGGTGGTTTGTCAACTCATTGGAAAGGAACAGTGCATGCAAAGTTAAATATGGCAGCAAACTTTAGCTGGAAACCGGCAGTACTATGTGTCGGTTTCTATCAGAATTCTGACAGAAACCGGCACATAGTACTGCCGGTTTCTGGCACTCCAGCCAGTCATATCGGTTGGGTCCACACTGACGAAAATCGGCACATGTTTCTGCCGGTTTTTGATATCCCAATTTTCTAATTTTGTTTACTGTTACACTACATTTTCAATTTTTTTTATTAAAATTAATACTAAAATTAAAAAACCCCATGATTTTTCTAAGCAATAAAAAAGTTACTTTAATTTTTTCTTTTTTTTTTTCTTTTCAATTATTCTCAAAGCTTGATAGTCAAAAATTTGAATGAAGTGAACCCCCCAAAGATAGTCATAATTCAACATGCAAATTCATCAAATATCTTAAAAATTTTATGTATCTAAAGCATTAATGCAACTTCAATAAGACAATAATAACCTAAAATTATTCAAAATTAACATAAATAAAGCACTAGAATATTTTATTAGTATTGGTTGTGTATTTCGAAATATAAAATTTTTATATTATTCTCAGTTTAGATCCGGAGCATATGCAAGTCCAATTAGTTTTTAGTCCTATGGAAAACTCTCAAACAATTGTAAGGGTGTTCACAAGTGTAAAGTTATTGTCATAAAAAAAAATAGTAAATTCACAGGCACAATTAGTCTAAGACAATAAATCAATATTGATTGATTCAAGTTGTTTGATACTTGTTTTTATTAAATAAGATTTAAAGTTTGAGTCTTATAAAAAACAAAAATTAATGTTAAAAAAATTTTACTCTTATATTGAAAGAGCTAGATAAAACCAATAAAAAGAAAAAGAAAGAAAGAGAAATTCTAGGCAAGATTTAGTGAGATTTGATCAATGATACCGACAGAGTTGGATACGCATATAACTCTAATATGAATGGAGTTCCATATTTCCATATAGAATTGAGTATCTTAATCTGATTAAAGTTAATACTATCTTAGAAATAGTCTGAGTTATACTACAGATATATCTCAATTTTTTATGATATTTATAAATAGATATAGGAGTTCAGATTTTGGTGACCAAAAAGAGTGATACCACAAGACTAGCAAAATATATTTACGTGCATTGTCTCGTAAGTAAAAAAAACGCTTACCCGAGAATTAACCACTTTACCTGATAATCTTCACGGAGCTTTTAGATCGTGGAATGTGTTGTTATTCCGCATGTGGATAAGGAATCAGGCCAGTAACAAAAAATATGAGAGATCCTTGTAAAATCTTTCTCAACGTTTTTTGCACTATAAAAAGTATGTATCATATTTATTTTTACTTTTTATGTTACCTCCATGCTATTAATTTTATTTATTTTTATGTTACCTCCGTGCTTTTAATTTTCCCATATATATATATATATATATATATATATAGTCACGAGAAAAAGTACAATTCAAATTCTTTTTTACAAACTCTTGAAACTCATAATTTTTCAAATTTTAACTCGACTTGTAAAGTATCAACATATAATAATATCCTATGGCCCAAGCCCTCCAGTATCAAAACCGATCTCTCTTTTTCTATTAATTTGAATTACACTTCGAATTTTTCGGGTGGAATCATAATTCAAATAACTAAAATCGGGCCACATAAACCGTTATTTTACAAAATAGGGAAAAATTGTCAATAAATTAATTTGGAAATATGCTGTACAGAAGTATACAAATGATAGGCTACCTTTATTAACAGAATTATACTATAGCTAAATTAATTACCAAAAATTAAGAAACCTATTTTACTGAGAAATTACAAAGAGAGTTCTACTACTAGGAAACGCAAAATTTTTAGAGATACAATCCAAATTAAGAAGTCTAATTAAATGAAAATGAAAGTTAAAAGACCTAATGTATAATAAAATTATACTATTATTTTATCAAAATCTGGTAACTCAGTATGTAACGTGAACAAAAATAAAAATTTAAAGATCCGGTTTAACCAAATAAAAGTTTAAAGACATAATAGCGAAAAAAACGTACAAATTCAGGAATTTGAGGATGCATTTTGCCACACACACATACATATGGCAAAACCAATTTTTAAGTTCTTAAACTTCTAAAAGATTTTTACATTGGATTCCTTTAAAAAAAAATTATTAATTAGATATTTATACTTTAGTATAAGCTAACATGCAGTCCTCATATACATACATATATATATATATATATATATATATATATACCTTCCATCATAAAATGCCTGATAGGTGAATTCTCTTTCTTCAAATTGAGTGTCTGGAGGAGTAGGCCTAGAATAGTAATTTCTAGTGGGAGGTAGTGGTGCATTTCTTCATAGTTTATTTATTTCTAAAGGTTTTTCTAACGGATGACTAAACTGATTTTCTATTTCAATTATAGGGTCATTATCTGATTCTGAGGCTTCTTCTTCCTTACTTACCGCTATCTGTTTATCCTTCTGTTTATTATCTTTAATTATCTTAGTATTGCTAATATTAATATTGCCTAACCTTTCTTCTATTTTCTTTAATATAGAGTCTTCCCTATTTAAATTAATAGTAGGTCCTGTAAATTCGAAAGGCTTAAACAAAGGCTTTTCTTCTAAGACAAATGGATTTAGAGGTTCGACTGGCTGAGGCTTTTGTACCACAATTTCTATCCTATTTAACTGATTTCCTATAGTTTCTAGAGTTTGATTAGTAAAATTATTTTGAAGTATTGACAGGTGTACCCTTTTATCTGTTGAATCTTCCTTCTTAAGATCTATAAAAGGTATTCCTACATATTCCTTATCATTTTTATTGAATATTATAATTTCTGGCGGTGGATGTATAGATATCATTCTTTCATCATTAGCTAAATTCCAAAGTTTTCCTACCTTACTAAGCATTTTTAATTCCTTTTCAAAAGGATAGTTAATATTATTATTATAACAGTAATTTTCAAACCACAAAAATAAAGGAATATTAACATTTTGCTTTTCCATGTCTTTATACCATAATTTCCTAAATTCTTCTAATTCTTTTTGTGAAAAATTATTAAAATACCAATCCCTTTTTTCTTTATTATATTTTGCCTTTAATTCTGCTCTAAGTATAGTGTTGGCCGAGGTTGAAGGTCTATTATTAGAATATACCGATTGTTTTCCAATCTGAGGAGCATTTGTGAAGTCTATATCTACAGATCCATCTGTGTGTTCGGTTATTCTAGAAGTTTGATTATCTAACTCTATTAATCGGGGTTCACTTACTTCCGGTAGATTCCATCCAACTAACCTAGTTATTGCATGCCATTTTAATCTTTTAGGTACCTGAATATTAGAGTGTGCTCTGTTCCCTTGAAAGATTATTGTTTCATTCCTGTTTTAAGTATTTACTGACTTAGGATTTATTGAGGTGGTCATTACCTTGTAATATACCCTATAGATTATTGCTACAGCTTTAACATCTTCTTTAATATTTAAATTTTTTGTTTTGACTATTAAGGTTAAGGTATCCATTAAGTGTCTGTCATATAAACTAAGTATAAAACCTGGGTAACAATTAAAATATATTGGTCCATTAGCTAAATTAGTTTCTACCATTGCAAGTAAAGAATTTGAGAAGTCTAGGTGTTTAGCATCTCTTAAGCACATTAAAACAGGGACATTCAATCATAACCTGAATAAAGGCTTAATTGTTATCTGAACTGCACCAATATGCAAAAATCTGTATTTATTTCTTCTATGGCCATTAATTGCTTCTTCTGAAAATAATTGAATACTAGAGTGTTCCTGATTAATAAGCAAAGTCTGTTCAGTAGTTTTAATAGAATAATTAGACATAAAATCAAAGGTTCCTATTGATTATATTGTCTTAATATTCTATTTAGGAATGTTTCAGTTATGTAAATCTTGTTCTACTTTGTCTATATTAATTTCTAAAGAATTCATATCTAAGGGATAAGAATTATTAATATTCTGGTTAGTATTAGAACTAGACCCTGGTTCTCTATCAGAAAGAATTTTAGATAACCTATTCATAATGACTTATCTTAACTAAATTTGCTTAAAAATAATTAATAGTAAAGATTGAATCTGAGAGTATTCACGGGACCACCCAGCTGCGGGACCACCTTATGCCTCTCCTGGGCTACTGACTGACAAACGCATGCCTTCAGGGCTTGTCCTTAGATCTCCAGTAAATATTTACCAGAAGTTGTTCATGTACTTCTTCCTCTTCCCAACGTTGTAATATTTCATCATAATATAATACATCAGGTATTTTATAAGTATGGATCATTTTGTTCATCATTTTATTGATGCTTTGTCAGCTTGTGTGCCTAAAAATGTGTCTGAAGAATCGCTTAAGATTGCTGCAACTTCTTGCTCTGATGATGCTGACGTAAGGAGTACCTAAACTATTAAAATGGGATGAAATAACTAGGTCAGCTAGATGGAATCTACAGGAAGTAAGTGAACCCTTCTTAATATCATATCCTTTACAATTGCAAATTTCTTTTGCATGCATGGTTTCTGTTAGCATATTTTATAGGTGCTAATTTTCGCAAGTATACGGTGTACTGAAATAGTACAAAAGATGTCGATCCCACGAGGAATGTGATTTTTACTCACTATTACTACTTGATTTTAATCTTGTTTACAATGATCATTAATGGTAGGTTAATGTTTAACTACTTAATTATGCAAATAAATTCAACCTAGTTATTGATAATCAAAAGAAGACAAAATATACAATGAAGAACTTAAAATAATGAACTTGATCCATCATTCTAATTATTAATAATCATCTTTTCATGCAAGGCAAGTTGGAATATATTTTTAACTTATTCTCTCGACATGAAGTAGAATGCTTAAAGTATACACTTAAAGCACTAACTCCTAATTCTCATTAGTGAACTAGTTAACTCTAATTACACACTTTAAGATTATTTACCAACCTATAACAATTATCTCAACATACTGATCTCTCTAGCTATGTTTTGATAATGAAAATCTATTAGATTTGAGTAAAAATGATCTCTCGACTCTATTTTAACTTATAAAAATCATGCAATTGTACTAATAGAAATTTTGCATTCAAAGACTCTTAGAATAGATGGAAGTAGAGAATAATAATAACATTCAAATACATTGAAGTAATATTCATTAATTTACAGAGAAGAAATAAAAGATAAGAGAATAAGAAAGAAATTTCTCAACCCTTTTCCCAAACTCTTGTAACAGATTTTTCCTCTCCTTGATCTTCTTCTTCAAGACATGAAACTAACTAAGAAATTTTACTAAGGAAAAGAAACTGTTCTTCAAACTGCAGAAAATAACGTAATAAAAATTCTGTATATATTCATTTACAATTGAAAGTAATATATATAAACATCTAAAGATTATGTTCCTTCAAGTGTCTCTTCAAAAAGTTGCAAATCTTGGTGAGAAGTCATGCTTTTTCAAAGCATTGTTTGAAAAATTCTGTCCAACGTTCCTCTCTGTCACGCTTGCGACAGTGTGCGCCTGAATCTTCGCTCACTCTCCCCATGCTAGCTTTCTCTATGCTTTGTCGCGACCTTGCGACGGGCTCTTTGGTCGCGAAAGATCCTTTCTCACTTTCTTCCTCCTCCTTCCGCTCTCTTTCTTGGCGCCTTCTGTCGCGCTCGCGTTAATGTCGCGCTGGAGACAGAACCTCCTCTTCTTTAGCTTATTTTCTGCTCCTTTCTCCTCTTTTTGCCTCTTTTCTCCTACACACACAAAACTCACACAAACACATAAAACATACCTAATTCTAACACCATTAACTACACATAATTAATATTTCACCCATTAAACATGGATTAAATATGAGCTATTTAGGCTCATATCAGTTTCTGACTCTTCTTTCATAAAATTTAAAAACCTTTCTAATGCTAATTTCAAATATAGTAAAGGTTCTCTTTCTCCTATATCTAAAGGTCTTAATACCTCTATAAATTCATCTATCCATACTTCGTATGGTGGTACTGATGATGATTGAGAGGACTCCGATGCTGATGGTGATGACATGTTTACATCTTTTGATGGTGAAGACATTTTTATGAAATACGTTGTAGAAATGATAAAAGAATATTGATTAAAATTTGTTTTGTATGAAAATCTTGACAATCACAAAAACCATCTAAATGCAATTTGTCATGCTGTTGAATTAAAACTTCTCTTAAACTTCATAATTCTTGCCTGAGTAAAGCCCTTTCTCTATTTTCAGAAATATCTAAAGCTGACAAAGCATCAATAAAACAATGAACAAAATGATCCATACTTATAAAATACCCGATGTATTATATTCTGATGAAATATTACAATGTTAGGAAGAGGAAGAAGTACATGAACAACTTCTGGTAAATATTAACTAGAGATCTAAGGACTTATTACAATGAGAAGTGATATGACTAAGTTTTTTATTCTTGTTTTCTCTAATTTTCTTGTTAAAGAAAAGGCTCTGGTCTCTTTTGAAGAAATGATCTGCTTAAATAAACTGAGGAAGATAATTCGAGAATTCTGCATTATTGAGGCTAATGCATTATCTGATGATTATTTGATCTTGAAAAGTAATATTTATCCTGAACCTATGGAGGAAGGATGGCTTCTATAAACTTATGTGAAAAGTAGAAAAACCAATAATGATTATAGTTCCTGAGGAAGAAATCTTTAAACCATGCATCTTGATAGTCATAATAACTGTACTGTCTTCGAGCTGAGTATCCTGTTAAAACCATATATACATATGGAAAAACCAATTTTTAAGTTCTTAAACTTCTAAAATACTTTTACATTGGAGTCCTTTACGAAAAAAAATTATTAATTAGATATTTATACTTTAGTATGAGAGAACATGTAGTCCTCATAAAAGGAACTAACGCATGTGTGTTTCAATTGCCGTAAAAAGATGTGCCATTTTTTTATGGACTTAATGTGAAAAATTTTAAAAGTTTTGTGATTTAATGTGGAAAATTTTAAAAGATCAGGGACCCAATCGAAATTGAATTTTGCCAGCTTGACATGCCATTAACAATAATTGAAACACGCATGCATTATTTTCATTTATAAAAAACTGTGTGTTATCTCATATTAAAATATGAAGATCTAATCAAGAATTTTTTGTTTTTTGTAAAGGTATCCGATGTAAGAAATTTTAAAAATTCAAAAACTTGTATATATACATATACATATACATACATACATACATACATACATACATACATACATATATATATATATATATATATATATATATATGTATGTATGTATGTATACGTACACATATATTTGTATGTATGTATTTGTATTTAAGTACATGTCACTAAAAAAAACACAAAATAACTATGACAAATTACTAACGGACAAATTTTTTGTCGTTAAATATTGACATAAAATGAATTCCATCGGTAATGTTGTAGGAAAGTAAACATATTTGCAACGGAAAAAGGAATACGTAGATTTTCGTCATTAAAAATGGACGTAATTATTCTCGCTTGGCTTTGCCGATGGGATTTATCAATGGAAAATTGAAATAGTCATAAAATAAGGTGCCAAAAATTCCTTACGAAATTTACTGATGGAAAAGTATTTTCTATGGATAAATTTTACTGATGGAGTTTAGCTTCTGTCGGTAAATATAGTAATTACCGACAGAAAACGTATATCGATGGGCAATTTGTAATTTTACAGGTGGACTTGGAATTCCATCAGTAAATATATTCTTTTACGACGGAAAGAGTTACCTCCTTCGATAAATATTACCTACGGTATTTCAAATACCGTCGGTAACTATTACATTTACCGACGAATTTAAATATTCCATCTATAAATGTAATATTTACCGATGGGAATTGAAATATTGTCGGTAAATGTAATATTTCCCAATGGAATAAGTGTTTTCCATCGAGAATATTACCATATATATATTAAAAAAAACCCCTTCTGTCTCTCTCTCTATCTCTCTCACTCAAAATCTACTTCGTCGCTCTCATTCTTCGCCGTTCGCCGTCTCCACCGCTTACTGTCTGTCGCCTTCTCCGCCGATCACTGTCGCTGGCCGATTCCACCGTTCGCTATCCCTTGCGCACTGTCTCTGCTGCGATCTAGGCTCCCACAGTCTTCGTTACTACTGCTCACCATCTCTCCCTCACAAGTTGTATCTGCCACCACCCTCTCTCTGTAGCTCGCCAGATTCACCGCGCTCACCATCTCCGATCAGTCTTATCGTTCTGCCTTAATTTGTTTTTATTTATTATTTTTTTCATTTCTGGTGTATATTTCTTGTGTACTTTTTGTTCATTTATTCTTGTGTACTTTTTTTCATTTATTTATTTTTTCATCCAATATGCTCAATTAGATGCCCTCACATATATATAATGAGTTTAACTTTCATGCTTAATTATTAAAGAGTTTTATTTTTTTTTGCTTTGAAGATTCATTATTGACTGGATTTTATAATAATACTTAAGTTTAAACATAATTCTTGCTTTTAGAATTAGGAATAGATGGAGAAAGAATAACTATTCACATAAAATAATTGTAAATTAAATGATTGCTGGAGAGAAAGAATAATTACCCAGATAAAATAATTGAAAGATCAAATGATGGATCATATGCAGAAGTATGTAAATTAGAATTTTTTTTAACTGTGTAGAAGCTAGGAAACTTAACTAATAATGAACCACTGCACTGGATAGAATTGATTTTGTTTTCCATTTTAATTAATTTATCACCTTATTTGATTATAATAATTATTCCCATCTAAAACCTTGCTCGCAAGTTTAATTAAGATGAAATTATTAATTAATTTAAACATTTAATTTTTAATAATTTGGTCAGATTGCACAAGTGGATGAACTATATATATATATGTGTGTGTGTGTGTGTGTGTATGTAGACACTGGGTCCTGAGGTAGTCCAGATCAGAGTTACCCGATGAAGAAACTAACGTCGGTTTTTGGACGAGGGACGGAAGTTGTGAATGTTTGTCCGCCAGTTTTATAAGGATCGGAGGAGTTCTGGGTAAACGGGGGATTTCGGACAGTCAAAAAGAGTTCAATTTTGAGAATTGGAATTTGAACCCACAGACGGGCAGCCTGTCGGTGGAGTAGCCCATCGCTCACATGAGATGCTCGTCTCCCACGTCGACCGACGGGCCGTCACTCGGAGACGGGGAGCCCGTCGTTAATACACGGGCAGCCCGTTGGCTCCTCGCGGGAGACGGCCGTCTCTCATCTCCATGCCACGTGTAGGCCTGCCGGTCAAATGATCGCTCGTGCCCCTTGCGACCGACACCTATTGGTAATACACGAGCAGCCCGTCGGTCGGTGATCAGGTTGTTTTAACCGCCGAATTCTACAATATTTGGCAGATTTTGCAAAATATTTTGAAATCTTTTTGAATTTCCCAAATCTTTTCAAATATTTTTGAATATTAGATTTGATTTTAGGAATATTCTGAAAATCGTTCGGTTTTGATTTGATTTCGGAAAATCCTCTTCAAATCTGAATTTAAAATTTAAACTTATTTGAAATTTCCTCCTAAATCTATAAATAGGGGAAGGGGATTCAGCTTTCGAGGTCGAAAAAATTAACTTTTTATTAGAAAACTAAAATTCTCCACAGAAGATTTCTTTTCAGTTTCTATAAAAAGAAATTTTCTTTCAAAAATTTCTTTTCTTTTATTCTCGAATTACGCTAATCCGAGGAAATGAGATCCATTCGTTTTCATCCATCTAGCTAATTCAGATATTTATTGCTGTCCAAATTCCAAGAAAGAGAAAACAATCTCCTTTTCTTGGTTTATTTTTCAAAGTGAGATTTTTGCAACCAAAAATCTCTTCCATTCGCGTGGTCATAATCCGATCCTTATAGAACTCGAGGAGTCAACATCTTGCAACGTTCACCTTCACGAGGTAAAAATCCGAGGGTAAATATTCTGGGCTTATTATTTTGAATTCAAATTATTTTCGTTAATTTCTTTCATAAAAATCCTCTTTATTCAAATTAAAAACAAAAACTTAACTTTTTTGGGTTTACTGTTCGGAAATAGAGTCGACCGACGGGCATAAGGACCAACGACGGTCGTTCGCCCTTACGGCCATCTGTCGCTCCCAAGGACGCTCGTCGATTATACGTCTTAGGCCGTTGTAGACACCGGGTCCCGGAGCAGTCTAAATCAGGATTACCCAATGATGAAATTAAGTGTGCCTGCTTATAGGCAAAAATGAAAGTTGGAAGTGACGATTTCCTTGTTGGTTTGATTTATTAGAAATAAATAAAAATGTATTTTAAAAATTATTTTGAAACAAAAAGGGTATGTTTTGAAATTATAGTTTTTTTAGAAATTAAAAAAAAAGGTTTGCGAGTGTTGGGCGTCGCACGCGCGCGCGAACGACGCCCGTCAGGTGCACCGACTGGCGTCGCTCGCCATTGTGCGCCCGATTTCGCCCCCGACAGCCTTTTTGGCCATTTTGGCCCTTTTTTTTTTCTTCATTTTTAATGCTTTTCCTTCATTTTTTGTTTCATATAATTTAATTCTAAAACCTTTTATTTTCTAATCTTTCAAATTTATCAGTTTTTTGTGGTTATGAAAATTAAATTGATTTTAATTTTTTCATTAAAAAATCTTATTTTTTGGAGAGGAATAAAAGGAATTTTAGAGAGAGAATTAGGGGGGATTTTGTTTAGAAAAATTATTTTCTTCTTCTTTCTTCTCTCAAAAACAAATTCTCTCAAGTTTCTAAAGGATTTTCCAAAATAATTCTTAAGGCAAAAAGAATAATTTTTGTTCTTGGGAATTTTCTTCTTTTCATTTAATAATTCTTTACTTTGAGACAAATAAATCAATTATTTGTTCTTGAGTAAAAATTCATTTTCAATATTTTATTTTTCTAATAAATTCTTACAATCAAAACAAGGAATTGGATCTTACCTTCATTTCATCAAGCTAAATTTTGAGGGTAAGCATTCTTAGCTCAATTCATAATTTAATTTTTGATTTAATTTTTTTGTTTCCAATTAATTAATTATCATGTAAATTCTTTTAGATCTATTATTTTTTTACTTCTCATTTCTTGTGTTCTTATTTAGTTGTTCATATTATAGATCTATTATTTTTTACTTCTCATTTCTTGTGTTCTTATTTAATTGTTCATAGTATTATTATTATTATTATTATTATTATTATTATTATTATTATTATTATTATTATTATTATTATTATTATTATTATTATTATACTTTTGCTCTTTATTTGATTATTCATCTTTTGTTTCTATTTTTATGATTATCCTTATCCTCATTGTTGTCCATATATTATTATTGTTTTTTTTATTATTTATCATGTTTTAACATGTTATATTTATTTTATTTCTTATTATTCTTAAATGTTTATTTGATTGTTCATATTTCTTGGTTGTTATTGTGCTTTATTATTATTATTATTATTATTATTATTATTATTATTATTATTATTATTATTATTGTAATTACTACCATCATTAGTATTAGTATTATTTTTATTACTCTTGTTTATTATTTTTTATTTATTATTATTCATATCTTCACACATGTTGAATTTTATTATTATGATTTATGTTTTATGCATGCTGAATTTTATATTTATTTATATTTATATTCTTATGTATGTTAAATTTTGTTATTATTTTATACTTTTTTATGCATGTTGAATTGTTAATTGGTTAATTTGCATATTTTTATTATGTCATTTAATTAATTTGTCACACATGATGCATCCTTATTGGCTTCATTTTATTTTTTTATGTTGTATGATTAAATTCATTTTTTATTACTAACTTCACTTTTATTTGTTTTTCCTTTATTTTCAATACTTATTTTTATGTGTGAGTATTTTCCATACCAAGTGGGAGCCCATGGAGATTCAGAGATACCCTTTGGGATTTAATTTGTTATTTGTATTTTTTTTATTATGTTGGGTTTATTTTATTTCTAATATGTAATTTGTAATAATTTTTTTTATGCACGTTAATTAAAAAATCACAAAATTATTTCTATCAATTAAACTTGGATTTTTTTTTTCTAAATAAAAAAGGGGACCAATGTCCTAGCTTTTTCATCCAAAATAAATTATCACTTTAAAATTATTTTCTTTAATTATGTATGAGATGACCATTGTCCTCATCTTTAATAAATAGCTCGATTTATGTATGAATTGTATTTTATTCACCAATGGGGGTTGTATTCCGCCCCTAGTTTTGTTGTAATTTATTTTCGTGCGCTTTTGTTTACTTTATCTATCGCTTTCTTTATGTGATTGACATGCGCTTTAATTAAATTGCATTAAAATTGAATGAGAAATGGGATGAAATGCTAAATTCAAAACTCAATTATAAACTTAATCAAGGTATGAATAAATGGGAAGTCCCGAGCCATCTCTAGCCTTTGGGCTCAACGAGGCGAGAGGACCATTTCAATGTTCCATTGGAATGGGACTTCCAAAACACCTCTTGTGTCCCGTAAAAAGGCTTTAACTTGCATAGTCCTAGGCTCCACGAGGCGAGAGGGCTATCCTAATGTTCTATTAGGATGGGGCCTTCAAGACCCCTCTGGCTTGCCCAAAATGGACATAACAGCGCTGTCTTAGGCTCACTGAGGCTAGACGACCTTTCTCAATGTTCTATTGGGTGGCGACTCCAAGAAACCTCCTTGTTGTCCAAAATGGACGCACTTGTAATTTCTTACAAGTTTTATGAACCTCTCCCGATCGCCCTAAAGGCGGGCGTTCGAGGCGCCAATGGGGTTCGGCGCACGTCACAGTGGTGACTCCACTGGGGATCATAAGAGACTTCCCTTCGAAAATACCTTGGTTAAAATTTACAATTGAGTTTTAATTTAAAAAATTCATCTCTTTTCGAAATTGCATAGCATATCATTAGAGCATTCCCAAAACACGACCCTGATAATCGGACTCTTCGATACATAGCTCGATATGGGTTTAACCGGACATGAGTCCGGCAATCGGACACGTCGACAATTGCTATAATAGTTGCCCGTTTTCGGTAACAGTTCGGTAATGAATTATGGGAAGTCATCAATAACGAATATTTTCTAGATATTGAAGAGATTCTGATCTTATAATGAAGGAAAGTACCAAGAATCACTCAACAAATCTTTACAAATCGGGAATCAAATATCAATCAAGAGAGGAAGGTGATTTTCTCCTATTCAAGAGATTATCTCCTATTTTGCATATCTCTATATAAAGAGAATCATCAGGTACATTACTCTCTCTAGACTCAAATACAAGAAAAACTTTTATTGATTCGAGAACTGACTTGATCGTCGGAGTTTCCCCTGTCGGAACCCACGACGGTCCTTTGATTTCTTTTCAGGTAACTCAAGTGGAGATTAACAGAAGATTTTTACTTCGTTATCATTTGGTGCGGTGAGCGTGGATCACTCCACAGATTTCAGTTGATTCACAAATTTCAGTCGGTAATGGATCTTTTTCCCGATTTACCTGTTTCCGGCGCCCCAACCTCTAGCCATCCCAACAATGCAAACCAACCCTCAACCAACCTTCTTGGCCAGCTCATTCAAAGCCTCCACCCAGCTCAACCAGAGCAAATCTCCCCACTCCCAGCACGACAATTATTTCCACCTACACAGATCCAAACACCAACTACACCGCAAGCACCCATGGCTGTACCAGCAATCCCGGGTCTGACTCCCCAAACTGCCCAAACTTTGCTTACCGCCTTGTCGGCTATAGCGGCCCAGGCACCACCCGCAGCCCAAACACACCATACTTTAGCACATATACAGCCTCCGGTCCAAACACCACCTCTGTTACTGCCGAGCACCTTGTCCACTGGTACCACGGTCACATTGACAGCAGAGCAGTTTGAGAAACTATTTGAAGAGCGAATGCAAAAATATCAAAACCGAAGTACTTTATAGTACCAAGGTAGTTTCCGATCTCCCCTATCCCGAGACATCCTGGCCACCCCATTTCCCCAAATACGATTACCAAATCTGCCGAAGTATAGTGGTAGCACGGACCCCCGAGCTCATCTGGACGAGTTCCACCACACTATGTTGGTACATACAACGGAAGAGGCGGCTTTATGCAAAATCTTCCCTCAAACACTTACTGACTCGGCTCAGATATGGTTTCGCAATCTCCCGGAAAATTCGATCTACAGTTTCGAACAGTTCAGTGACATGTTCATTGCCAAATTTGTAGCAGCCATCCGGCCAGCTAAAGTGTCTGCCGACCTTACCATGGTGTACCAGGAGAAAGGGGAGACACTCCGAGCTTATGTGGAGAAATTTAATGCTGTGGCCATGGACATTCAGAATCTTAATTTGGAGGTAGCCATCAATGCACTTATTCGAAATACGAGATGCCAAGATTTTAGTGATTCCCTCAGCAAGAAGCCACCGGGTGACTTCACCGAGCTAATGTCCCGGGCACATAAGTACATACGCATGGATGAAGCTCGCAGGCTCAGGTATAATTCGCAGAACAGAGACTCGGAAAGAGGATTTCGTACAGGGCGAGACAGAAGCAATAATGGTAGAGATGAAGTTAGAGGAAGGGGGGCTGCCCATTCCAACAGAGCCTATTTGGTCTCAAAACCGAATACAAAGAACAAGCAGGAAGACCGGTTTACGCCGTTAACAGCCCCGAGGTCCCAAATTCTGGCCTGGCTAAAGGAGAACGAGCGGGTTAACTGGCCACGACCGATGATGGATGACCCTAGCAGGGATCAGAGCCAGTACTGCTCTTTTCACAGGGATAAGGGCCATCAGACGAATGATTGCCGACAGTTGAAGCGTGAAATCGAGTATTTGATACGGCAGGGCAAACTCGAGCAGTTTGTGAAGCGTACTGAGAGGGGAAAGCGAGATAGATCCCTTTCACTAAGAAGACAGGATAACCGAGCTAGTTCGAGCAAAAAGGCCCCAACCGGGGTGATTCATGTGATTGCAGGAGGCCCGCATTATGATGTTTTTGAGGAATCCAGAAAGCGGAAAGCTAAGGAGGTATTCTCTGTGGGAGCAGGCCGAAGAGTGGAGGGCTACAAAGTGACATTTTCCGAGGTCGATGAAGCCCATGTCCGGACTCCCCACACCGATTCACTTGTTGTGGAAGCAATGATACAAGACTACCTGGTTCAGAGGATATTAATTGATACGGGGAGCGCGGTGAACCTTATCACTCTGCAAGCCTATAAAGCTTTAAGTTTATCAGTCAATCGGCTGGAAACAGTTTCAGCGCCCATTATCGGTATATCGGGGCAACCGGTCAAGGTAGAAGGCTCGGTGGTATTAGAATTACAGCTCGGTGATGAGGATAAGGTATGCAGTTGCAGGAGCTGTTTCATGGTGGTTGACATTCCATTGGCCTACAACGTGATTGTTGGGCGACCTCTTTTGATTGGGGTGGATGCTTACATTTCGATGCGCAAACTGCTTGTAAAAATACCTGTTGAAGGAGGTGTGGCCGTGCTGAGGGGTAGTCAGAAAGCGGCTCGGGAAACTTACGTTAGCATGTTAAAGGGGGCAGATCAGGCATTACCCTTGGACGCACTGGACATTCCAACGGCTAGGAACGCGGAACCCATGGACTCACTCAATGAAATTGAACTCTCACCAGGAAAGATAGTCAAGGTGGCTGCTAGCAAGGAGGGGAAAGAGAAAGAGGCGTTGGTAGCGGTGCTGTCGGAGTTTAGCGATGTATTTGCCTGGCGACCCTCAGACATCAAAGGAATCTCTCCCGAGGTAACTTGTCATGCTCTTAATATACAGCCAAGTTGTAAGCCTGTCAAGCAGAAGAAGAGGAACCATGCTCCCGAGCGGCAGCTGGCAATGTCGGAGGAAATAGATACACTGCTAAAAAGCGGGTTCATTAGAGAAGTGTTGTACCCGGACTGGCTATCAAACGTGGTTCTGGTGAAAAAGGCTAATGGAAAGTGGAGAATGTGTGTTGACTTCACTGATTTAAACAAGGCCTGCCCAAAAGATTGCTACCCCTTGCCGAACATTGACCTTCTGGTCGACTCAACTTCGGGGTTTGAGGAATATGCTTTTCTTGATGCCTCTGCCGGATACCACCAGATCCCTATGAAGAAGAGCGATGAGGAGAAAACTGCTTTTGTTACACACCGGGCCACCTATTGTTACCGGGTCATGCCATTCGGGTTGAAGAACGCGGGGGCCACTTATCAGAGATTAATGAACAAGATGTTTGCGGGGCAATTGGGAAGGAACGTAGAGGTTTACGTCGATGACATGATAGTCAAAGGCAAGACTGCTGCAGACTTACCACGGGAACTAGCGGAAACGTTTGAGGTGCTCAGAGAGTTCGGTCTGAAGTTAAACCCGGAGAAATGTGCCTTTGGAGTTCAGTCTGGTAAATTCTTGGGGTACATAATTTCAAAGAGGGGAATAGAGGCTAACTCGAAAAAGATCCGAGCCATTCTGGAAATGGAGCCACCAAGATCGGTAAGAGATGTTCAGAAACTCAATGGAAGGGTGACGGCTCTAGGCAGATTTATTTCTTGTTCGGCTAAGAGATGCCTTCCTTTTTACAATACCCTTAAGAAAGTGAAGGGTTTTGAATGGACGCCAGAATGTCAGAAAGCATTTGACGGATTGAAGAAGTTCCTTAGCACCCCACCTCTTCTAAGTCGGCCATCGCCGGGGGAAGTGTTATATATGTACCTGGCAGTTTCATCAGGAGCTTTGGGGTCAGTCTTGATAAGAGAAGAGGGTAGTCAACAGTTTCCGATCTACTATACAAGCAAGGTTTTGAGAGGTGCCGAGCTGCGGTATCCTATACTCGAGCAGCTTGCCTTCGCGTTGGTGATTTCGGTTGTGAAGTTACGACCCTATTTCCAAGCCCATACGGTGACAGTAAGGACAAACTCAAATCTCCGGAAGGTTTTGCAAAAACCCGAGGCATCTGGGAGACTAACAGAGTGGGCAGCTTGGCTAGGAGAGTTTGATGTCCGATATGAGGCTCGGCCATCTATGAAGGGTCAAGTCTTGGCAGATTTTGTGGCAGAACTGCATGCACCCTCGCAGGAGCCTAGTCCCAGCTCATGGAAATTGTACATAGATGGTGCATCCTCGTCTGTGGGTGCTGGAGCCGGGGTAATATTGATCGGACCTGGGAAGATTGTGATCAGGGCGATGGCTCACATTGCATTCCATGCAACCAACAATATAGCTGAATATGAAGCTCTCAGTTTTGGCTTACAGCTAGCTTTGGAGGTAAGACCGGATTCCTTGAATATCTTCTCTGACTCACAGCTTGTTGTTAGCCAGGTGCTCGGCAAGTTTGAAGCCAAAGACAATACGATGATAAGATACAAGGAGTTAACAGCTGCACTCTTTGCCCAACTTGAGAGCCGGGGTTGTGCATGGTCCATCGATCAGGTTCCAAGGGAGGAGAATGTCGAGGCCGATGTGTTAGCCAAACAAGCTTGCCTTCAAAATCAACCAGCCGTATCAAACATCATCTGGTCTATCGTGTCCGCCCCAACGCATGAGACGTACAAGGTACATTTGCATGAGCCGATGGATGGATGGAGACTTCCCATCTACACATACCTGAATAGCGGGGTTCTACCCGAGGATCAAGTCCATGCCCGTAAAACAGTTCGGAGATCCAGTCGGTACGCGATCCTGGATGATCAGTTATATAGGAGATCGTTTTCTGGTCCATGGACAAAATGTTTGAGTACTGAGGAAGGTGAATATGTGCTAAGAGAAATTCACGAAGGAATTTGTGGGGCTCATGAAGGAGCACAGGCAATAGCCCGGAAAGCGTTATTACAAGGATACTATTGGCCTAGCATGGAGGGCGATGCGAGGGAACTGATTAAGAAATGTGATAAGTGCCAGCGGTTCGGCAATCTAAGCCATCAGAAAGCCGCCCCCCAGACCTCGATACACAGTCCCTGGCCATTTGCCCAGTGGGGCCTTGATATAGTAGGCCCATTCCCACTAGCAACCGGGCAACGGAAGTTCTTAGTGGTAGCGGTGGATCATTTCACCAAGTGGGTAGAGGCGGAGCCCCTGGCAACCATAACTCCGGCAAATGTTATCAAATTCATGCAAAAGTCCATCATCACGAGATTTGGTATTCCGCACTCCATTGTCACAGACAACGGCAAACAGTTCGATTGTGCCGCTTTCAAAGCATACTGTTCGGAATTGCGGATCCAGCTTTGCTTCACCTCGGTATACCACCCGCAGGCGAACGGCATGACCGAGGTAACTAACCGTACTATTCTTGCAGGTTTGAAGAAACGACTTGACTCAGCAAAGGGTCTTTGGGTGGATGAGCTATACAACGTCCTCTGGGCCTACCGAACATCGCCAAAATCAGCAACGGGAGAAACCCCCTTCTCGCTCACATACGGGACAGAGGCGGTTATTCCCTGTGAGATCGGTATGCCAAATGCCCGGACTTCTAGTTTTAATGAAGCTTCCAATGACGAGCACCTATTATGTCAACTGGATAGGTTGGAAGAGCAAAGAGAACAATCCCAGCTGCGATCTGCTGCTTACAAACAAAGGATGTCATCCTACCATGATCGGAACATCAAGCCGAGAACATTCAGGATTGGGCAGTTAGTCCTCAAAAGGGTAGTTGCTGCACAAACATCAGCCGGCGTGGGCAAGCTGAATCCCAACTGGGAAGGTCCTTACATAGTTCATGATGTCAAGGGGGGATCATATAGGTTGAAGGATCACTCAGGCAAAATACTTCCCCATTCATGGAATATTTCAAATCTGAAGGCGTATTATCAATAGCTCGGCTCGGTATTCTTGTGGCTCCCTCGGCTAGCGAACTATCGGTCAATTCTCCGATACTTATCATTTTATTTTGTTCGGTTTTTGTCATATATCATTGTACTTGACAAAATTTCAATAAAAGAAGTAATTCATGAAAACACAATGTCTCTAATGATTATCTGCGCTTGAATCGCTATGACTCGATTCAATATCACCGCCGACAGGGCGTACATTCAAAACACCGCCGACAGGGCGTCCATCCAATATCACTGCCGACAGGGCATACATTTAAAACACCGCCGACAGGGCGTACCCTCTCATATTCAACTATGAAATACACTCTTGGCGCCCACTCGGTTGTTACGCCACCAAACATTTTATGACTTATATGTCGAAAGATATTCAGCTCGGTTAAATCTACCAAGAAGTTTTAATCTCATTGCTTATTGAAGAACTTGTTTAACCGAACAATCATAAGAACTTTGGTTCATTCAAGAGTTCATCACACTTTATCGATCAAATCGCGCATACGGAAAATATAAAAGGTTCGGCATACATAAACAGAAATAAAATCTTCATCTCATTAATGATCAAAGAGTACACAGTTTACTCATCCGGATACACTTCGTCCAACCAGGACCAATCCATATCCGGATGACGTTGTTTAACAGCATCAGAAAGCTTCTGACTAAATGCGAGGCATTTATCAACGGCCAGCTCCATAGACTTGTACTCGAGATCGGCGAACTTCTCCTCTAGTTCGGCTTGAGAGCGCTTCGCTTCATCAAGCTCTACCCGAACACTCGATAGCTCGGCTTCCATTTCCTCCTTCCTCCTATCACTTTCCGCTGCTTTCTCCAATGCCTCGGAAATCTTATTCTTGGCCTCCTGCTCTCTGATCTCGGCATCCAGAGCTCTCTTTTCAGCATCTTTTAATTTGGCTTCCGCGGTATTAGCCCTAAAGCGCTGCCCGGCTACAGATCGGGCTTCCCGATTGTAGGCCATGAGCAGGTGGTTCATTTTCCCTATAACGGCACCGCTCAGCATTGAAGCCTACACTAAATAGAAAACGGTGAAAAGAGCACGGTGAAAAGAGTACGGAATTAATTAGAGGAAGGATATCAAAGAATAGCTAACCTCAACTTGGTGTCTCTTTATGGCAAGGCTCAAATCCTCGGCTCTCCAGCGTGACATAGGGCCAACCTTGTGAGGGATACAGACAATCTGGTGAACAAAGTCACAAAAGCCCGGATTCGATTCTGAATACGCATCTCCATCCTCTTTTAATTGAGTGCATATTTTATTGGCAAATGTTCTAAAATCCCTTCTCTGGGGAGGAAGGTCCGAGGTGCCGGCTGCGGCGTCTCCGTCAGAGGAAAAAGGCCCAGGTGAGGTATGCGGGTCAGCTGATGGCATTCGAGTAGTTGGGATGGGGGGTGAAGTGTCTTCTAGCACGACAGTGGGTATTGTGCTAGAAGTTTGAGTAGGATCGGTGGGAACTGGACCTGCGGTGGCAGCAGTAGCTCCCATGCTGGATTCCCCTGGCGTTGACCCGGCAGTTTTCTTTTGCCGCTTTGCCTTCATCATCTCCACCATGCTCGGTTTCTCTGCTCATTTCATTTCTGCAAAAAACCGAACAATGAGAAAGCATTAGAATTGAAGAATTGATAAGAGAAAGTACCTCTTCTTGGGCGGCGAGAAGAGGTTGTTCGGTCCAAACCAAACATCAGTTGATCTCTAATATCGATCTTGTCTGACGCTAAGGCTCTCCATCGGGCTAGAGTTCGTTCTTCTTCCTCAGAAAGAAAGATGGGGTTATCATTCTTATTTACATATCGACCCCACGTTGTTCGGAAAGGAAAGTCATCGTCGCTCTCGACCACAAAGAATCGATTTTTCCAATTCTTCAGAGATTCGGGATTTCCCCTAAATACACCATAACCAGCTCGGGCTTGGACATAATTGTGATCTTCAGTAGTGATTTGAAGTCCCACCACATGGGTAGCTTGAAAGAGCCGAACTGTTAGTTCGATGTCGTTGTCTGCTGCCCACATTTGCAAGGCGGATATGGTTCGCCAAGCATTGGGATGAATTTGACTCATGGTTAAACCGTAGTGATTCATCAGCTCGACCTCAAATGTAGTAGGAGGAAGGCTCATCCCTGCTTCAAAATCGGCCTCATACACAGTTATGGTTTTCTTGCCCGAGAACTTTGCATTAGCTCGAAGGCTGGCTCCTGGCACTCGGATCCTGTAGCTCTCAGGAATCCCTAATCTTGCATAAAGCTCAACCATTTCACTGGTTTTCACAATCGAACCAATACTACTTACTCGAGGATTTCTTTTCGGCTCTTTCCCTTTAGGCTGATTTGGCTGGCTGGTACTGGGAGACTCTAGGATATCTTCGTGTAGGAGTCCCTCTTCAACTCTTTGGCTCTCAGTTGAATCCTCAGAAGCACTCATGGTGAAAAGGATAAGGAAAAAGATGAAATACTAACCTCAGATAGGAAGGAGAGATCTAGAAAACGCAAAATGCCCAGGGATGCTTGAGATAGTAAACACTTTTCAGGAAAGAACTAGAGCGAAAAAGGATGAAATCCAACCTGAAATCCCTAAGAAAATCGAAAGTGGAAGAAAGGAGAAGAGGCCACTATTTATATGAGAACAGAACCACTAAGACAAGGACAGATGGCATGTGTTGATTGAGTGAACTGACAATAATAACTCCTTGCGCGGTTATCGAAGAGGCGTCATCATCTCAGGGCTTGGCACAGCAGTTGGATCACAGATCACGAAGCGACTGCGCACAAGGAACGACGTGTCTGCCCTTGCTTTTTGAAGTTCACGCGCACAGCTGTCAACAAGGCAGTGTGAGTGATCCCACGCGCGCTCTCTCGGAATGTTTGGTCAACGCACCTATAACATTAATGTTATCATCTGAGGGGGGGGGACTTATGATAACCGGACTCTTCGATACATAGCTCGATATGGGTTTAACCGGACATGAGTCCGGCAATCGGACACGTCGACAATTGCTATAATAGTTGCCCGTTTTCGGTAACAGTTCGGTAATGAATTATGGGAAGTCATCAATAACGAATATTTTCTAGATATTGAAGAGATCCTGATCTTATAATGAAGGAAAGTACCAAGAATCACTCAACAAATCTTTACAAATCGGGAATCAAATATCAATCAAGAGAGGAAGGTGATTTTCTCCTATTCAAGAGATTATCTCCTATTTTGCATATCTCTATATAAAGAGAATCATCAGGTACATTACTCTCTCTAGACTCAAATACAAGAAAAACTTTTACTGATTCGAGAACTGACTTGATCGTCGGAGTTTCCCCTGTCGGAACCCACGACGGTCCTTTGATTTCTTTTCAGGTAACTCAAGTGGAGATTAACAGAAGATTTTTACTTCGTTATCAAACCCTATGTTCACTCAATGTGGGGAAGTGTTAAGGATAATCACCAGCCCAAGCCTCGTCTCTTATGGTATATCAAATGAAGACCCAATCGGTCGTTATGCTCATGATGAGTTAGACCCATTGGTAGGGACCATGCTTGGGTAGCCTGAAAGATTCATCACCTTTGACCAAAGCTCATGTAATGGCAATAGATACTTCCACTAGGTTAAATGTACCTTAATACAATGCTTGCTATGTGGGCCATTATATATTGAACAAAATCAACCAAATTAAATGGTCTTTTATCAAAGACTTTCATGCCCCAGTGAGCCCATCTTAATATAGTTGATATGTTTGAATACATAAAGGCCAAAACCCATACGTATGTATATTAGGCAAGAGATGTTATGATGCCGGCTTTCCACTGTGCACTACACGCGTCCAATAGATTCCCTGATAACCCTTGGATAAAGCCCACCTAGGAAAGAGATCAATTGACCTTGTGTGTGGGAGTGATAAGGTTGGAAGGATCTATCTGCTTGCATGTGTTTATCTATGCTGCATCAGCACAACCATGCATTACATTTCAATCATGCATCATCCTAAGAAGGTGTATTCTACAGCCATCATAGATTCGTTCAGGTAGTTTAGAGGTCCTGACAGTCGGCTAAGAAGGATTCCACTCTTTGAATTACCGAAACTAGTGTCAGATCAAAGTTTAGATTCTCCTTCAGAGGGTAGTGAGATATTATCTTCTGGATCATCAGCTGAGAGAGGTATGGCTAACCCGTCAGGTGAGTCTAGTGCAACCCGTGCAATGATTGCCGAGGAGATGGGAAAGAGAATGGAAGAATTTGAGGCCAGAATGATGGCGACGATGGGAAATTTGGCTGCTACTTTAGCGCCACTTGCTGGGAATAACCTATTGCTCCAGCTGGGGGCCAAGATGAACAAGGGTCTGTTAGAGAGGATCTCCCTATGGCAGTTGACCCACCTATAGTTGAGCCCAGAGTGCCAGCACATGTAGAGCATAGAGAGGCTCCTAGACCTGAGAGTGACTTGGGTGAGGAAGAGCAGGAGGAGCCAATCATGATAAGAGGCAAAGCCCCCAAGCTAGAGGAGGCCATGTGGAGAAAGATGGAGGAGAGGTTCGAAGCGATGACTCGCTTGTTGACAGCGGGAAGAGGCATGAACCCTGAGGACAAGGAGCTGGAGGGCGAAAATGTAGTTCCCCAAAATTTTAAGATGCCTAACATGCCAAAGTTTGATGGCACCTCAGACCCAACAGCACATGTGAAGCAGTACTCGTTAGTGATGAAGGGTACAACGCTGACAAAAAGGCAGAAGATAGAATATTTCTACTTGAGCTTGACGGGTCTATTGGTGGACTGGTATCACGGACTCGACAAAAGGACTAAAGAGGACTGGGATCTATTTATAGAAGAGTTCCTAAGGCAATATGATTGCAGCACAAGGATGGAGGTAACCCTGAACGATCTAGAACTGCTATAGCAGAAGTTAGGGGAGTCATTTCATGAATACCTAACCCGATGGAGAAATCGGGTAATGGAGATGAAGAGGAAGCCAGACACTTCGGACCAGATAAGGCTATTTATCAGGAATATTAGCCCACATCTGAAAGATGGGTTAAAAATGAAGGGTATAAAGGACCGGGAGTCCTTGAAAGACATAGCCATAGAAGCTGAAGGAGAGTACCTGGCAAGGAAGGCCAACAATGATAATTATACTCGGATAAATTACGGTAATCAGGGGGCAGGAAAGTCAGCAGGGTCCGGTAATGGGAATCGGTCTGGAAACACCGTAGATGTAGCAGCTACCAAAGCAGACCAAAGGCATTTCTCCAACCTAGGCAAGTCACTGTTTTAGGTACTTAAAAGGTTGATGAAGGAAGGCAAGCTACAACCAATGCCTGCTAAGCCCGCTAGAAGTCAAGGACATCCCGATCATCGAGCATATCTATATTGTGCTTACCATCAGCATACAGGGCATGACACTGATGAATGTCGAACTCTAAGGAACCATATTCAGGATCTCATTGATAACAAACAGATTACCGATCCAGAGCGCCGCAAGAAATAGGGGAGGAAACCTTCTAGTAGATATGCTTTTCATATTTGAACTTCTTTTAGTTTTGATGTATGCAGTACTTTTTACGTTAATTATATTAATGGCTTTTTGTTTATGTTCTCATGATTTCATTATGCATGATCACAACCACAAGTCATTTACATTTGATATTAACTTAATAAATACTCCTTCTTTTAATCTCGAGATCCTGTAGTATCTGATATAACTCCTAAAGAGAGGAAAATTCTGAGAGCAGAAAATAAAAAGAGAAAGTAGTGAAAGGAAAAACTATATGCAATTAGGGGATTGGATGAAAACTCACTAAGAGCACTAGAACCATTCTGATCACCCGTCAAAGCGATCCCTGGATAAGACGGAACCTAGCAAATGATTTAAGCAGCCCTTCTTGGTATAGCTCTCTAAATGACTGTTTTCTACCTTTATTTCACAATCGATTGCTAGCCCATTTGAGCCTTTATGTTGGTATGCTAAATGCGTACCGATTTTGTTTTGCACATGTTAAAACTACCCTTCGCCTAAAATGATTTTTGCCTCCCCTTAGAAGAATGGCTGCTCTAGAAGGAATGGATGTACGCTTTAACAATTTTTGGGTTATAAAAAATTGCCCTGATAAGGATAAGTTTACACTTTGGAAAGAGGGTTTTAGTCATGCGCAAAAGACATGAGCTCGCAAAAAAAAAACAAAAAAAGAAAGGAGACAAAAGCAATAAAGAAAAGGAAAAATGAACAAAAAAGAAAAAAGAAAAAAAAGAAGTAGAGCTCAAGATAGTAACCCCTTGATGAGTTTCTGTGGTTATCTTTTTAACTTAATTGTTATTCTGAGCTTGATAAGCTAAAGTATTATCAAACCCAAATTCAAGAATACCTTTATAGTACGTAATTGAGCTGAGAATGGTTCTCCCATCAGTCGAGTAAAATTACGGCCATTTTTCTCTAGCAACCTAATCCTCCTTTGATAGCCATCTATCTAAGCCTAACATTACAACCAAAGTAAGACCTTTTGATTCTTGGTTCACTCTTATCTAATTAGCAGAGATGACCTTCTAATAAGGTTCAGTACGTAGGAAGAGGCATATGGTGTTTCTTGAGCTTCAAGCGGGGAGCCACGAATGCATTTATGCATTTGAGTTGAGTCTTGTCCCCAACGTTGCATCTAGAATTTGCTTAAAGAGGAAAAAAAGTAAAAATAGCATCCTGGGCAAAAATTAAGAGCAGAGAGAAAATTTTCAATCATGAAAACCTGAGAGAGCTGGTTGATAACAAGAGTTTGATGATTTCAAGATCCATCTCGAGATTAGATAGGGTCTTGTATTTTTGAGGTTAATGCCAAATGATGATCATGTGTGATGAAATCAGACTGGAACATATGCATTTATGCAATAATATTTTAATATAAGCAAAGCACTTTATCTTGCATACTCAAAATGGTTTAAGTTCCAGTATAAAAAAAGAGGCCGTTAGAGATGAAAATCGTAACTGGCACTCGAAGAAAAAGTTAGGCTAAAGGGTAGGGTGAAAACCTGGGAAAAGGCAGTCTGCCCTACAAAAAAAATTAAATAAATAAAAGCCACTGGATTGGGTTGGGTCCATTCCAGGCGAAAATTAGGCACGGGGTTATGTGAAATTCCCTAAAGGGACGCATTTCCCACAAAGAAAAGCTAGTGTGAAAATCCACAAGGGACGCACTACCTTTAAAACAATGACTTCCGATGCCTAGAGCGATAAGGTGACATTACTTCGGATGATTTTCCTTCAGTCAGATAAGGTATACTTCAGGGCATGAGTCAGAATCCTGGGCATATGATAATTGACCGGGAGGCAAAGATGTCCACCTGACGGTTCTCTCAGAAAAAGTTTCGGGTCAGAGTCCCTAAGCCAAGATGACGCTTCTAGATCCTTGGAGGCATGATCGAGCAGCCAAGTTATATCCTCAACGGACCCTTAACCACCTAGGACATGGTCTATCCATTTTTGCATGCATTTCATACAATTCTTTAGCAAACACCTGCATATGAACTTTTGCACATGCATACACTATCTATTGTATATATTTCTATACACAACTTTGCAGGAAAAGTCCAAGTAATGACCACACGAACGAAAGCTGGTCAAGGATAGCTTCAGCTCAACATTAACATTCAATCGAGCAAGACGATTAAGTCAAGATGACGTCTACTCAGGTAAATTCTCTAAGACCTCTTCAGAGGCATTCTCCAAGACCTCTTCAGAGGCAAATCTCCCGGACCTCTGAAGGGGAAATCTCCAAGACCTCTTAAGAGGCAAATCTGCAGGGCCTCTTAAAAGGCTATCTCTAAGACCTCTTAAGAGGCAATCTCCTAGATCTCTTAAGAGACAAATATCTTTTCACCTGCACTTTTAGTAGTCTGTATCAGACACGGTGCAGTCCTCTGAGGAGGACATTTCCTGCGTTTTGTAGTCTTGTCAGCGACTCGACGCATCGCTATCTGCGGATGGCACCTGCACTTTTAGTAGTCTGTAGCAGATTCGGTGCAGTCCTCTGAGGAGGACATTTCTTGCATTTTGTAGTCTTGTCAGCGACTCGACGCATCGCTATCTGCGGATGGCACCGGTAATTTTAGTAGTCTGTAGCAGACTCGGTGCAGTCCTCTGAGGAGGACATTTTCTGCATTTCATAGTCTTGTCAGCGACTCGGCACATCGCTATCTACGGAGGGCACCTGCACTTTTAGTAGTCTGTAGCAGACTCGGTGTAGTCCTCTGAGGAGGACATCTCCTGCGTTTTGTAGTCTTGTCAGCGACTCGGCGCATCGCTATCTGCGGATGGCACCTGCACTTTTAGTAGTTTGTAGCAGACTCGGTGCTGTCCTCTGAGGAGGACATTTCTCGCGTTTTGTAAGTCTGTAGCAGACCCGGCACATCACCATCTTAGGATGGTTCCTGGCATTTTGTAGTCTTGTCAGCGACTCAGTGCAACTCAAGAGGATGAATCACAACACTGTTTCTAAGGGAGCAGCTGGAAGGAAGCAGCCTCAGGTATTCGCTTCTTTCCCTTTCCTGAATTTTGGTTCACCTAGGCACCCACACAATAGTCTCCCCAAAATTTGGGCCAACTGTAGACACCGGTTCCCGGAGCAGCCTAGATCAGGATTGCCCAATGATGAAATTAAGTGTACCTGTTTATAGGCAAAAATGAAAGTTGAAAGTGACGATTTCCTTGTCGGTTTGATTTATTAGAAATAAATAAAAATGTATTTTAAAAATTATTTTGAGACAAAAAGGGTATGTTTTGAAATTATAGTTTTTTAGAAATTAAAAAAATAAGTTTGCGAGTGTCAGGGGTCCGGCAGCGAGATTGCCCGCGCGCCCGCTGTGCGCGAACGACGGCCTGCCCGTCGCGCGCGTAGCTGGGCGCACGCCTCGCGAGCGGCGACGCCCGTCGGGCGCGCCGACGGGCGTCGCTCGCCCCTATGCGCCCGATTTTGCCCCCGACAGCCTTTTTGGCCATTCTGGCCCTTTTTTCTTCATTTTTAATGCTTTTCCTTCATTTTTTTTCATAGAATTTAATTCTAAAACCGTTTATTTTCCAACCTTTCAAATTTATCAGTTTTTTGTGGTTATGAAAATTAAATTGATTTTAATATTTTCATTAAAAAAACTGATTTTTTGGAGAGTAATAAAAGGAATTTTAGAGAGAGAATTAGGGTGGATTTTCTTTAGAAAAATTATTTTATTCTTCTTTCTTTTCTCAAAAACAAATTCTCTCAAGTTTCTAAAGGATTTTTCCAAAATAATTCTTAAGGCAAAAAGAATAATTTTTGTTCTTGGAAATTTTTTTCTTTTCATTTAATAATTCTTTACTTTGAGACAAATAAATCAATTATTTGTTCTTGAGTAAAAATTCATTTCCAATATTTTATTTTTCTAATATATTCTTACAATCAAGATAAGGAATTGGATCTTACCTTCATTTCATCAAGCTAAATTTTGAGGATAAGCATTCTTGGCTCAATTCATAATTTAATTTTTGATTTAATTTTTTTTGTTTCCAATTAATTAATTATCATGTAAATTCTTTTAGATCTATTATTTTTTTACTTCTCATTTCTTGTGTTCTTATTTAGTTGTTCATATTATAGATCTATTATTTTTTACTTCTCATTCCTTGTGTTCTTATTTAATTGTTCATATTATTATTATTATTATTATTATTATTATTATTATTATTATTATTATTATTATTATACTTTTGCTCTTTATTTGATTATTCATCTTTTGTTTCTATTTTTATGATTATCCTTATCCTCATTGTTGTCCATATATTATTATTGTTTTTTTTTATTATTATTTATCATGTTTTAACATGTTATATTTATTTTATTTCTTATTATTCTTACATGTTTATTTGATTGTTCATATTCCTTGGTTGTTATTGTGCTTTATTATTATTATTATTATAATTACTACCATCATTAGTATTAGTATTATTTTTATTACTCTTGTTTATTATTTTTTATATATTATTATTCATATCTTCACACATGTTGAATTTTATTATTATGATTTATGTTTTATGCATGCTGAATTTTATATTTATTTATATTTATATTCTTATGTATGTTAAATTTTGTTATTATTTTATACTTTTTTATGCATGTTGAATTGTTAATTGGTTAATTTGCATATTTTTATTATGTCATTTAATTAATTTTTCACACATGATACATCCTTATTGGCTTCATTTTAGTTTTTTTATGTTGTATGATTAAATTCATTTTTTATTACTAACTTCACTTTTATTTATTTTTCTTTTATTTTCAATACTTATTTTTATGTGTGAGTATTTTCCATACCAAGTGGGAGCCCATGGAGATTCAGAGATACCCTTTGGGATTTAATTTGTTATTTGTATTTTTTTTATTCTGTTGGGTTTATTTTATTTCTAATATGTAATTTGTAATAATTTTTTTATGCATGTTAATTAAAAAATCACAAAAATATTTCTATCAATTAAACTTGATTTTTTTTTTCTAAATAAAAAGGGGACCAATGTCCTAGCTTTTTCATCCAAAATAAATTGTCACTTTAAAATTATTTTCTTTAACTATGCATGAGAGGACCAATGTCCTCATCTTTAATAAATAGCCCGATTTATGTATGAATTGTATTTTATTTACCAATGGGGATTGTATTCTGCCCTTAGTTTTGTTGTAATTTATTTTCGTGCGCTTTTGTTTACTTTATCAAATGCTTTCTTTATGTGATTGACATGCACTTTAATTAAATTGCATTAAAATTGAATGAGAAATGGGATGAAATTCTAAATTCAAAACTCAATTATAAACTTAATCAAGGTATGAATAAATGGGAAGTTCCGAACTCTCTCTGGTCTTTTGCGTCAACGAGGCGAGAGGACCATTTCAATGTTCCATTGGAATGGGACTTCCAAGACACCTCTTGTGTCCCTTAAAAAGGCTTTAACTTGCATAGTCCTAGGCTCCACGAGGCGAAAAGGACATCCTAATGTTCTATTAGGATGGGGCCTCCAAGACCCTTCTGGCTTGCCCAAAATGGACATAGCAGTGCTGTCTTAGGCTCACTGAGGCTAGACGACCTTTCACAATGTTCTATTGGGTGGCGACTCCAAGAAACCTCCTTTTTGCCTAAAATGGACGCACTTGTAATTTCTTACAAGTTCTTTGAACCTCTCCTGATCGCCATAAAGGCGGGCGTTCAGGGCGCCAACGGGGTTCGGCACGCGTCACGGCCGTCCCTAGGCCTCTTTTTCCACTTAACCTCTTTTCTTCTCTTCTTTCATTTAAAATGGTTTTCTTATTCAATTTTTTTCATTTTACTCCTTATTATTTAACTTCATATTTATTTTTTCTTTTAATTTACATTAACGTGTTCTTTATTTTGTGAGTTATTATTTTGATTTGTTGGGCGGATTTGGAGCCATTTTATGTAAAAGCTGTTACAAAGACTTAAGGGTCTTCTCTCGGGTTCATTCTCTCGACTTTATCTTCTTTATTATATTGCTATTGTGAATAATGTTTGTTTTTTATACTTTCCCGCTGATGTAAAAAATGATTAAAGGTTTTTTTTTATTAATTAAATTGGGATTTTCCTTATAAAATTGAGGACCAATGTCCTATTTTTTCTAACAAATAAAAATCAACGCCTCAAAACCATTTTGTAATAAATATGCATGCAAGGACCAATGTCCTCAATCCTAATATATATCTCGATTTATGTATGAATCGCTTGCAATTTATAATGGGGGTTGTATTCCGCCCTTAGTTTTGTTATAATTTATTTTTTGTGCTCCTTATTTTAATTATGCTTTATTTACTGCCTTCCCTGAATGAACAATCTGAGCTTTAATTTAACTGCATTAAGTTGAATGAGAAATGGGATGAAACGATAAATTTAAAACTCAACTATAAACCTAACTGACGTATGAATAAATGGAAAGTCCTGAACCTTCTCTGGTCTTTTTGGGCTTAACGAGGCGAGAGGGCTATCTCAATATTCTATTGGGATAGGGCCTCCAAAACACCTCTTGTGTCCCGTAAAAGGATCAAACTTGCACAGTCCTAGGCGCCACAAGGCGAGAGGGCCATCTTAATGTTCTATTAAGGTGGATACCTCCAAGACACCTCTGGTTTGCCCAAGCGTGAGGCTAGAGGACCACTCTATCATTGGGGTGGAAACCTCCAAGACACCTCCGGCTTGCCTATAATGGACATAGCAGCGCTGTCTTAGGCTCACTGAGGCTAGACGACCTTTCCCAATATTCTATTGGGTGGCGACTCCAAGAAACCTCATTGTTGCCCAAAATGGACGCACTTGTAATTTCTTACAAGTTTTCATGAACCTCATCCCGGTCGCCCTAAAGGCGGGCGGTTCGGGGCACCCCGGGGTGCGACGTGCGTCACAGTGGCGACTCCACTGGGGATAATACTCGAGACTTTGCTTCGAAAGTACCTTGGTTAAAATTTACAATTGGGTTTTAATTTAAAAATTTCATCCTTTTTCGAAACTGCATTGTATCTCATTAGAGCCTTAGATCTATGCTAGTTTGGTCTCTCTATCAGCCCCGGTGCATTCCTGAAGCACAACCCTACGTTCACTCAATGTAGGGAAGTGTTAAGGATAATCACCAGCCCAAGCCTCGTGCCATCATAGCATATTAAATGGAGACCCAATCGGTCATTACGCTAGTGATGAGCTAGACCCGTTGGCAGAGACCATGCTTGGGTAGCCCTAAAGTAACATCACCTTGGCCAAAGCTCATGTAATGGAAATAGTTACTTCCCTTAAGTGGTATGAACCTTAATACTATGCTTGCTGTATGGATCGCTATGTGTTGGACAAACCCAGATAATTTGATTGGTCACCTAATCAAAGGCTTTCATGCCCCGATAGGCCCATGTCAACTTATTCGGACTGCCTAAATACATGACAACCATAACCCATGCGCCTGCGTATTAGTTAGGAGAGGTTATGCTATCGGGTTCCCACTGTGCACTATACGCGCCCATCGGGTGTCCTGTTGACCCATGGGCTAATCCCACCTAGGAAAAAGACTATGACCTCGTGTGCGGGAGTAATAAGGTTGGAAGGACCTATGTGCTTGCATGTGATTTGTGGATGTTGCATAGCACGATCATGCATTATATGTCATTCATGCATCATCCTAACGAGTATGTTTTGCAGCCATCATAGATCTGCCTAAGTGGTCAAGAGGTTCTTAGAGGCGACTACGTAGAAATCCATTTTTCAAGTTACTAGAAAGGTGGAGTATCCGGACACTCTTTTAGAAACTAGCTACGCTACTTCAGCTCAGTTTTCTTTACACAAAGAAATGGCAGACTCACCAAGAGGGGCAGATGCCACCAGGGCTTTGATAGCAGAGGAAGTGGGCCGAAGGTTGGAGGAGTTTAAAAATCGGATGATAATCATGATGGCCACAATGGGTCAACAAGCGGCTCCGCAGAACCCACCACCTTCTCCTATAAGGATAATGAATGTAGTTTTGCATTTTTGAATTAGTGTTAAACGATGATCATGTGTATTGAAATCATACTGAGATGTACACAATTTTGTGAAATGAAATAAAACTGAATTTATTCATTCATATTATTTTCTAAGTTCTGTTCTAAAAAGAAACATATTGCTCAAAATGCATACAAATCTGAACTAAACCCTACTACTGCTCTCACTGGCCAAATGTCTAAGTCGTCGAGTCCTGTTGTCAACAGAAGGACTGAGCACCCATCTCTTATATGCATTGTTAGAAATAATAGATTGATGACCAAAAGAGGGAATGACAGTCCTCACTGGTAGTCCAGCCCAGAGTTCATGATACCGGGAGGTAAAAGCTGCAGATAAGTTTTCGCCTTGGAAAGATAGAGGGACTCTCACCATGTCTTGAGTTGTCCTGAGCTGTCGAGCACATCGGGACGTGATGTAAAAGGTAGCCTCACGTTGCTCGCATAAGGGAACACATCCTGAAGAACCATCAACTGTCACAGTAGATAGGGGGAACCAAGCGCTCCTGAAGCTGATGTCTTCGTCGGTTACCTCGCTAAATCTGGTAATGCCCTCGTCAGAGGTCGCAAATGAATACAGAGGCTGGCAAGGAAGAAAATGCCTTGCAGAATACTGACTAATGACCCTGAGAGGTGGTTATGACAGCAGCTTCAACTTCTCTTGTAGCCATATCTGAAAAGGGAAACAAGAAAAAATAAAAACCAAAGAAAATAAGATAAAAGGCAAAGAAAAATAAAAGCTGCTGAAGCGAATTGGGTTCACTTCAGGCAAAAGTAAGGCATAGGGTTGTGTGAAAATCCCTAAAGGGACGCATTTTCGGCTAAGAAAAGCTAGTGTGAAAATTCACAAGGAACGCACTACCTTTGAAAATAATAACTTACCTGGAGTAATAAGGGGCTCCCAGAGAAAGTGGTAGAAGACCCAGCACGGACAAAATCAAGACCTATGATAGTCTCAGCAAGGATTAGTGGAAAAGGGGGTCAATCCACGTTGGAAATCATCCAGAATCCCAAACAGATGAGAGTCTCCAATCAGCTCCTCTGAAGTCACAATCAGATACTTCATCAGTCAGAAAAGAAAAATGACACTCATGCGGTATGGAGGAGTGTCGGAGAACTCTTCCAGTGCCTCAACCAGTGGTTCTAAGGTAAATGTGGAGCCCTGAGGAACTAGACGGGCAGCGTCAGAAGGGGCAATACTTGAAGCCAGTGCCACGTCTCGAGTTTGAATCAAGCCACAGTGGGGGATGCAAGGCAAGGTGCTAGGTGGATACAAGGTCCCGGTAATAGCGGCAAGCTCTTCAGGTAGGGGGCACAGTTCCTGGTAGGTGAACCTGAAGACATGAAATCACGGATCCCAGAAATGAACCACGGCCAAAAGAAGATCATAGTCTACTTTGACTCTTCTCAGGAATCTCAGACCGAAAATTGGAGCCAGAGTAGGGTTTTCCCAAGTTTGTTGAGTATCCAGAATTCGGAGCATCCTGACAGTAGTGGCGAAAGACATTCCTCAAGTCCTACGATTGGAAGTTTAAGGTTGGCCAAGGAAATAAGCAAGAAACAAGGAAAAAACTTGAGAAAAGGCTTGGATTTAAGCTTAAAAAGATAAAGGGCACGAAAACCAAGGAAGAAAGGAGCAATTTATGGTGATGAGTGACCGACGGTGTGCCCGTCTATCATATTACCGACGGTGTGCCCGTCTGTCATATAACCGACGGCAAGCCCGTCTGTCATCCCAATAGGTAGATCTTTTTCCTACATGTTACATGCATGACACGCACATAAAATAATCTTTGCATATTGTATTTGAAATTTTGCAGGCAAATCCAGGCGTGGAAGTTGAAAAATATTCGCGAGAAAAAAAAACGTTTAATGAGGTAATTAATTGTCATTTAATTAGAAATTAATTTGGGCATTAAGTAGCTTTCAAAGTCGGAATCCAGAGCGACAGATGGGTTGCCCGTCGGTCATTAAAATCTATAAATAGCGCGAGTCACCGATGCCCACCAGTTCTTTTCCCTTTCTCCTTTTCACTCTCCCTCACTAACCGACGCCCTTTCGGTTTTTTTGCCATATCTCCCTCATTTTCCCCCGTTTCGCGTGCTTTTGCTCCAAAATGACCCCCATACTGTCCTGCATATTTAGACACACTTTTTACGCACTTTAGTCGAGTTTATTTTTAGCACAGTCTCATTGACATATAGGTCAGTTATTCATTTTTTCCACTTTTCTTTCTTTCTAATATCAATATTTTTAATGAGAAATGTATGTTAGCATAATGTAGCATAATATAATGTTGATTTCTTCCTTATTCCTACTCAATTTCTTTAAAATATATGTGGGACGTGATGTGAATATTCATAAAAGAAAAAAAAATCAAAAATGAAAGTGAAAAGAACAAAATGACAAGAGAACGAAAGTTATCCATAGAAAACTTGGATTTGCCACTGTTGAAGTTAGTTTTAGGACTAACCCGAACTGGACAAGACATGAATACTTTAAAATGTTGCTTGGGCCCTGAGGCCTGTCCTTTTTCTTGTTTTTTTATGTAGGAGGTTGGGCACATCCTTACCGGGATGCTGCCCAAATTTTTGTAAATTTTTCTGGTTAGGCACATCCTTGCCGGGATGCTGCCCAAATTATTTTCATTTTTCTGGTTAGGCATATCCTTGCCGGGATGTCGCCAATTTTTTTTTATATATTTTGTATAAATGTACCCCTATGAGGGCGCTGTTGATATCATCGCATGTCGGCCCTGGATGCCACCGAAATTTATAAAGTCATAATCTTTTGCTTAGCCATTATTTGCGGTGCTGATGCCAAACTAATTTCTTACTTTTTTCTTTTCAAGATGCCTCCTAGACGTCAGGTTCAACATGGCCAGCCAGAGCCTAAGCCTCCTGCCTGGATGAGCGATGAGGCGAGGGCGAGGTTCCGGCTGCTGGCTCGAGTGCAGTTTCGAGCCAGTCGTTTTATCTCCAGACCTTTCTTACAGGCTATAGGTATGTTGGAGGAAGTAGACGCACTAGTGGCTGCTATAGGGTGGACAGAGTTTCTGTGGCCAGCCTTCCACACTCACCTAGGGGTTGTCCGAGAGTTTCTCGCTACTTTGCATTACGGGGGATTCCAGAGGTCGGACACAGAGGAGGGGGTCATTTAGTTCTGGGTAGATGGATACCACTATAGTGTCACCCGCCAGCGGTTCACAGAGGCTATGGGGTTACTAGTCGGAGAGTATGTCATAGTACCTCAGAGAGCTGTTAGGCACCAGCATTGGGAGGTCATAGCTCTGCCGGGAGTGCCATATGACCATAACACGGCAAAGAGTACGATGCTCTCATTGCAGGCTCTCTGATACATTCATAGGGTTATTTCCAGCTCCTACTTGGGACCGGCTGGTAACCTGGGCTCACTTAATGCTACAGAGATCAGGAGTCTGTAGGCCATGGTTACAGGGCATCGGCTCAACATTAGTCACGAGATCATGGCTAACTTGGTCAGAGTGTCTAGGGGGGCAACCCCTGTAGTATATGTGGGAGGAGTGATTACTAGATTATTGCTGGATCTGGGAGCTCGTCCAGACCGTCTCGGACTCGCACTGGAGGAGAGCATATATGTAGATGCATCATCAGCTCTCACCATGGGAATGATAGTTCAGTTGCTGGGCCAGGCCGAGGCATATAGACTGTGCACGATCCATGAGACTAGACGTGCTCTAGGCCTCCCATCGCTTCAGCTAGCAGAGGAGCCCCAGATGGAGGAGCAGCCTCCCCAGCAGCCAGGGTTTCAAGAGGAGCAGTCTCCCTAGCAGCCAGGGTTTTAGGAGGAGCAGCCTCCCCAGCAGCCAGGGTGTCAGGAGGGGCAACCTCCCCAGCAGTCTGAGTTTCAGGAGGGCCAGCCTCCCCAACAGCCTGGGTTTCAAGAGGGACCGCCTCCACAGCAGCTGCCATCAGAGGAGGGACAGCCACAGACTCCAGTCTACATGGGGATAGAGTTCACCATGGACAAGTTATTTGCCACTCCCCCAACACAGAGGGTACAGAGTCCTCCTCCATCTCCAGCATGAGTACAGAGGTCGATGCCTTGGCATACAGACAGGTTTTATCCTTATAGCCGAGCAGGGCACCCGGGGGCATCTACCTCCACTGCATCACCTCTAGACTATCTAGCGGAGTCGTCACCAGCACCACAGCTAGCCCAGCCCAACCTATTGGTGGCCGTGACATCTATTCTTGCTGCCATGGAGCATAGGCAGGAGGAGAGAGACAGGGTCTTCCTAGAGAGGTTGGCCCAGCAGGAGGAGGTTGCCAGGGCACTCCTTGAGCGGATTGGGCAGTATAAGGAGCATGATCAAGCTATGTTAGAGAGGTTGGCCCAGCAGGAGAGGGTCATTCAGGACTAGGCCAAGCTCATTGAGGAGTTACGGCGGGATTTGACAGCTTTCCATGGTGCTGCAGCTGACAGGGTGGATACGACTATCCAGATGGTGGATGAGTCCATTACTTCCCTCGGGTTCAGAGTAGGAGTGCTGGAGGGTGCCTTTCCACCTATCGCCCAGTCTATCAGGGAGTTCCGAGAGCAGACAGAGTCTGCACTTGGGGGTATCAGGAGTGTAGCCCGAGATCAGACCTTGACGCTGGCCAGTAGATTTTAGGAGTTGGGACGGGTAGTCAGGGACACCTTGGAGTTTATGGGAGTGTGCGTCCAGCCTTTTCTGGACGGCTACGCACATGTACAATTCTGGCAAGTAGACACCGCGAGAGCACAGCCCGCAGCTGCACCGGTCGCAGCCCCTCCTCGTGCCCAGGCGGGGTTCAGACCTCCAGTACCAGCACCGCCTAGTCGGCCCTCCACGTCTAGGGCTCGACCATCTGCGTCCACACCACGGAGCCAGCCAGTACATGTGTCGGATGATGAGGAGGACCCGGATGAGCCCTCAGACTACCGCCCTCTTTAGACTGTTCAGGCAACCTATTCTCAGTGTGTTTTGTTTTACTTGTATTTTTTTTGTACAAAATATGTTGTCACTTAGTGGAACATTTATGTTTATATTTTGACTAACTTATGCTTACATTTTGTCAAATCCTTATTTTAGTCTGTGTATGTACCATTTTACTTACGATTTCCTAACGTTTGAATAACATGCTAAACGGAAGAAAATGAAAAGAAAAATAAGATAATAACAACGCGAAAGTCATTTAAATGATAACAAGCAAATCAACTCACAACGAACTGATCAAATCTTTTGTAACAAAGGAACAGGAGTTCACACAACGATGAAACAATTCAAATTTTGTGCAGGCCGAGATGAGGCTAGCGGGATAGATCAGCTGCCACGTAGATCGAGATGAGGTTAGTGGGGCACATGCGATAAGACAGATAGCAAGCAGAGGATGCAGTTAGACAACACTTCGCCTCACACAGCACAGGCCGAGATGAGGCTAGCGGAACAGATCAGCAGCCATGCAGACCGAGATAAGGTTAGTGGGGAAAACATGATAGAACATATCGCAAGCAGAGGATGCAGTTAGACAACACTTTGCCTCACACCGCACAGGTCGAGATGAGGCTAGCGGAATAGATCAGCCGCCATGCAGACCGAGATGAGGTCAGTGGGGCAAACGCGATAGAACAGATCGCAACCGAGATGGGGTTGGATAACACCGTATCTCATAAATACCATGCAAGCGGAGACGAGGTTGGCAGTATATTTGCAATAGAAAAAATTGCAAATGGGTTGGATAACACTACCTCTCGCTACTCTCAGTTACCGGGCAGACCGAGATGAGGCTCACTGGATGGAGACGAGAAACCACTTGCTTCTATGCAACATCAAGAAGGTAAGGACTACCTCAAGTACGTGTTTCTCCCCTTCTCCTCTAAATTTTTGCTCATCTAGACACTAGTGTACTACTTTCCCCAAAATTAGGAGCAACTGTAGACACCGGGTCCTAAGGTAGTCCAGATCAGAGTTACCCGATGAAGAAACTAACGTCGATTTTCGGACGAGGGATAGAAGTTATGAATGTTTGTCCGCCAGTTTTATAAAAATCAGAGGAGTTCTGGGTAAACGAGGGATTTGGGATAGTTAAAAAGAGTACAATTTTGAGAATTGGAATTTGAACCCACAGACGGGCAGCCTATCGGTGGAGTAGCCCGTCGCTCACGTGAGAGGCCCGTCTCCCATGTCGACCGATGGGCCGTCGCTCACTTGAGAGGCCCGTCTCCCACGATTTCCGACGGACCGTAGCTCAAGCGAGCAACGGGCCGTCGCTCATGTGAGAGGCCCGTCTCCCACGTCGACCGACAGGCCGTTGCTCACATGATTGGCCCGTCTCCCACGTCGATCGACGGGCCGTCTCTCATGTGAGAGGCCTGTCTACCACGACGACCGATGGGCCGTCGCTCACATGAGAGGCCCGTCTCCAACGTCAGAGCGACGGGCCATCTCTCAAGCGAGCGACGGGCCATCTCTCATGCCACGTGTAGGGCCTGCCAGTCAAATGACCGCTGGTGCACCTTACGACTGACCCCCGTCGGTAGTCCACGGGAAGCCCATCGATCGGTGATCTGGTTGTTTTAACTGCTGGATTCTACAATAGTTGGGGGATTTTACAAAATATCTTTAAAATCCTTTTGAATTTCCCAAATCTTTTTAAATATTTTTTAATATTAGATTTGATTTAGGAATATTTTGAAAAGCGTTCAGTTTTGATTTGATTTCGAAAAATCCTCTTTAATTTAAAATTTAAACTTATTTGAAATTTCCTCCTAAATCTATAAATAGGGGAAGGGGATTCAGCTTTAGGGGTTGAAAAAATTTTACTGAGAAATTATTATTTAGAGAAACTTTTTATTAAAAAACAAAAGCTTAGTAATTTTCCACAGAAGATTTCTTTTTAGATTCTATAAAAACAAACTTTCTTTCAAAAATTTCTTTTCTTTTATTCCCAAATTACGCTAATCCGAGGAAGTGAGATCCATTCGTTTTCATCCATCTAGCTAATTCAAATATTTATTGCTGTCCAAATTCCAAGAAAGAGAAAACAATTTCCTTCTCTTGGTTTATTTTTCAAAGTGAGATTTTTGCAACCAAAAATCTCTTCCGTTCGCATGATCACGATCCGATCCTTGTAGAACTCGAGGAGTCAACATCTTGCAACGTTCACCTTCACGAGCTAAAAATTCGAGGGTAAATATTATGGACATGTTACTTTGAATTCAGTTATTATTGTTAATTTCTTGCATAAAAATCCCTTTTATTCAAATTAAAACAAAAACTTAACTTTTTCGGGTTACTATTCGGAAACAGAGTTGACCGACGGGCATAAGGATCGCCGACGGCCGTCGCTCAATCGAGCTACGGGACGTCATGGTTTCCCCTTACGCCCGTCTGTCGCTCCCGAGGACGCTCGTCGGTCATACGTCTTGGGCCGTCCCTGGGCCTCTTTTTCCACTTAATCTCTTTTCTTCTCTTCTTTCATTCTAAAATGGTTTTATTATTCAATTTCTTTCATTTTCCTCCTTACTATTTAACTTCATATTTATTTTCTTTTAATTTATATTAACGTGTTCTTTATTTTGTGAGTTATTATTTTGATTTATTGGGCAGATTTGGAGCCATTTGGTGTAAAAGCTGTTGCAAAGACTTAAGGGTCTTCTCTCGGGTTCATTCTCTTGACTTTATCTTATTTATTATATTGTTGTTCTGAATAATGTTTGCTTTTTTTTTTCGCTGAAGTAAAAAATGATTAAATATTTTTTTATCAATTAAATTGGGATTTTCCTTACAAATTGAGGACCAATTTCCTGTTTTTTTTAACAAATAAAAATCAACGCCTCAAAACCATTTTGTAATAAATATGTATGCGAGGACCAATGTCCTCACTTCTAATATATGCCCCGATTTATGTATGAATCACTTGCAATTTATAATGGGGGTTGTATTCCGCCCCTAGTTTTACTGTAATTTATTTTTGCGCTCCTTATTTTAATTAGGCTTTATTTACTACCTTCCCTGAATGGACAATCTGAGTTTTAATTTAACTGCATTAAACTGAATAAAAAATGGGATGAAATGATAAATTCAAAACTCGAATATAAACTTAATCAAGGTATGAATAAATGGGAAGTCCCGAACCTACTTTGGTCTTTGGGCTCAATGAGGCAAGAGGGCCACCTCGGCATTTTGTTGGGGTGGAAACCTCCAAGACACCTCTTGTGACCCGTAAAAAAAGGCTCAAACTTGCACAGTCCTAGGCACCACGAGGCGAGAGGGCTATCTTAATATTCTATTAAGGTGGATACCTCCAAGACACCTCTGGTTTGCTCAAGCGTGAGGCTAGAGGGCCGCTCTATCATTAGGGTGGAAACCTCCAAGACACCTCCGGCTTGCCTATGATGGACATAGCAGTGCTGTCTTAGGCTCACTGAGGGTAGACGGCCTTTCCTAATGTTCTATTGGGTGGCGACTCAAAGAAACCTCCTTGTTGCCCAAAATAGACGCACTTGTAATTTCCTACAAGTTCTCATGAACCTCATCCTGATCGCCCTAAAGGCGGGCGGTTCGGGGCGCCCCGGGGTTCGACGCACGTCACAGTCCATCTGTCGCTCCTAGGGACACCCGTCGGTCATACGTCTTGGGCCGTCCTTGGGCCTTTTTTTCCACTTAACCTCTTTTCTTCTCTTCTTTCATTTAAAATGGTTTTCTTATTCAATTTCTTTCATTTTCCTCCTTATTATTTAACTTCATATTTATTTTTTCTTTTAATTTACATTAACGTGTTCTTTATTTTGTGAGTTATTATTTAGATCTGTTGGGCGGATTTGGAGCTATTTGGTGTAAAAGCTGTTACAAAGACTTAAGGGTCTTCTCTTGGGTTCATTCTCTCGACTTTATCTTCTTTATTATATTGCTATTGTGAATAATGTTTGTTTTTTATACTTTCCCGCTGATGTAAAAAATAATTAAAGGTTTTTTTTTATTAATTAAATTGGGATTTTCCTTACAAAATTGAGGACCAATGTCATATTTTTTCTAACAAATAAAAATCAATGCCTCAAAATCATTTTGTAATAAATATGCATGTGAGGACCAATGTCCTCACTCCTAATATATATCCCGATTTATGTATGAATCGCTTGCAATTTATAATGGTTGTATTTCGCCCCTAGTTTTGTTGTAATTTATTTTTTGTGCTCTTTATTTTAATTATGTTTTATTTACTGCCTTCCCTGAATGGATAATCTGAGCTTTAATTTAAATGTTTTAAGTTGAATGAGAAATGGGATGAAACGATAAATTTAAAACTCAACTATAAACCTAACCAAGGTATGAATAAATGGGAAGTCCCGAACCTTCTTTGGTCTTTTGGGCTCAACGAGGCGAGAGGGCGATCTCAATATTCTATTAGGATGGGGCCTCCAAGACACCTCTTGTGTCCCGTAAAAGGATCAAACTTGCACAGTCCTAGGCGCCACGAGGCGAGAGGGCCATCTTAATGTTCTATTAAGGTGGATAACTCCAAGACACCTCTGGTTTGCCCAAGCTTGAGGCTAGAGGACCACTCTATCATTGGGGTGGAAACCTCCAAGACACCTCCGGCTTGCCTATAATGGACATAACAGCTCTGTCTTAGGCTCACTGAGGCTAGATGACCTTTCCCAATGTTCTATTGGGTGGCAACTCCAAGAGACCTCCTTGTTGCCCAAAATGGATGCACTTGTAATTTTTTACAAGTTTTTATGAACCTCATCCCGATCGCCCTAAAGGCGGGCTGTTTGGGGTGCCCCGGGGTTTGGCGTTCGTCATAATATGTAATGGAATTTCCAAAAAAATAATTTAAATAATCTTGTAAGTTTTATTAGTCATGAGGATAAATGTCTCCTTGACATAGACATGGTATAAGCAATGGGGCTAATCAAGTTGGAACAAACTTTTCATGCCAAAATGACATTTATAATAATTAATGTGACGAATTGGATGAGTTGGATTGTAACATATAGGTGCTAGATTGATGACATAATTGAAACTTTATTATTACTCCTAAAATTTTGCTTATATTTAGAATTTATATTTTTTTTAACTCAATGGATATCTTAATTGTCTGTAATTAATTTATCCCTTCAATTTGTATCTTTTTTTAGCCAGATATTATCTTCACTTCATTAGTTGAGCAATATAAATCTAGTTAAGTCTAACTATGATATCACGTTTTTCAAATTACTGTATAGCAATAATGAGTAACTTTAATAGATATTTGATGTATAGAAGAATAACACTCGATGGTTACCTTAATCCTAAGTTTGTATATAGAGTTCAAGATTTTATTTACTATGCGAGCTCTCAAGCTGCATACATGAAAGATCAAAAAATCAGGTGTCTATGCAAAAAGTGAAAACACATTTGTTATCTTCCTATTGATGAAGTGCATCTCCATTTGCTAAGAAAAGGGTTAGTACCCAATTATTTTGAGTGGACACGACATGGGGGACCAATAATTTATAGGACCTCTAGGGGTAATGAAGTTAGATCATCAGTAAATGTAGGTGAATTTCAACGAGGATGAATTTATGACAAACAATGTGGGTGCAACTGAAAATTCCTATGACCAAATGGTTTATGATGCAGTCGGTTATTCATTTCAGCCAAATTTACACAATATCGAGGAAGAACCAAACCCAAATGCAAAAAATATCTTTGACTTACTGAATACAGCTGACTAAAAATTATGGCCAGGTTGTGATAATATGATCCAATTAGCTTCTATTGCTGGAATATTTAATATACAATCTGAAGGTCATATTTCTGATCATAGTTTAGATAAAATCCTTGCTTGGTATAATGATTCATTGCCTTTTGATCATAAATGGTTGATAATTTTTACAATATGAAGAAGCTTTTTTAGGGTCTTGGTTTGCCAGTTGAGAAAATTGATTGTTATAGGTTGGGATGTATATTGTTCTGGGGAGACAATGTGTAATTATAAGATTGCAAATTTTGTAGTCAACCTAGGTTCAAACTAAGAAATGCTAATTAAAAGCATAAATTAGTACCTTGGAAGCGGATGTATTATTACCTGCTAACTCCAGGACTTCAGAGACTATATGCCTCCGATGTTACTGTATCTCACATGAGATGGCATAATAAACATGAACAGTCAGATGGAATAATGAGCCATCTATTGGATGCACTCACATGGAAATATTTCAATAACATCCACCCCGAGTTTGCTACTAAAAGTCAAAATGTTAGGCTAGTTTAAGCACTGATAATATTTATCCTGGCCAATCATAATAATTCCTTATAATTTGCCTCTATGGGTGTGTATGAATGAGGCTTACATGTTCTTGATGATGATTTTGCCTGGGCTTAAGAATCCAAAGCATAAAATTGATGTATTCCCACAACCATTATATCTAAATTGCAATATTTATGGGAATTCGGTATGCTAACATATGATGTGTCCCTTAAATAGAATTTTATGATAAGAGTAGCTTTGATGTGGACGGTATATTGTCTGGATGGAACACGACTGGGAAATTTTCTTGCCCTTACTGTGGGAGTGATTTTGATGCTTTTTATCTTCCTAATGGGTGCAAAACATCTTGGTTTGACAACCATAGTGAATTCCTTCCTCCAAATCACCCATTTAGACGCAATACACAAAAGTTCATTAAGAATAAAGTTGTTCAACCAACTTTTTCCCCTAATAAAGCAAGTGGAAATCTTGTAGGAGATTGATGAATTAGAGTTGCTAAAAGTGACAGAAGTTGAAGCTGAAGAAGTAAATAGAAGCATTAGTAAAAACTTTGGCTGGAAATAACATAGTATCTTTTGGGATTTGTCATATTGGAAATCTAATTTGATACGGCATAATCTAGACGTGATGCATATAGAACAATTTTTTTTTCGATAATGTGTTCTACACTATAATGAAAATTGAAGAGAGGACATAGGACAATGCAATATTATGTGCTAATTTAAAATTATTTTGCAGAAGGAATGAGTTAGAAAGAGATCCTCGCATGGGAAAATATCGAAAAGAGTGTTATACTTTGGATAAAAAATTAAAAAGTTTAGTGTAACTGGTTAAAAAGTCTAAAGTTCTTAGATGGTTATGTTTCAAACTTAGCAAGGTTTGTGGATTTGAGGAAGTATAAATTATTCGGAATGAAAAGTCATGATTGCCATGTGTTTATGCAAAGGCTAATTCCAGTTGCTTTTAGGGAGTTATTGCTTACTAAGGTGTGGGATGGTATAACTGGGTTAAGTTTGTTTCTTAAAACCTTAACATCATCTGAGATAAAGTTGAGTGACATGGAAAGATTGGAAATAGAAATTCCATTAATCTTGTGCAAATTAGAGGGGATTTTCCCTCCAAGCTTATTTAACGTTACGGAGCATCTACCTGTAATTTAGCCTAGGAGGAGAAACTTTCTAGACCAGTTCAATATAGATAGATGTGTACCATTGAGAGGTAATTAAAAATGTTATTTATATGTAAAAATTTGTAGTTTGTTATGATAAGTAATTTGAATCAAACTTGTTATGTAGGTATTTGTAACATTTGAAAAAAAAATGTCAAAAACAAAATCAGAGTTGAAAGTTTAATATGTAATGCGTATTTGGTAGAGGAAGCAAGTACATTTTGTTCACATTTTTTTGCGCTGCATGTGCACAAAAGACAAAGAAAAGTTCCTCGTAATGATAATGAGAGTGAAACAAGTGATACTGATGGAAACTTATCTATTTTCACATATCCTGGCAAATTACATGGACACTCAATAAGAAGAATGCTAATAGAAGAAGAATTAAAGGCTGTCCATGGTTAAATCTTACTGAATCGCCAAGAGGTTCAACCTTTCCTAAAGTAAGTTTTACTTTTATTTTAAATTGCTTATTTAGTTTTTTAGGTGAAGGGTGGTATCAACTTATATAATGTTGTTGGTGGTTTTAATTTATATGAGGAATGGTATGGGAGCTAAGGCTAGAAAAAACATAGAATGAAATAAAAAAGTAGTCGAAAAGCACTTTCATAAATGGTTAAAGACATATGTAAGTTTTGACTTCAAATATATGAAATGATAGATATAATATTTTCATATCCGTTTAAATGACATTAGACTATTTCATTTTGTAGGCCTCAGAAAACCAATTGAAAATAATTTTATCTCTGATCTTGCGAAAAGACCTTTTTTTAACTATTAAATAGTATCCAATGTATTTCGTCAATGGATACAAATTTAATGCACAATCTCATGGTCATAATAGGCAACTGTAAGCAGTGGGATTTGCATTCATGGAGAATTGATTAATTATTATGGTAAACTTATTGAGATACTTAAAATTGAGTACCCTGTATTGCCAATAAAATGTTGTGTGAGATTTAAGTGTGAATGGTTTGATCTAACACTTAATATCGAAACAAAAGTGGTTAGCAGATACAATATAGTTGAAATCAACTAGCAAAGAAGATTTAGTAACTTTGAACCTTTTATCTTGGTAATGCAAGCAATCTAGGTGTATTATGTCCCTTTTCCTAGCCTAAGATGAGATAAGTTAGATTGGTTGGCAGTTTGTAAAGTAAAACCTAAAGGCATTTTTGAAATGAAAGTAACAAGACAAAATAAACAAATTGAAAGCGAAGTGATTCAAGAAGAAGAAATGGAGGTTCATGAGATAAATGGAAGTCTGGCATATGATGACAATAAACCTTTGAACAATCCAGATAATGAATATGTTGACATTGCATCTGAAGAGGATGAGGAATCTATAGAGGGTGATAGATTTGAAAAGGAGCCTGAATTTGAATTTAATTCTTCAAAAAATGAAGATGATTGTGATTATGATTTATAACTAAGAGATGATAGGGACTCATTCATTTTACTAATTTTATATCAAGTGAGAAAAGTTATGACTGCATTAATAATATATTATTTTATATTTAATTTTTTATACAAATGAAATTTTTTATTAGTGGACTAATCAATTTTGATACGTTTCAGGTATAAAAAAATGTGCAACTAGAGAAAAAAATTCTAATATGCTTCCTCCAAGGCTCAAGTTGCCACCATTGTGCTCCCCTACTCTAAGTCCAATTGTGGGATCACAATCTCCAGTAGCTACCCTTATTAATATGGGATCAGGTTACTTACCACAGAGTTCCACATCCCAGGCATATATCCCTATTACTACATCACCTACCATCCCTTCTACCACCGCTGCTACTACATCAACACATGCTCCTGCAGCAGACAATGCATCTATACCATCATAGGTATCAGTGACAGAAGCAATGGAAGGTCCTAGGCCTAGAGCAATTAGAATCAATGGAAGGATGTACATTACCATTGAAGCTAATCAGTGAGTGATTAATATATAATTTTATATTGATGTTATAGTGTTTATTTTGAAAAGATTATTGTAAGCACCGTGTCTCGAGGCGGTCCAGATCAGAGATTACCCGATGAAGAAATCAATGCCTGGTTCCAAATAGATGGATGAAATTCAGAGATTTTGGTCCTTTGAGTTCACGAGAATTAAAGGTTTTTATTTACGGTAAAAAGAAGAGAAAAATCGGGAGGGTTTTTGGCTTAAAAATTGAGTTTTTCCTCCACGGACGGTTAGACCGTCGGTCACGGGACATCCGTCGGTCATAGAGGCAGCCCGTCTCTCTCGCCACGAGGGACGGGCCGTCTGTGAGTTGACCGACGGACACGTGCCCGAAGCAACGAAAACGTGTCTGTTGGCCTGTGCCCGTCGGTAGGTCAGATGCCCGTCGCTTAAATCCTATTTCCTGGAGGAAATGGGATTTAACCGACGCCCGTCGATCGTGTTTTTCTATAAAAAGGGAAATTTCACACTTTTTTGCGGTTGGGGGGAAAAATTCTCATTTACCCTTATAAAGAAAAATCCGATTTTCACTCCAAAAAATTCAATAAATCTCTTTGGTTTTGTTTTCTTCTCGTGAAACGCGTGGGACCAAATCCAACCAAATTTTCATCCAAAAAGGTAAAATCTGAGAGTAAATATTCTGGACACGCGTTCTATTTAATTTATTTTAGTTATTTTCATATTTTTCTTAACCTTACTTTATTTTATTATCTATTATTCTTATAATCTTATTTTGATCTTTTTGGTTTATTTTGGATTTTTTTGATACTAACATGTTTTATTTATTTTGTGAAATGCCATTTTCTTGTTTTTTGATGGATTGAGCTTGAGATGAGGTCACCCTTCACACCCTGGGAGTACTCCTTTTGGTTAATTCTATTAACTTTAACCTTTTGTTAACGCATTTATTTATTTATATATTTATTCTTAGTCTCCATTATATGTAAATAATTTTGTCTCGCGCAATGCCCAAAATAAACAAATGTTTTATAGTAATTAATTGGAATTTTTAACAAAGCCAAGGACCAATGTCCTATTTTTCTTATCCAATGAATTTATCATCGAAAATTATTTTTATAATAATCAAAGTCAAGGACCAATATCCTCATAATTAATTCCCCGGTTTTATGTATGGTTTGCACTTTTAAAATGGGAGTTGTATTCTGCTCTTAGTGTTATTGTATTTCATTTTATATGTTTTTCTTTATTTTATTTATTTATCGCTTTCAACATGGATAATTGTGCCTTAATTAAATTTCATTGTGTGGAGAGAAAGCGAATTAATAAGCTCAGGGTTTAATTGTAAAATTAATCAAGGTAGAAATAGATGAGAAGTCCCGAACCCATATCTGGTCTTTGGGCTCAACGAGGCGAGAGACCCATTTCAATAGGATCTCCAAGATACCTCTTGTGTCCCGCCAAAAGACCTAATTAAAAATCCTAGGCTCCAAGGGAGAGAGATTCATCCTCCAAGACACCTTTGGTTTGCCCAAAATGGATAAAAGCGCTGTCTTAGGCTCTCCAAGGCGAGAGGAACTTTCCCAATCTTTTATTGGGTGGTGACTCCATAAAACCTCTTTGTTGCCCAAAATAGACTCACTTGCAATTCGTCGCAAGTTGTCAACGAACCTCACTTGCCCGATCGGCCTCAAGCGAGCGGTCAAGGGGCGCCCACGGGGTTCGGCGAACGTCACAGTGGCGACTCCACTGGGGACTGGTTTGAGACTTTGATTTGAAAATACCTTGATTAAAATTTATGATTAAGTTTTAGTTTATAAATTCGCTTTCTCTCAAATTTTCATTACATCTCATTAGAGCCTTAGATTATGTTAGTTTGATCCCTCTATCAGCCTCGGTGCATTCTCGAAGCACAACCCTATGTTCACTCAATGTAGGGAAGTGTTAAGGATAACCACCAGCCCAAGCCTCGTACTATTATGGTATATCAAATGGTGACCCGATCGGTCGTCACGGTCGTGATGAGCTAGACCCGTCGGTAGGGACCATGCTTGGGTAGCCCTAAAGTAACACCACCCTTGACTAAAGCTCATGTAATGGCCATAGATACTCCCCTTAGGTGATATGAACCGTAATATCGTGCCTGCTGTATGGATCCTTATGTATTGGATGAGTCCAAATATCTTGTTTGGTTACCTAATCAAAGGCTTTCATGCCCCGATAGGCCCATCTCAACTTATTCAGATGCCTAAATACATGATGGTCAAAACCCATGCGTATGCACATTAGCTAAGAGAGGTTATGCTGCTGGTTTTTCACTGAGCACCATGCGCGTCCATCGGATTCCCTGTTAACCCATGGATCAAACCCACCTAGGACAGAGACTACACGACCTCGTGTGTGGGGGCAATAAGGTTGGAAGGATCTATCTTCTTGCATGTGGTTGTGGATGATGCATTGCATATTTATGTTATTCATGCACAAATAAAATTTTTTATTTCTCCCCTATGTATACATCCTATTCTTTGCATATAATTATTACATGCACATATTATCCTATGTATAGTTTTTCAAATGTTTCACATGTATCATTGTAATCTCTTTTAGTTACTATATACCATTTGTTGCACAACACGGCCATGCATTGCATATTATTCATGCATCACTCTAACCCTTTGATTTTCAGCCACCGTAGACCATTTGCTTAGGTGGTTTAGGGATCCCGATAGTTGTTCGAAGAACGATCAGAGTTGATATTGGCCGACAGAGACCTAGCATCCTTACCAGAGCATCTAAAGGTATTAAAGATGGCTGGCCCTTCACAACAGAATGAAGAGACTCATGCCCTGATTGCTAAAGAGATAGATAGAAGGTTTGAAGAGCTGGAAAATAGGCTATTAGCTATGATCAAAGAAAGAATGGATGCCATGGCGCTTGTTTTGCAAGCTCAACTTATGGCAACTACTGCACTTAACCAGGTTGAGCCGGCCATTATCAAGAAGGCCTATACCGAGAAGGTTGTAGCGTCTCCTTTTGCTTACGAACCCAGAGCGAAAGGGCTATTTATTTTTCCAGTTGAACAAGGAAGAGACAAGAAGCCTGCTCTAGAACACGACTGTATTCCTGAAGAGGAAGACATTTCAGCAGCGATGCAAGTTCCAAATAATAAAGCGTTAAAGGCAAAAGGAATAGAGTCTTCACAGTCACTAGACATCCCTAGGTCCTCAAGAACGAAAAAAGAGACAACTGATCTTGAAAAAGAAATTATGAAGTCCAAGCTTGCAACTACCCGAGTGCCTCTCAACAAAACTATTACTGGCCCCGCAAGACTAAGAGAGGGTTGTTATGATGGCAGCAATGCCCGAAGGATAGGAAAAGTGCCAACCACTGAAGTAAAGCAAAGGCATTTTTCTAATTTGGGTAGATCTTTGTCCTGGGTCCTCAAGAGGCTGATGAAGGAGGGGATGTTACAACCATTGCCAGCTAGGCAAGCTAGAAGCCAGGGACAGCCCAATCATAAGGAAGATAAGTATTGCGCCTTCCACCAGCACACCGGGCATACCACAGACGATTGCAAGACCTTAAGACATGCTATCCAAGACCTGATTGATTCCAAGAAGATCTCTGATCCAGAAAAGTGAGAGGGAAAGAATAAGATGGACTAAGTGCCTAAGTGAAAAGGCAGGACGGTTAGTAGGGATGATAATGGACCATCGAATGTAACATCTTTGTTGGCAAAAACGGAAGTTGATTAGCTGTTTAGAATGTTCTTTTTATTGTTGAACTGCTTAATAATGACATTTTAGCTTCATTAATAAGATGAACACTTTTGCTTACTTGTGTTATGTCTCTTATAATTTCACTATGCATAATCATGATCATGACTCATTCATATTTGACATTGATTCAGTTGATGCTACTCTATTTAATCTCAGAAACTTTGGGAAGTCCCACGAAAATCTTGATAGCATCTAATGTAACTCCTGAAGCGAGAAAAATTTGAGAGAATATTAAAAAATATGAAAAAGTCTTTGCCTGGACTTACGAAGACATGCTAAGAATTGATCGGGAAGTCACAGAGCACACTATTCCTAGACCATAAACCTGTTAAACAAAAACTAAGAAGGCTTAGGCCGGAATGGGCAGATAAAGTGAAGGAGGAGATTCGCCAACAAATCAAAGCCAAATTTTTAGTTGAGGTGCAGTATCCAACTTGGCTAGCCAATGTTGTCCCCATAGCAAAAAGAATGGCAAGGTAAGGGTATGCGTAGATTATCGGGACTTGAATAAGGCTTATCCGAAAGATGACTTTTCGTTGCCCCATATAGATGTGTTGATAGACAGCGCCGCTGCTTGCGAGATGTATAGCTTTGGAGCTGGTTATGCAGGCTATAATAAAATTCTCAATAAAATAATTAACCGAATCAAGACGGCTTTCATCACAGAATGGGGGACGTATGCTTACCGGGTAGTGCCTTTTGGCCTAGAAATGCAGGAGCCACTTATCAAAGGATGGCGATAAAAATCTTAAATGACTTGATCCATAAAGAAGTGGAGGTATACGTGGATGACATGGTGATCAAGTCGGCCACTAGAGAAGGTCATTTTGAAGCCCTGGAGAAATTCTTCCAGAGGATAAATAAATACAATCTGCGATTAAATCCTAAGAAGTCTATCTTTGGTGTCACCTCAGGGAAGCTCCTAGGATACGTAGTTAGCCAGAGGGGTATTGAGATTGAGCCAGATAAGGTTAAGGCCATCAGAGAAATGTCGGTACCTCAAAAAGGAAAAGGATGTGAGAAGCTTTTTGGTGAGGCTGCAATACGTCAGTAGGTTTATCGCTAGGCTTACTTCAATCTGCGAACCGATTTTCAAACTACTCAAAAAAGGCCAACCAATAGTATGGAACGAAGATTGTCGGAGGGCTTTCGATACTGTCAGAGAGTATTTGCTGAATCCACCGGTGTTGAGATCGCCACAGCCAGTCGAACCACTGATTTTGTATTTAGCTATAGAAGATAGTTCCGTAGGCGCATGATGGCCTAGGAGGACGAATTTGGAGTGGAATTTGCTATTTACTACCTTAGTAAGAAGTTCCTAGCTTATGAGGTCAAGTATATAGAAGTAGAAAATATTTGCCTTACGGTAATCTGGGCCTCTAAGAAGTTGAGACATTACTTTCATTCCTACAAGGTACAGGCAGTAGCAAAGCTAAATCCCTTAAGATACTTGTAGGAAGCCCCATCTTTACTTGGCAAAATGGGTAGGTGGTTGTTGCTGCTACAAGAATTTGATGTAGAGTACATCACTCGAAAAACTATCAAAGGGCGGTTAAAGAAGAGAGGCTGATGCCGTATGTCAAGCATGAGCAATCAGTTCAAGGTGTGTGCATTCCATTTTGTTCCAAGGGACGAAAATCAGTTGGCCGATGCACTCGCCACTTTAGTGTCAATGTGGGATAATCCAGAGGGAGTAAGCATGAGACCGATTTTGATTTCTAGCTCTGAGAGACCAAGCTTCGAATCCAAGTCAGTAATGGAAATAGAAGTAGCAGATGGGAAGCCGTGGTATTATGATATTAAGAACTATCTAGAGAATGCGACATTTCCAGAGGATGCTACCGAGAAAGATCAGAGAATGATCCGCAAGCTTTCTACTCAGTTCATCTGCATAGATGGAGTGTTGTACAAACGACAGGCTGATGGTATCCAGTTGAGGTGCTTGGATGAGAAAGACGCCAAGAGGGAAATGGAAGAAACGCACGCCGGCGTATGCGGAGCCCATATGAACGGGCTGATATTGGCCAAAAAAATTATGAGATAAGGATTCTTCTGGCTCACCATGGACAACGATTGCTCGAAGTATTTAAAGCACTCGACCATTTTGGAATTGCATAACTTGACGTCGCCTTGGCCGTTCGCAGTTTGGGGGATTGACATTATTGGAGAGATACGCCCCACGGCCTCCAATGGGTATAGATACATCATTATCGCCATCGACTATTCTACCAAGTGGGTATAAGCTGAGTCCTTCAAGAAAGTTCATGCTTGGGATATGGCGAAATTCATCGAAAAAAATTTGATATGTAGGTATGGCCTCCCACACCATGTGGTATCTGACAACGGGGTCCAGTTCATGGCCGAAACGAGGAAGTTACTCCAGAAATATGGTATTGAGTATCACAAGTCTTCTCCATGTCGTCCTCAAGCCAACGGGGCAGTAGAAGCTGCCAATAAGAATGTCAAGAGGATCCTGGCTAAGATGGTCCAGAATTACAAAGATTGGGCAGAAAAATTGCCTTGTGTGCTTCGATGCTAAAGAATCACCGTCGAAACCTCTACAAAAGTCATAGGGGGGCAGAAGCAATATGGCTGATCGTTGTAAAGTTCAAACCTTTAAGATAGCCTAGATCCTGGAAGCTGAAAGGGGCACACCAATGGCAACGGCAGTTAAACGCGTCAGGCAAGGATGAATTATGGGATTACTACCACAGCTGGATCTATCAGAAAATGCTCTGCTCGACCATTCATGTGGGAGGTTAAAAAGTATCCAATGAAAGAGGGAGGTTCAGTCTTTGAGCAAATGAGACCAAGAGTTTCGGACAAATGAGGCAAGTTCAGGCCGATATGAGTAGGGCCCATTCGTTCTTCAGAAGTTGTTATCCGAGACAGCAGCAATAGGCAGCTATAGAGATGACTTCTAAGAACCAGTTAACATCGACGAACTCAAGAGGGTCCATGGCTAAAGACGTAAAAATCAAAAGAAGAGAATAAAAGCCCTACGGGTCGAAAACCGAAAAAAGGCGGCCTTGCTAAAATTAGGTGCCTCGACAGGGTGAAAACCGAAAAAAGGTATCCTGGGCAAAAATTAGACGCTTGAGAGAAAATATCCAATCAAGAAAACCCGAGAGGGCTGATTGGAGATAGGAGTTTGATGCTTACAAGATATACTCTGAGATTAGATATAGTTTTGCATTTTGAATCGATGTTAGATAATGATCATGTGTAGAGAAATCATACTAAAATGTACACAATCTTTGCAAATACATGTGTTCATTATTTTCTAGTCCATTTATGAAAAGAGAAATGTTGTTCATTGCTGAATGCATGAAATCTAAATGACTACGCTCTGCTACTACTCTCACTATCCAGATGTCTAAGTCGATGAGTTATGTTATCCAGTATGAGACTAAGCACCCACCTCTTGAGTGCAATAGGGGGAGTGAAAGAACAACCCCCGATAGATGGCATAATAGTCTTCACCGGCAGCTTGCCCAGAGGCTATGGTATCTGGAGGTAAAAGCTGAAGATAAAGGTCCACTTTGGAAAGGTGGGGATGCCTCGCTACGTCGTTAATCCCTCTGAACTATTGAACACAATAGGTGGTAGTGTAAAGGGCAGCTTCATGAAGCCCTTAAGAACCCGATCCTTATCTGCTACTTCACCCAATCTAGCAACACATTCATCAAAGATAGGCCATAGAATGCAACCGATGCTAAGGAGAAAATGTCTCAGAGAATAACTACTATTTACCCTAGGAAGAGGCTTTGATAGTAGCTTCAACTTTTCTTGCAGCTGTACCTGAAAGGCGGGAAAGTCTCAAAAAAAAAGAGGCCGTTAGAGATGAAAACCGTAATTGGCGCTCTAAGCAAAAGTTAGGCCAAAGGGCAGGGTAAAAACCTAGGAACAGGCAGTCTGTCCTTCAAAAAATGAAATGAATAAAAACCGTTGGATTGGGTTGGGTCCATTCCAGGTAAAAAAAAATTAGGCACAGGGTCTTGTGAAAATCCCTGAAGGGACACATTTCCCGCTAAGAAAAGCTAGTGCGAAAATCCACAAGGGACGCACTACCTTTAAAACAATGACTTTTGACGCCTGGAGCGATAAGGCAGCATTATTCCGAATGACTTCACCTTTAGGCAGATAATGCATAATGTAGATCATGATTCTGAGTCCTGGGGGAAAAATGCTCGTTGATCGGGGAGCAAAGATATGTACGGGTCAGTTCTTCTTAAAAAAAAGATTATGGGTCAGAGTCCGTAAAGCCAAGACAACGCTTTTCTATATCCTTGGGAGCATCAGACAATGTGAGCAGCCAAGCAGCACCCTCAACGAATCCCTTAACCACCTGGGATGTGGTCTATTCATTTTTACGTATCACATGCATGTCACGTGCATTCAGTCTTTTACACGTTTATATATGCACACACAATTCTTGTACATTAATCCTTTGCATGTGTTTTCTGTATATAGTTTTGTATGTATATTTCACACACATAATTCCATACGCACAGACAATATTTTGTACATGACTTAGAGGGAAGGGTCCGAATAGACCTCATGAGCAAGGGTGATCCAAGAGATAGGTTCAGCTCAACATTACCGACCAACTGTATCCGGCATAAAATCAGGTGAATATGTACAGAGGTTGAACCCCCCAAAAAATAAGCCTATCCAGGCACACCATGCTGAGGGCAATCCGGAATCATACAAATCTACAGAAAAGAAGATCCTTTGAGAAGTCAGACTATCCACACATACTTCAATTGGAGGCAATCAGACGCAAAAGTGGGCCGGGGTACAGTTTCAGCTCTACATCAGCGCTCATCCATGTCGAACAATCAGATCAAGATGAAGTCCTCACGAGAATGGAATCTCACGGACCTGCTCCCAAGAAGACATTTAAAATAACAAGCCTATTCATGCGTGCCATATCAAGGGCAATCAGGTAAGTTTCTCTATCCTAAGAGGCATGCACACACACCACACAAAGTGTACAAAATTCAAATTCAAATGTACAAAGAGTACAAACTCTCAAACCAAAATAACAAAAACAAACTCTCAAACTGAAAACAACACAAAAAATGCAAATTCTCAAACAAACAAAACAAAACAAAAAGAAGAAGATATTTTCAAGGCCTTGAAAATCCAAAATACTGTAAAATTCAAATACATTCAAAATGTAAAGATCAAAAACAAAACAAGCAAAAAACAGAAACAAAAACGAAAAAAAAATAGAAAAATCATCCGCCTGCAGGAAAGCAACAAAACCTCCAATTTAATTTTCCTTTGAGAAAGCTCAAATCTTTTTTCCACCCCGGAGGCTCAATATCAAATTCTCTCATCCTCTTGAGAAGTATGCAGGTCTTTTCAACAAGGAGGCTGCATTGGAGATGTTAGAGAAATCGATATCTGGCATGTCACAGTCAGTGCAATCAAGAAAATGGTGAACAACCAACCGTCCTTTGGGGGCACACTCTGACGTTGGCTCCAACAGTAAAAAAGGAAGAGGTCCAGGATAAGCTCTAGTAAAGAAAGCGACAATTGGTTCACCATACTGACCTAAGGATGGTCGACAGTCGGATAATGTACTAGCCGAATGGGGGTTAGCAGATCAGACATTATACTAGCCGAATGGGGGTTAGCAGATCAGACATTATACTAGCCGATGGGGGTTAGCAGATCAGACATTATACTCGCCGGATGGGGGTTAGCAGATCAGACATTGTACTAGCTAGATGGGGGTTAGCAGATCAAAAATTGTACTAGCCAGATGGTAGTTAGAGAACACTGCATCTCACGGACACCGTACAGGCCGGGACGAGGCTAGCGGATCACCAGCGATAGAAGAGATCGCAAACAGAGGTTGTAGTCAGAGAGTACTGCATCTCACAGTCGCCGTGTAGACCGAGATGAGGTAAGCGGGGGACAGCGATAGAACAGATCGCAATATAGGATGCAGTTAGACAACACTTCACCTCACACCGTGCAGGCTAAGATGAGGCTAGCAGGACAGACCAGCCGCTGTGCAGACCGAGATGAGGTTAGCGGGGGACAGCGATAGAACATATCGTAACAAAGGATGCAGTTAGACAACACTTCACCTCACACCGTGTAGGCCAAGATGAGGCTAGCGGGACAGACCAGCCGCCGTGCAGACCGAGATGAGGTTAGCGGGGGACAGCGATAGAACAGATCGCAACAGAGGATGCAGTTAGACAACACTTCACCTCACATCGTGCAGGCCGAGATGAGGCTAGCGGGACAGACCAACTGCCGTGCAGACCGAGATGAGGTTAGAGGGGGACCAGCGATAGAACAGATTGCAATAGGGGATGCAGTTAGACAACACTACACCTCACACCGTGCAAGCCGAGACGAGGCTAGCGGTATAGACCAGCCACCGTGCAGACCGAGATGAGGTTAGCGGGGCGCCAGTGATAGAACAGATCGCAAATAGAGGCTGTAGTCAGAGAGTACTACATCTGACAAACTCCGTGCAGACCGAGACGAGGCTAACGGAACAGTCATGGTAAAACAAACCACAAATTGAGTTTGTAGTCAGAGAGTACTACATCTCCCAAATCTGCATGGGCTAAGACGAGGCCAGCAGGGGCAAATGAGGTCGTAGCTAGAGAATGCTGCATCTCGCCAACACCTTACGGGTCGAGATGAGGCCGGTAGGGGCACCTACATCAAATATATTCATCAACGAGCAGATCGAGATGAGACCTGCCAGATGAACACCCCGAAGGTAAGGATTACTCCAGGTATGCTTTTTTCCCTTTCTTTCTTTGAATTTTGTCTCACCTAGGCACTTATGCACTAGGCTCCCCAAAATTGGGGGCAACTGTAAGCACCGTGTCCAGAGGCAGTTCAGATCAGAGATTACCCGATGAAGAAATCAATGCCTGGTTCCGAATAGATGGATGAAATTCAGAAATTTCGGTCCTTTGAGTTCACCAGAATTAAAGGTTTTTATTTACGGTAGAAAAAAGCGGAAAATCGGGAGGGTTTTTGGCTTAAAAATTGAGTTTTTCCTCCACGAACGGTCAGACCGTCGGTCACGGGACATCCGTCGGTCGTAGCGGCAGCCCGTCTCTCTTGCCACGAGGGACGGGCCGTCTGTGAGTTGACCGACGGACACGTGCCCGAAGCAACGAAAACGTATCCGTTGGCCTGTGCCCGTCGGTAGGTTAGACACCCGTCGCTTAAATTCTATTTCTTGGTGGAAATGGGATTTAACCGACGCCCGTCGGTTAGCCTCCGACACCCGTCGGTCGTGTTTTTCTATAAAAAGGGAAATTTCACACTTTTTTGCGGTTGGGGGGAAAAAATTCTCATTTACCCTTATAAAGAAAAATCCGATTTTCACTCCAAAAAATTCAATAAATCTCTTTGGTTTTGTTTTCTTCTCGTGAAATGCGTGGGACCAAATCCAACCAAATTTTCATCCAAAAAGGTAAAATCTGAGGGTAAATATTCTGGACACGCGTTCTGTTTAATTTATTTTAGTTATTTTCATATTTTTCTTAACCTTACTTTATTTTATTATTTATTATTCTTATAATCTTATTTTGATCTTTTTGGTTTATTTTGGATTTTTTTTGATACCAACATGTTTTATTTATTTTTGTGAAATGCCATTTTCTTGTTTTTTGATGGATTGAGCTTGAGATGAGGTCACCGTTCACACCCTGGGAGTACTCCTTTTGGTTAATTCTATTAACTTTAATCTTTTTTTAACGCATTTATTTATTTATTTATTCTTAGTCTCCATTATATGTAAATCATTTTGTCTCGCGCAATGCCCAAAATAAACAAAGATTTTATAGTAATTAATTGGGATTTTTAACAAAGCCAAGGACCAATGTCCTATTTTTCTTATCTAATGAATTTATCACCGAAAATTATTTTTATAATAATCAAAGTCAAGGACCAATGTCCTCATAATTAATTTCCCGGTTTTATGTATGGTTTGCACTTTTAAAATAGGAGTTGTATTCCACTCCTAGTGTTATTGTATTTCATTTTAAATGTTTTTCTTTATTTTATTTATTTATCGCTTTCAACATGGATAATTGCGCCTTAATTAAATTGCATTGTGTGGAGAGAAAGTGAATTAATAAGCTCAAGGTTTAATTGTAAAATTAATCAAGGTAGAAATAGATGAGAAGTCCCGAACCCATCTCTGGTCTTTGGGCTCAATGAGGTGAGAGACCCATTTCAATGGGATCTCAAAGGCACCTCTTGTGTCCCGCTAAAAGACCTTATTAAAAATCCTAGGCTCCAAGGGGGAGAGGTTCATCCTCCAAGACCCCTTTGGTTTGCCCAAAATGGATAAAAGCGCTGTCTTAGGCTCTCCGAGGCGAGAGGAGCTTTCCCAATGTTTTATTGGGTGGAGACTCCATAAAACCTCTTTGTTGCCCAAAATAGACGCACTTGCAATTCGTCGCAAGTTATCAACAAACCTCACTTGCCCGATCGCCCTCAAGCGGGCGATCAAGGGGCGCCCATGGGGTTCGGCGCGCGTCACAATTATGAAATTGCTTGTCTATTAGATTGGTTCCATCTGGAAAGTGCTCTCGCTTGATCATAAGAAAATTCAAGGAGAAAATAGATTATGAAGGTTATTTATAGAAGAATGTATCTCAGGAAAAAAAAAATTTATCAAGGATTTCAGGTAAATAAAATAAATTCTTTAATCTTAATTATTTTATCTATCTTTAAAAATTAATTAAATTAATATTGTAGTTTATAAATACTTACATTATGATTATCTTTTCTTTTTATCAAAAAGAATTTTATTAGGATTAACAAATTGATCACATCATGTATGGTGCATGAGAGAGTCAAGCCCGTGCACATTATATAGACTTTGTGAGTCAAATACATAAGAAGGTTGCACGACATCATTTTATAACTGAAGAAATTGGGTACACTGGCAGCAGCACTATACATCACTCATGGCCCATTCCATTTTCGAGCAAAATGCTACTAATAGGCGGGGAGGACCGAAGGTTGTAAGTGTATCTTTACATACTGAAGGATCGTTGTCCCACCGAGAGTATGTAGATAGACTTGTAAGTATTTAAAAATATTACTGTTATGATTAACAGTTTTATTTTATTGCAATAAATGTGACACGTGATAATTCTCAAAATGATTGATTGAATAGAGGAGGATGGAAAAAATATTGTGTAAGGAGTTTGAATTGGAGTTGGATGGCACGATAAAAGAATATAGAAGTGCTTTTGTGACTTTTATACAAGAGGTTTGATATAAATTTAGGGGAAATTCTGCCGGAATTTTTTATCGAATAGGGAGTAAATATCAGATATACAAAGGAAACTTTATTGAATTTTTTGTAAATTGTAGTTGAATTATATATAGCCCTTTATTTGTTTGCAGGAAACATCTTTGGGAAGGAGGCGTACACCACATGATGTGTTTGTGCACACCCACACACGAAAGCATGACGGTGTCACATTTGTCAACACTGGAGCTAGACAAGTCCATGTATGTTAAAATTATAATTTACTATTATTTTGATGTATCATATTAGTTAAGATTTTGTACTAATTAATATAAAAAAATTTGTTTTATAACAAGAGCTAGTACATGAGAGTCTTCAATGCTAGACGGTGAATTATGAGAATGTTGATCAGAGTCTTACATTTTATGATGCAGTTGGCGGTATGGACCACTATGGATGGGTTTTTGGCTTGGGTTCTTTTGTGAACTCTTCCTATTCGCAATCCTCCAAATCCAATATAGCTGCCTTTAGTAGGCGAGCTGTATCCAATTTTAAAGTAGTTAAACTTCGGAATACAGTACAAATGCTGATGAACTGCATAACTAACATGCGTAATTAGATGGAGGAGATGAACTGAAAAATCAACACTTCATCGCAGCAGTCTGATCGTCCATGTTCACCAACTGCTTAGCTAGAGATTTTTGAAAAATTTACTATTTGCAGTGCTTTTAGTTGATTATACATTATTGTTATGTTTTTACCAAAATTATTTGTTTTAATTAATACATTTTCAATTATATTATTTTTGTCCATTATAATTTTTATACTATATTATCATTGATGATTTTATCATTTAAAAATTAAACTAAAAAAGATAAAAAAAAATTAAAAATCCATAAATTTAACGACGGAAAGCATTTCTCCATTGTTAAAATTACTGACGAAAATAAAGCTTTCGTAGGTAAATTTTACCGACGGAAATTATGAGTCCATTGGTAAATTTACCAACCACCATGACACCGATAAATTTTTCCATCGTTAAATTCCATCGATAATTTTGTTTACCAACAGAATTCAATTGGTAATGTCCATCGCTAATCCTTCATTTTCTTATAGTTGGTAATGTCCATCGCTAATCCTTCATTTTCTTGTAGTGTATCTACCTACCTACATACATATATATCGATATGCAAATAGGAAAAATACATTATGGGGTTCCTAAACTATTCGATTTTATTTTATTTTATTTTTTTATATTGGGTTCTTAAACTAATATTTTTGTGCAATGGGTCTTAATATTTGATTTAAGTCTTATTAAGTCCTTGCTTTTTTCTTGAATTTTTAAAATTTTAAATCTTGCCAAAATTCACTTTCTTTATTTTTCAAAACTTTTTTTAAATACGTATAAAACTTATAAAATCACCCCAAAATTTTCTACCTAACGCTCTGATTCTAATCAAAATGAGCTTTTTCTATACTAGAACTTTAACTCACCTAAACGAAATTATAGAGTTACTCAAGGATCTCTAAAAATTATTTTGGAGTTTCAATTCTAAGACTTATGAGTTTTCTCAAGTTTTCATATTCATTAAATTACTAGAAATTAGCAACAAAACCTAACGGTTCTTTATTCTTAAGAAAATAATTTTCAAACTCTTTTTATCATAAAACCAATTCTTGTATACTACTTGAAGAGCTTTCCACAAAGATTTTCAGTTTTTCAAAACTTTCATTTAGAGAATTAATTAACACAATATAAAATAGTATTGAACAATCCTATTACTAGATCTTCGTCTACTCCGTGATCTAGATGGAAAAAAATTAAGAAATTGACAATTACTGGACATTAAAAATTATCTTGCATTAACAATTCATCTAACAAACTAATAATAACATTAAACCAAAGCTAAAATTCTTATATGGTCCTTGCAATCACAATAGAGTAAGCTCTCTTTAATTTGTATCACAGTCTTGGATAGAAATTTTTAGAGTGATTTTATAGGTTTTGGATATATTTTGAAAAGAAAAATAAGTTCTTGGAAGCAAAGAAAGTGAATTGGGGCAAATTTAGATATTTAAAAAATTTAGGAAAAAGACGAAGACTTAATAAGACTTAAGGTCAAGGTTCAAAGACCCAATGCATAAAAATTTTAGTTTAAGGACCTGTTGTAGAAAAATCTAATAGTTTTAGGACCTTATAATAAGTTTTTCCTATGTATACACGTGTATGTATGTACGTGTAATACTCTATACCCGTATTTTGATACGAGTATCAGGCGTCACATAGTAGCCTAACTTTGATTCTTATCTTATAGTTATCTAGCTACTCATGCTAAAAGTTGGATGATAGTTTAGTGGATATTTTTTTTTTCCAAAACACAACACAATCTCCACATACATGTAACAATATTCATAATCCATACATACCTTTTCAAATTCTTAACTATATATACGCACCTATCTAGTCATATAACTTATTACATTTAACTCGGACATATATATGCCATGACTTTAAATACTCCTAAGCTTTCCTCTTAATTTATCTTCTTTCATTACAATCAAATCCTTATTTCTCCAAACTTTTGTAATTCACCATAACCTGCACACAGTAAAACTACTAGCGTTAAGCATAAAATGCCTAATGGTGGATATAATTCTAATGTTTTCCATTAGACACATACACATACATGCATGCACATTTATTTCATATATACAATTACTTATTATAATTGCTTATCATAAATTAAATATAATAAGATCTATTTACTATGAATTTCTTTACATTTCTCACATTTTTTTCTTAGTTTCTTTATTTACTATTTTGAAATTCATTATTTCATTTTCATGCTTTTATTTTTATTCAATAACAAGAATAATACTACTAAATTTTATTATCATTATGAAGTAATCATCTTATTCTTTTTATTCCCATCTTTTGCTAAAGTTACAATTAAGTCCTCTAATATTCCTTTTATTTTGAGTTTATCCTTCTATTTGACCATATTTACTATTTTACTATTAGTGAAACACCCTTTACCTATACGCAGGGAAGCTTACCCGCACGAAGGAGTGAGTGCTCACATAGATAAGGGTTGTTATCAACAGAACAAACCATGTAAAGCATAAACCAAACATACACGTAATTGAAGAATATACATATACAATAATAGAATCAGGAACCATAAAATTTATAAATAACCATACATACAAGCATAAATGCAATTGAGCCTAAACAGGAACTAATCAAAATTCATTCATTGATATAACCGAATATGTACAATACCAAACTGTGTTACAATATCACTAGACATAAATACAAAACTAAGAGCTTACATAGTACAAAATGGTTACAAACCAAAAGCTATACATCAGGATATACAAAATACAAAAACAACTAAGGCTCAAACAAAAGCCTTCCTATTGTTAGATTGCTGTGGATCAAACCTCCCAAAAACTTCCACCGTTTCCACACCTGCACAGATGAAAGCCCGTGCTAAGCGATAATGCTTAGTAGGGAAAACCAAAAGATTAATGACTACTCACAGTGGATGTTAAGGCAATTCACATACATATGACACACACATATATATATAAGCATAACAGGCTTACATCAAAAATTACAATCGTCAGATACTTATAAGATTCAAACATTCATATTGCATCATAAAGACAAATCATAGTATTCCACATCCATATCAATCCCATAATAACGCCTGCAAACACAAGGTGGCGGATAATGAGTGAACACATTGGTACCCGTGGGTACAAACAAAAGCAACTTCTTTCATTTTAATTCAAAATATTTTCACATTGGGGGATCTTAAACAAGATCCAACTTATAAGGATCGCGAGGACCCAAACGGTGACCTGATCAGGGTCCAGAACACATTGGGGCTGCAGCTTATAGAACTCTATTGGCATGCCTATCTATCCACTTACTTGACTCTTGCAGGCTAAGTATTTGTTCAATTAAGAATCACATAATGAAGTACGTAATAATTATACATTGATACATTAATAGATCACAAGTGAGAAACCATGCAAAGAGAATAAAATAATAAACATTTGAAAGTAGGGGAGCATCGCGCCCATGACAGAGGCAGATCCCTTGCTAGGATGCATCAAGCTCGCGAATAAAAGGCATGAAGGCCTCTATTGTAACACCCCCATACCCCCGGTAAGGAATATCGGGGCGCCACGCGGACACTTACGTGTACATACGCACGCTAGCGGAAGCGATACCATAAACACATCCATTTAAAATTTATTAAATACTACTCTAGGGCCCACTTGCATTTCATGTTAACTACATATACATTTACATGTTCATATTACATATGTTTCCATTTAGCTTTACATATACATTTACATGTACCCTTACTTGTGGTTTCTCTACTTATATTACATAATGATATTACTCAAAATATAAAACTCTATCTCTAACTTGTAAAATAAATTGTAACAAAACTCCTAGTGGCCTTGACCCGCAGATGTCCGCTCAATGCTCCGAACCTGTAAACCTACACGGAAGCAAACATCCGTGCTAAGCGATAACGCTTAGTGGGGATGAAATAATACAAAGGACTTCTTTACGAAGTCACAAGTAATTAACACATTCATATCTCACAATCAAATATCTCATGCATATAACTCTTATATGTATACAGGTAGCATGTTCAATTATCAAGTACTATGAACTCACGTGCATATAACACGTACTCTTTTACTTGTTCATATACATTACAACTTGTACATATCATTTATTCAAATGTACGCTATCATGTGTTCACATTCATGAAATCATGTACTTGTATACAGAACTATAATGTACTTAAACATTACTTTCATGTACTATAGCTTTTATTCAAAGCAATGCTTTTAATCATCTCAAGTTCACTACACAACTTTTTAACAAAACAGGCCTGACTTCCTTTAGTTGCGGATACAGGACGCTCTATAACAAAAACATTTTCGGTGGACCGAAGTCACAAAACATTTTCATCTATCTCTATAAATGACCGTTCTCAGAGGTCGACCCGCTTTGCCCAAACGGGGCGGAACATAGGCAGCTGCACTCGGTAATCCCTTTATAAGCATGCTTATCTATCAACTGCTATGGCCAGTCAGGCTAACCATAAAGACTCTATACCCTATATCATATACATTACATGTACTTTACTATTCATTCAAGAACACTATACACTATATACATATCAATGGAGCAAACCATGTATACACATATACCCTCTGCATATACTCGCATGTAGTCATTTAATATCAATGCATCTTTGTACTCTACTTTACTAACTAATCAAATACACAATGCATTTTACATGTTCATAGACTTCACACATTATGATTCAATCATCACATGCATATCATGTTCAATAATTAAAAAGCATATATACATTAACTTCATTATTAAACGCTTATGCCATAGCTTTAATCACTTATGTTTTCAATTGACAACCACTCACATACTCATTCCATAAGGTTAGAAATGAGTTGGACATGCTATAGGAGCTTACCCTGAAGTTCGGGTGCGATACGGGTTCAATTCGGGAAGGAAAACACATAAAATGGTCAAAATAGAGAGGTGGAGGTCGTCACTACTCGTGACAGATGTCACTACTCGTGATAGTGGCCTACTGTCACGACTCGTGACAATCGTCACTACTCGTGACAGAGCCACGAAAATCCAAACAGAAACCCAACAACATCAATGTTGTTCAGGCTAAACAGACATCAAAACAACATTTTTAGGCAAAACTTTCTTCTTAAAAAATCTTCCCTAGGATGTTAACGTTCAAATGGGACAATTGTCAAGTCAATTGGACATTTATAACATCATATATGATCTAAATAATCTGAACTGGTCAAATGAACCGGCCAAAGTAGAGACACTTCTGTTTTGGCCATTTTTGAAGGTCTTAGAGCACAAATTTGCTCACGCTTATATCTGTAACAATTATAGATATAGAAGTCATGGTTCCATTGGCTCAATAATCACTCAATTCAGAGGTCAATAACTATACCTATGACAAAAACTTCACACGGAGGTCATATGACAATTAAACAGAATTTACCATATCAAATTTTATCATCAACAAATACACTCAATCAATCAATTCACATACTTCTAAGCATATATACACATATCACAAGTACCACAAGCAATAAAAATGATATTTTCACACGATCCCAACCTCTAGGATGTTGATCACGGCCCTCTACTCAGTCCCGAGCTTCTCCTTTCCCTTGTCCAGTCTTTTATCCACAGCTTTCATGCACCACCAACCAAGAGAACACTTAATCCAATATTCTTGACTTTAAATCAAAAACAGAAATATATTCAAAGAAAAAGGAGGTCAGATCGGAGATTAGATCCAACTACTCTTACCTTCTTCTCAAGAACTACGCTCAACCTTTGACTTATACACTTCAAACCAACTCAATGAGCTCACTCAAAATAGACCAAAGGGGAAAGGAAATAACAAAAGCAAGAGCAAGAGAGGGAGAACGGCTGACCAAAGGAAAATAAAGAAAAAAATAAAGAACAAAGGGCCAAAACTCACGTAAAAGAAGAAGAAAGAAGCAAATGGTCAATCCTCATCCTCCATTTACTATTCAAATAAATGCCCACTTACTTTAATTAATTACAACTTTACCTTTAGTCAACCATGTTTATCCCCTTTAGTCCACTTAGTTCATCTTGTTCCTTTTTAACCAAACTAACTATTTTCCATTCAATTCATATTAAATTCATCTCTTGCCACTTGTCTCTTTCCTACGAATCCAAGTGTCACTCTCATATGCCGCCACTTGTCACTCTTATATAAACCACACTTAAGTCTCTTGCCAAGTGTCACCCTCTCAAGTTGCCATGTGTCAACACCCTATGATGCCACGAGTCAAAATTCCAATTTAATTAACCTATCACCGGAGGGTTCTGTCGCGCCCGCGACGCTTGTCGTGCTCGCTACAGGACTCTCACACTCAACATCTAATCTCTTTTCTGAACAAAATTCTATAATTCTTTTAGGGCTACTTTGGGGTGTTACAAATCTCTCCCCCTTAAGAAATTTCGTCCTCGAAATTTCTCCCGCTAATCAATTACACAGGTACATCCTTAAACTGATCTCTGAATCGCTATCACTTATACCATACAGCTATCAAATCGTGTACACTCCACACTTCCCTGAACACCCTGCACTCTAATCCATATACCTCTTCTAAACATCAAGTACTGAATGTATATCCTGTCAGCTTTTCTCAATGAAACGCATGCAATGATACTTTTTCACATACAAATGAGGGATGCGGATGGAATGGTCATGTAATGATTTATGTATGCGAGATGATGCGAAAATGCAATGCAAGCTACTGTAATGCACTTTTCCCATCCCCATGTTTCACTATGCTTATGTTCACACGATTCAAGGAGATAGCTGACAGGAATACAGAGTGTCACTTCGAACTCTTACCAATTCACATCTGCTGCTGTCTCTTCTACACTCTCATGCGAGTCGGACTCCATCTATACTTTACACAAACGACATCTGCATTAGGCCACAACTCTAGACAAACTCTGACATTTAATCTATACTCTACATCTTATAGACCAGAACCTCTAACCTATGCTCTGATACCACTAATTGTAACACCCCCATACCCCCGGTAAGGAATATCGGGGCGCCACGCGGACACTTACGTGCACATACGCACGCTAGCGGAAGCGATACCATAAACACATCCATTTAAAATTTATTAAATACTACTCTAGGGCCCACTTGCATTTCATGTTAACTACATATACATTTACATGTTCATATTACATATGTTTCCATTTAGCTTTACATATACATTTACATGTACCCTTACTTGTGGTTTCTCTACTTATATTACATAATGATATTACTCAAAATATAAAACTCTATCTCTAACTTGTAAAATAAATTGTAACAAAACTCCTAGTGGCCTTGACCCGCAGATGTCCGCTCAATGCTCCGAACCTGTAAACCTACACGGAAGCAAACATCCGTGCTAAGCGATAACGCTTAGTGGGGATGAAATAATACAAAGGACTTCTTTACGAAGTCACAAGTAATTAACACATTCATATCTCACAATCAAATATCTCATGCATATAACTCTTATATGTATACAGGTAGCATGTTCAATTATCAAGTACTATGAACTCACGTGCATATAACACGTACTCTTTTACTTGTTCATATACATTACAACTTGTACATATCATTTATTCAAATGTACGCTATCATGTGTTCACATTCATGAAATCATGTACTTGTATACAGAACTATAATGTACTTAAACATTACTTTCATGTACTATAGCTTTTATTCAAAGCAATGCTTTTAATCATCTCAAGTTCACTACACAACTTTTTAACAAAACAGGCCTGACTTCCTTTAGTTGCGGATACGGGACGCTCTATAACAAAAACATTTTCGGTGGACCGAAGTCACAAAACATTTTCATCTATCTCTATAAATGACCGTTCTCAGAGGTCGACCCGCTTCGCCCAAACGGGGCGGAACATAGGCAACTGCACTCGGTAATCCCTTTATAAGCATGCTTATCTATCCACTGCTATGGCCAGTCAGGCTAACCATAAAGACTCTATACCCTATATCATATACATTATATGTACTTTACTATTCATTCAAGAACACTATACACTATATACATATCAATGGAGCAAACCATGTATACACATATACCCTCTGCATATACTCGCATGTAGTCATTTAATATCAATGCATCTTTGTACTCTACTTTACTAACTAATCAAATACACAATGCATTTTACATGTTCATAGACTTCACACATTATGATTCAATCATCACATGCATATCATGTTCAATAATTAAAAAGCATATATACATTAACTTCATTATTAAACTCTTATGCCATAGCTTTAATCACTTATGTTTTCAATTGACAACCACTCACATACTCATTCCATAAGGTTAGAAATGAGTTGGACATGCTATAGGAGCTTACCCTGAAGTTCGGGTGCGATACGGGTTCAATTCGGGAAGGAAAACACATAAAATGGTCAAAATAGAGAGGTGGAGGTCGTCACTACTCGTGGCAGATGTCACTACTCGTGACAGTGGCCTACTATCACGACTCGTGACAATCGTCACTACTCGTGACAGAGCCACAAAAATCCAAACAGAAACCCAACAACATCAATTTTGTTCAGGCTAAACAGACATCAAAACGACATTTTTAGGCAAAACTTTCTTCTTAACAAATCTTCCCTAGGATGTTAAATTTCAAATGGGACAATTGTCAAGTCAATTGGACATCTATAACATCATATATGATCTAAATAATCTGTACTGGTCAAATGAACCGGCCAAAGTAGAGACACTTCGGTTTTGGCCATTTTTGAAGGTCTTAGAGCACAAATTTGCTCAAGCTTATTTCTGTAACAATTATAGATATAGAAGTCATGGTTCCATTGGCTCAATAATCACTCAATTCAGAGGTAAATAACTATACCTATGACAAACACTTCACACGGAGGTCATATGACAATTAAACAGAATTTACCATATCAAATTTTATCATCAACAAATACACTCAATCAATCAATTCACATACTTCTAAGCATATATACACATATCACAAGTACCACAAGCAATAAAAATGATATTTTCACACGATCCCAACCTCTAGGATGTTGATCACGGCCCTCTACTCAGTCCCGAGCTTCTCCTTTCCCTTGTCCAGTCTTTTATCCACAGCTTTCATGCACCACCAACCAAGAGAACACTTAATCCAATATTCTTGACTTTAAATCAAAAACAGAAATATATTCAAAGAAAAAGGAGGTCAGATCGGAGATTAGATCCAACTACTCTTACCTTCTTCTCAAAAACTAAGCTCAACCTTTGACTTATACACTTCAAACCAACTCAATGAGCTCACTCAAAATAGACCAAAGGGGAAAGGAAATAACAAAAGCAAGAGCAAGAGAGGGAGAACGGCTGACCAAAGGAAAAGAAAGAAAAAAATAAAGAACAAAGGGCCAAAACTCACGTAAAAGAAGAAGAAAGAAGCAAATGGTCAATCCTCATCCTCCATTTACTATTCAAATAAATGTCCACTTACTTTAATTAATTACAACTTTACCTTTAGTCAACCATGTTTATCCCCTTTAGTCCACTTAGTTCATCTTGTTCCTTTTTAACCAAACTAACTATTTTCCATTCAATTCATATTAAATTCATCTCTTGCCACTTGTCTCTTTCCTACGATGCCAAGTGTCACTCTCATATGCCGCCACTTGTCACTCTTATATAAACCACACTTAAGTCTCTTGCCAAGTGTCACCCTCTCAAGTTGCCATATGTCAACACCCTATGATGCCACGAATCAAAATTCCAATTTAATTAACCTATCACCGGAGGGTTCTATCGCGCCCGCGACGCTTGTCGTGCTCGCTACAGGACTCTCACACTCAACATCTAATCTCTTTTCTGAACAAAATTCTATAATTCTTCTAGGGCTACTTTGGGGTGTTACATCTATCGCGCTCACGTGGAGGTCACTACCGTGCTAGCGACAGTAATCAGCCCAGCAGTTGCTCGACTATCGAGCTCTCTGTTGCACTCGCAACAGAGACACTCTTCAGCAAAAGCTCGGATACCTGAGCTCTGTCACGCTTGCAATAGAGTTGAGCTTCCTGCTCTTGAAGCCATTCTGCAGAAATCCAACAACATCCAAACCATCCCAAACATGCAATTAATCCTCCAAACTTGCACACAATCCAAAACAAGCATCCAAAACATATTACCCATCATAGAACCTATGTTTAATTCTAATCAAAAGCAACTAACAAGAGATCAAAATAACAATTTGAGCAAAAGATAAGAAACCTAGAAAATTTACCCACAATCTATACAAAATCACTTCTAAAATTCAATCTCTACCTTTCTATACTAGAATTTCAGTACCATTCATCCAAAACACACTTCAATTAAGCACACATACACATTTCCACTCTCAATTTCCAGAAATCATAACAAAAATTCAAAAGACAAAACATGCAAAATCAAGCAATTCCTAAACCTTCGGCTCCTTAGCTCCATAAAATCAAAGGGCTTCACTGCCACTAGCTTTTTCCTTCCCTTGGATCTCTAGCAGGTAACTCTGAACAAAATCCATACCCAAAACACACCAATTATTCAAAACCCAAACACAACCACCTACACACACAACCAAACTGGACCAAGGGAGAAGGAGAAGAAGAAAGAAGAAGAAAAAGAAGACTTACCAAAAATATGTAAATTTGCCAAATCAATCCAAAACACAACAATTGAGGGAGATGAGGATGGCAAGGAAGAGGAGAAGAGGGAGCTAGGAATGGGAGAAAAACGGGAACAAAAGCGCAGAATTCTGATTTCCCATTTCTCTCTCTTTCCCCACAAAAGTCAACCTTCTCACTTTTTCTTTTTTCTAATCTCTTCCACCCACTTGTCATAATCTTATGGTTGTTTGGCAAATTCACTTCTAATCTTTCTTCCTTTCTCCACCAAACAAATAAACCACATAATTAAAATTATTATGCAAAAATACCCTTAAACTTATAAAACACACGCGCGCACACACACACACACATGCTCAAAACTACTAGGGTGAAAATCGGAGTGTTACAATTAGACTTTATTTTTCATTCTTAAGTCACCTTTTTTTTTTTACCCAAATTATTTATTTTGTTTCGATAAGTTATATTTTAAGTATATTTCACTTTTAAACCTCAATTAATATTTTATCTTATATTTACCTAATTTTAGCATCCTTTTATTATCATTTTACTCTTTTTACCCTTAATTCTTGTACAACTATCGTTTACTCCCTTTTAATCTTAGTTCTTTACGTAATTGCTATTTTACTTCTTTCACCTCAACATTTATTCCATGTTTATCAATTTAATCTAAATTTTCTTAATTACCACTTTGCTCCTTTAATTCTTATTTTACTTTTAATTGTGTATTAGACCCTTATTTATATGGCTTTATTATATTTTTACCTTTTTTTTCACTTTGTAAATTTACCATTTGCCTTCTTTATTCATTTTCTCTTACATAATTACTCATTTAGCTTTAAACTCGTGTTTCCTTGTATAATCATTACTTAGTCCTTTAATTCTCATTTTTCTTACATAATTACCACTTAATCTTTTAAAATTATACATTTTTTTTTCATATTTACTAATTATTATTTAAAATTTTTCCTTTTATCTTCATATTTTTTTCCCTAGATATTTGTCAAATTAATCCTTAATTTATTCATTTATTTTATATTACTATTTTTGCGCCAGTAATATTCGGTAAAAATTTTTGAATCGGATATGCGAGACATGGACCCCATTAGGCCCAAAGCCATAAGAGGTAGTGATCACTAAAGATCACTAACTCTGAGAGCCATAAGAGAAATTAACCACTAAGAATCACTTACTATAAGACATAAAAGAGAGCTAAAAAAGAGCCATAAAACCGTAAAGCCATAATGGCATAGAGCCATACATAGTAGACTGCCATTGGCTTACCGAATGCGAGTTGCCATGACTCACTACCTCAGTATACTGTATGTCCCTGTAGCTACACGGCTATATTCTGAACTAGATTTAACTAGTTGAATACTAAGGGCAACATTATTTGATTATATCAACTTTTATTCATATACTTATTCATTGTGTTCATATTATTTGTTATGCTATAACAATCTCGGTTCTTGTCATTCATTTCACATCACAAGTGTTCATATACTTATAATTTTCATATTTCTTATTCATACTTGTATCATAATATACATACATATCATACTTACGTAGCCGTATATATATATATATATATATATCATGTAAACATAAATTTCCATACACATATCCATTTGATTATAGCATAACAGTATACCTTTTTATTTCCTTCCTTATTTTCTTATTTATTTCTCTTTACTTGCTATCAAATTATTTTCTTATACATTAAATTTCCTAACATATGCTATAGTCATTTAATATTTATCTTTAATTATATTATGCTTATATATGATTCTTAAATCTAATTATTTCATTTTCCTTCATATTATTTATTTAATACAATTTCTTTAACATACTACACATGATTATCTTGTTCATATTCCTATTATTCTTATTATTATCATATTTATTATTAATATTTTTATTATTACTATTATTATTACCATGATTAATATTATTACTAATTTTCCTTCATAAATTTCTTAATTTCATTAGTAACCATAATCTTGTCAAATTTGCCATTTAGTCCTTGTTTTAAGATAATATTGTCAAAATTACCATTTAATCCTTAATTTTCCTCTAATTCTAATTTTTCCCTTCAATGTCTCATATTTACCATTTTGCCATTTAATTTTATTTTCATCTATAAACCTTTCTTTTTACATCTAAATTTCCTTTTTGGTCCTTATAAATTTCTATGCATATTTCGTATTTAGTCCTCGCTTTTAATACTTTTATTTATTATTTATTAATTTACTTGCTAATTTACTATCTTTACACTTTTAACCCTATTCCTTGCATAATTACAATTTGGTCCATTTAACTCCTAATTCTTTACATGTTTACCATTTAATTCATTTTCTCTAGAATTACTACATATTTTCTCATTTAATCTTATTTTCTCATTTTGCCCCTCCAATTTATTTTTCTTCAACATAATTTGGTCCCATAACATTCTTTATTCATTCCTCACTTAACTACACAATTATTACATATTAAACATATATATTCTTCCTTTATCAACATGTACATAATACTTGGATGAACTATAACATATTCAATTAATTTTCAAAAATTCTCATTAAATTTCTACTAGCATAAATTTAGTCTTATTTTCATTTTCTCACTTAAAATTCATTAAAACATCATTTACTACTTCTAGGGTACCATTCGGCCATAGTGGACTTAATTCTTCTAAATTTATTTTATTCATGTCTTTCATTCCACACCTCATTTTTTCTACCTCAATTTCATATTTCCATACTTAAATCATATTATTCATGCACATACACATACATATATACACATAAACATAATTAAAATAAATGGAAAACATAAGAATTTGTATCCAAAAACCTTATTTTTCTCCTTTTCCTAGCTTACTCTTCTCCTTCCTTGCCTTTTCCTTTAGCCTTACAGGATTCTCCTTACACTTCCTCCTTGACCGAAACCATTCATGAATTCTTTCCTCAATTTTCTTCGCCTATAATTCAAAAAATATATAAAACATTAATCTCCCTTAAAATCTACCTAAAAATCCCTTAAACACATTAAAATTTCACTAAATTTTCTTACTTAAATTCTTTCTCCATATGTTTCTTTAACAATTCCATCCACTTCCTTTACTTAAAATAGGTTCTTGAGATTGCTAGAGATGAATTTAGGGCCTTGGAATTATTTAGGGTATGAGATTTTGGTGGACTTGGGTAAGCAATTTAAAAAAATTTGGTGGAAAAAATGGAGAAAGAGGTCACGCATGGGAAGGATGAAGAAGAGGGAAGAATTCTCAAGAAATTCTAGTTTCATGGCCTTATATACCCATTCTAATTGGGCAAAATTAGGTCCAACCAATTGGGTCTAACCATATTAAGCCTAATTGCCTATTTCTTAATATATTTGGGCTTAATTATTTTTCTACTACTTATCTTACATCATTTCTTATAAAAATGTATCCATAATTATCGAAAAATATTTCTTAGGCTACACGAATATTTTTAGGTCAATCAAACGCAGTTTTTCGGTGCAATAAATTTTTACCAGTTCGATAATTCATTTTTCTGTATCGCCGTAAAATTAAATTTTCACTACCAAATAGTTCCCCATATTATTTAGAGTGAGTCCATGTATTCAAATAATTTTTTGGAGGTCTCTAACATCATTTTCAAGCCCGATCAAAGTTAGGTCAAACCGGGTTCACTATTTAGACCAAACAGTGACTTATTTTTACATCAGACTTTTAAGGGCCTATTTGACTTCGATTTCATCCCAAATTACATCCTCGGACTCCTTATAACTTGTACTTTTCAATGGTCAAATAAAATATTTTTTTTGACTCTGGATGGTACTCTTCCCCTTGGGTATTACTATTCGCTGCTTGGAAAATACTATTTACAAAAGTTGAATTTTTGGGTCATTACAGTACGTGTGTACACACACACACACACACACACACACACATATATAGGAAAAGCATATCTTAGGATTCCAGAACTTTAGCATTTTTCTACATTAAGTTATTGTACTTTAAAAAGTTAACATTGCATCTCTATATTTTTCATATCACTCACATTAGAAATAATTTACACGGGATTGACATAATTAAAATGCATGTTCTGTTAACTCGTATGAAGTTAACTTAAAATGCTATGGGACCTACCAAGACATAAAAAATTGAAGAAAAAGCTAATTAGCCACAGTTTACATGTCTGAAATAATTGTATATTCTTCAATTTATTTATTTTTATATTTTGGTGGATTCCATAATAAATTTAAATTAACCTCATGTGATATTAACAGAGTTTGCTTTTCAATTCTGTCAGTCCTATCTAAATTAGAATTAATCTGAATAATATGAAAAGTACATGAATCTAATGTTAACTTTTGAAAGTACAGGTACTTAATATATTAAAATCGTTAAAGTCTAGGGATTCCAAAATGCATTTTTACATATATGTAGGTATGTACCCTAAATGGTATCGTTTTACAAATTCAGCCATCTTAGTTTTGAGAGAAGTGGAAATAAAAGATCATACAAAACAATATAGGTATAATAGGTTTTTTTTTTTTTTACTTTTTTTCTTTTTTTGATAAAGAAAGATTTAATCCTAAAATTTAAGAAAACTGAAAATAAAATGAATAGAAAAAGTGGGGCATTTGGGTTGACACATGACCGAACCCCGTTCATATCACTTTTTTCAGATGAGTTCAGTCAAAATTAACAGGTTTACAAGTTATGCATAAAATATTATGTCAATTAAATTCAAATAAAAAATTATATAGAAAAGGGATAGAGTGTAAATAGAGTGTAAATATGCCATTGAACTTTCTTTAGGCTCAAATTTATCCTTAATCTTTTATAATTGGGTAAAAAATTATATTATAAAATTCTTTATATACATCTAAAGTTTCTCTTTATTTTTTATTTTTTTCCAATCATATCCTCTTCTTTTATTTTAATCTTTTCAATTAGTTATTAATTTCATTTTTTATATTAATTAACGTTGTTCTAATATTTTTTTTATTAAAATAGACATTCTTTGAGTTTTAGCTATAGTAGCTTGAGTTCCATATATTAATTGATTTTCATATAAAGCTCTTAATTGGTCGTTTGTCTCTCTTATTATTCTGTCTATATTTTTTTCTGCTTAAATTTAATAGACTTAAATTTTGGCCAAATTTTTCTTTTATACTCATTTTTCTTTTACTTCTATAGTTCAAGGAGATACATACCAAAATTTTACATCAAAGTTATTTAATGTTTCAATTTGGGTGATACTTGAACTGTAACATTTATTTTTTTTTCTTTTAAATATTTTGGATATTATCTTTGATATATAATAGTTTTTGTAAGTTTTCTTCATTATAATTAAGATCTTTCTCTAATAATTATTTTTATAAATTTTAAATAATTAATTCTACTTCTTAAATATTCGATATTGATGGATTTGGAAATTATAACAAATATAATTTAATTGGAGGTATCATAATAAAGATGGTACCTACCTCTTGTAGCGCAGAAACTCGTTGCGAAAGCATCTACAAGGATCCCATTTATTTTTGATCACTGGCCTGGCTTTTATTCACATGCGGGATAACAACAGCTATTCCACAATCTAAAAGCCCCTGAAAGTTTAAGACAAAAAACTGTGAGTGGGAACGAGCAGCCTTGCAACGTATACGTTTTCTCGTTACCAAATTCTGAGATATCCCATCTATTTATAGAGATCCTAAAAGCTAGTGACCTAACTCTAGTTTAACTCAGACTTTTTCTGAGATAGGATTTGGTAATTTTAATCAAATTGAATTACTTAATTCTATCTGAATTGGACCTTTATCCAAATTAGAGTCATGGGCGTACCCAAACTCTATCATCTCCCACTCGCACATGACGGAACGCATTTCAGTCTTAATCTTCAGTTATACTTGCAGATAGATTGTGTGACCAGCATACCTCGAGAGAACTAGTGCTATACACATGTTAGGGATATATAGCGTCTCGAAAAATAAGATCCTCCTTTTCACGTATGCCTAACCCTAGATTGCCTTCTCACATTCACTGTTTTAACTCATGATCTTATAATACAATTTTCATGTTCACTATTATGTTTCTACTCATAGAAACTATAATAGGGTAGCCAGTGAACCACGAAACCTTATGAAAGTAATCAAAAGGCTATCTTCCCCTCTTACTGTATGCCATTCATCATGATTCAACTCGCTTTTCTAGTTAGATCCTCCAGGCCTAAACTTTTCCTGAACCTCTTAGAAACTAACTAAGCTAGCCACATTGAACCATACTTCAGGGATAAGTTAAGGGTTCTAAGGGTCGAAATATAAATAGGGTCTAACAATAGGGAAAGTTGAGATTAATAATATTATTAAATTCCCATCCCTTTGGTCACATAAGCACACACGATATAAAACATGTGTTATGGCGTTCTTTCCTTCCCTTAAAGGAGCGCATGTCTCACATTTCGATAATGTGTATATCAAACACCATACAGAAGCATAAGGTTGCGATGCACCGAAGCACCCAACTTTAGTCCGCTTACTTAAGGACTACTTCTGGCTTTTTAGATAGAACATGGTAGTTAGATATAACTTACCATCGGATTCCATACAATCCTTATTTTGGATCTCAATCTAATGCATACAACTTTATATATGTCTTTATCTTGCACCTTAATAAGACTCATCTTATAATTTATGCAAGATGGCATTTTTATTTTGAACAGGCTCTCAAGCATTCTCATATGTTCAAAAATTGCCTCATCTTAGTCTTTGCCAACTCATTGACAAAACTAAGGTAAACACCCTTGTGAGTGGGCTACTTCTCTATCCGACATGCTCAAACTCATATCAATAACAGTAAATGTTTACACATAAACATTCACACTCATGTATTGCCAACAATGAACTTTGGCTATTATTCACAAATAATAACGTTAAGGGATTGTATAAAATATAACAACAGTAATTAAATTCTATGCAAACCTCGAGATCTAATGTGTCTCTCAAAACACATCTCTCGTTATAGGTTTACTCAATGGATCTGCATGCATAGAAACGTACTGTAAGTTCACATCTCTCCTTGTGCAATAATATCTCTCGTATATAGATACTTAATGTTGATATGCTTAGCTCTACTATAAGCTATCAACAGCTGATTGTCACTATAGACTATCACTGATACCTTTGAGATAATTACTCTTAAATGGCTCACAAACCATTTAAGCCAAATTGTCTCCTTTACTGCAATTGAGGAAGTGACAAATTCAACTTCCACGATTGATAGGGCTATACAGGTTTAATTCTTGTTACTCCACGAGATGGCACTCTTGCCAAACAAGAATATGAAACTTGGAGTGGATTTCCTCTCATCCACATCTCCTGCCTAATCAACGTCTTTGTATTCTCTCAATACAGATCATTTTCTTGATAATAGAGAGAATAGTCTGCAGTACTTTTAAGATATATAAGTATCCTTTTAATTGCTTCTAATGTGCTTTGCCTGGGTTAGATTGATATATGTTTACCATGCTCACTGCATAGCATATATCATGTCTTGTATACAACACTGCATACATAAGACTACCCACGACATTGGCATATCGAATGTTCCTCATACGTTCATTTCTTCTGGCTTATTAGGACACATATCTTTGCTAAGAAACTAATTCTTGGCAATTGGGTAATCTATGAGTTTGCAGTTTTGCATATTAAATTGCTCAAGGTCTTTGTTGATATATTTCTCTTAAGAAATAGTCAACAATCTTCTCGAATGATCTCTTGAAATCTTAACTTCAAGAATGTAATATGCATGACTCATATCTTTTATCTCAAAGTTGGATGATAACCAATCTTTGATTTCATTTACGTACCATTTATCATTTTCAGCTTTAAGTATGTCGTCTACATACAATGCCAAAATGATAAATTCATTTTCAGAGCTTTTACTATAAACACAATGGTGTTCATCAATCATGTTAAACACATTCGACATGATTGTATGATGAAGTTTCAAGGACCATTGTGTTGAAGATTGTTTAAGGCCACAAATTGAACTCATCAATCAGCAAACCTTATGTTTGCTACCTTTTTCGATGAAACATATAGATGGTTCCATCCTATTCTCCATTGAGAAAAGAAGTCTTCCCATCCATTTGATGAAGCTCTGGGCCCAAACTCGCCACTATGGCCAGAATTAACCTTATATACGTAAATCTTACAATAAATGAGAAAGTCTACTCATAGTTAATCTCTTCCTATTGTATGAACCCCTTAGCGACTAGCTGAGTCTTATATCTTTCGATACCTCTTTCAGCCTTTTGCTTTACTTTGAGAATACATTTATTCTAAATTTATGTCCATCCAGTAGATCAATTAGTTCTCAAACATAATTTGATCTCATGGATGCCATTTCTTCTTCCATCGCTTTAATCCAATTTTTTTCTTAAATGGGCATGAAAAGGCTTTTTGAATATTTTATGCTCTTTCTTTATCTTGTGGGATAACCAAAAGGGCTTTGTTCAAGCCTTCGATTTTAAATCGTCGGCATGGAACACTTATCCTTTTAGATTTTTGCAGTTCTGAATCTTGATAAACATGTCTCATATATTTATCATGATTCATAATGCTCCCACTGGGACCATATTCCAGACTCCCACTGGAGTCAGGAATACCATATTCTTTACTCCCACTGGAATCAAGAATACTCCCACTTAAATCAGGGTCTCGAACATCCGAATCGTTTGGAGGATAAGGGTCTTAACCTTCTTCCTCTAAATCCCTCCCACTCGGATGGAGTGATCCTGATATTCTCTTCCTAAGATTAATAAAAAGTGAAATCTTAATTCACTTAGCCCAACTTTGGAAATTTATTCTCTAAGAATATAATAACTTGTGATCTGAATTATGTCACAGTGCTATTTTCTTGCTCACCCATGAAAATGTATCCTTTTGATACTTTAGAATATCTCACATAGATACTCTTTTTACCTCTTGGTCTCAAATTTATCAAATCGAGGTATCATGGATGCAAGCATTACAACCCAAAAGTTGTAAATGGCTTAGGTCATCTTGTCGACCAGTTCACAACTCATAAGTTGTGGTAATGACAGATTTGGAGGGCATATAGTTGAGAACATATGTGACAGTCAATAAAGCATCTCCCCAATACGAGATAGGCAAATTTGCCTCTACCATCATAAATCTAACCATATATAGGAGAGTTTTGTTTCTCCTTTCCTCAACACCGTTTTGTTGTGGATTTCTAGGAATGAATAACTGATGTTCAATCCTTTTTCATCACATGAAGCTTTAAATTTATTTGTAAGACATTACCGACCTCTGTCAGTTCTTAAAGCTTCGATCTTTTTATCTAATTGATTCTCAACTAAACTCATAAAAGTCTTGAAGCAACTCAAGGCTTCTAACTTGTGAGAAATCAAATAGACATGACCATACCTAGTATAGTCTTCTATAAATGTGATGAAGTAGCAGGCTCCATGCCTTGCCCTCACATTCATTTGACCACATTCATCAGAATGGATTAACTGCAATGGAAATTTGGCTTTAGTTCCTTATTCGAATGATTTTCTAACTCGTTTTTCCTTTTAGGCTATACTTTCATGTAGGTAATTCAACCTTATTTAAATTGCCTACTTAACCTTCTTTGACTAACCGACTCATTCGGTTTTGTCCAATATGGTTTATTGTAGCATGCCATAATTTCACATTATTCTCATAACAATGTGAAAAATAATAAATTAAAGGAAAATAGTCATGGTCCACATCCATAACCAGAACCATAATAGAAATCATTCAAGCATAAGCATATACTGTCATCCTTAAAATATAAATTGAAAACAAATTTCAATAAAGTAAGAACAGAACGTAAATTTCATACAAAGACATCTCGATCCCTTGTTATATGGTCCATTGGTTCTGAATTCACTACAAAAAAAAGCGTTATTAGCGACGGAAATTAGCGACTAACTTTTTTCGTCGCTATTTTTGCGACTGAGTTGCGACGATATTGAGCATCCGTCGTGATATTTGGAAAAAAATGGAATTAGCGACTAAATAGCGACGGAATAATATTTTAGTCGCTAAATTATGCCGCGAAGAATTCCCGCCTTATTTTCCGACAAAATTAGCGACATAACTTGTAGTCGCTATAAAATAGCGACTAAAATGTAGTCGCTAAAATGTTAATTATAATTAGCGACGTAATTGCGACTAATTTTTGTCGCAAAATTTTAGCGACTAAATAGCGACGCAATTTGTAGTCGCTATTAATAATAGCGACTAAAAAATGCAGTCGCTATTTAGTCGCTAAAATACGATTATTAATCAGCTGAAATAACCAAAATCCCTAAAATCCCCAAATCAAAAGTGAAAAAGAAACAGAGAGCTGTCGAGAGAGAACCTAGCACCGGAGGAGTTTCGGTTCCCCTTGCCACCGGTGACGCCGCGTGTTAGCTCCGGCAGTGAGAACGGCGATCGGCATTCGATTTGCTTCCTGTGATTGAGAGGTATGTTTCACGGAAAGATAGCCAAAAGTATGAATTCGTTTTCAATTTTCTTAAAATTGAGTGTGTAGTTTAAGTTGTGTGAAATTTCTTCTGTGTGCTTAGGGTTCTTGAGACATTGAGGGGCAAAAAAGGAGAAGGAAGAGTCAGTGACCGGTGTTACTGCGACTGAAAATAGAAGCTAAGGGGAGAAAACCGGGTATGTTCTTCAGTGCATGATTTTACTTGATTTCATTCTTGTTGATGAAAAAAATAAGATCTTCTATTACTGACCTAGATCTTGTACTAGTATTTTATTAATGTGTGTTCATGCAATCATTTGGATAGCTAAATCGGGAGACTGCACATCTAATTATTACACGACATGATCAATTAAGCCAACCGAATAATGATTGATCATTACGAGATCTTAGGAAATAAACTATGCTTTAAGGGAAAGAAGTTGTTTTGAGCTGTAGTTAAGCAGAAACCCAATAATTGCAAGCCACTTAAGTGAGTCAAACTATGAGTATTTTACATCAAGGAAATTAATTAATATATAAAAAAGTAATGCGCACCACACTGTAAATGCACATAAAACATGTTTAGTCAAAGCATGTTTTAGATTTTAGTAATGAATAAATCTTGGTTAGCGAAGCAACAAATGATTAAATTAAGAAAAGAAGAATAAGACATATATAGAAGGTAGGCTTCTGTTCCAAGCTTCGATTTCACCTCATCTTTCTCCACAACCCAACAAATAATCTAATAATTAGTCTTACCAAAAGCTTGATTTGTGCATCAATATCCACTAATCTTTCTTTTTTTTTTTTTCAAATTCTCTTATCTTTAACCTAATTAGCCTGCCTATAGATGACTAGGCAAATTCTTCTCTCAACTAACATAGGTTATTAATATTCGAATTCGAGATATTTTAATTCGAGATATTCTTCTCTCAACCGAATAATTTGATGTTTGTCTATTAGCTACCTGATTTCCTCCTATTTATCTATTAATTAAATCCATAATTTAGAGTTAAATAATTAATGTACGTTCAAAACTTGAGCCAAATCTAACTGATACTATAAAAAGAAAAAGAAAAAGAAAAGTTGCATTATTTGATTTAAAAGTTAAAAAATGATGTAATATTAATTTGTATTGCCAATTAATTAAGTTGCTGACTGACGTGTTTCATTTTTCAAACCAAAGAAATAATGCATTATAAAGTTATAATTGTAATTGTAACACAGAGAAGAGCACATGGGCACTAATGTCAACAAGCGACATAACATTATTCTTAACCCCTCCAAAAGAAAAAGGAATATACATTATTGTCTCATGGTCAAAAATACAAATCAGTCACTGTTAATATTTAATCAATCTTTATGTTCACGTAAATGTTTCTGCACTGCATGAATTTGTTAGTCCTAGTAAATCTGATATATGATTGTTGCTAATAATCTTCTTTAAAACTTTAAAGAATTGTGGAATAGAGTGGTTAACAGGGGTGGACACAAGCAATAGCTCAGCCTGCTCTTGGCCCCTCCAATATATATATATATTTTTTTAAAACAAAAATCTAAATTAGTCCTTTCAATTTCTCATTTCTTACAGTATTGCTTTTCTAAAAAAAATTATTTTCTACAATATTTAATTTTTGGCCCTATCTCTTTAGCAAATTCTACATACATCACTCCAGTGGTACGAAAAATTATTATAAATTTTTTTAAAAAAATATAGTAATGAATTTGGTAAGGAAAAACAAAGATAATGTTGGTACCATGTCATGTTGGAAATGACAGCATTGTTAGAGGTGGGACGCAGCCTATACTCTTATAATGTTTTCTTTTTTCTTTTAATTTCTAAATCTTATAAATTATAATGTTTTTAGTCTAAAACCAGTTGGCCTTGATGTAACTGGTCGATCATTGGGCCTTTTGAGTTTTGTCTCAATACTCAATTGGATGCTGTAATTACTAATAAATTTGTTTACTAGTAGCGAGATTTGTATTTAAAATCATTGATTCAATAACCGAATTAGATAGTAATTGGCTATAATTAATTTAGGTTTTGACTTTTGTAATAGGATCAACGATATGCATGTTAATACACCATTTAATCTAATTTCTATTACGAAACTAAAAGAAGACTATCTCTTTTAAGGGGAAATGGATCCGTTACCTTCTTCTGAGTAATTAAGGGTGATACTAATCGGTTGTTTTTTTTTCTTATTTTGCTAAAATCGAAATATTTAGGTTAAATGGAATCTTTTGATCGTAGTTGGATGTATAATCGACGTGACTCAAGTGGGAGGACTAATGCATCATTTGTATATGGTGTCGAGAATTTTATTAAATTCGCTACTTCTCATCCGGAAGAAATGAGTGGTGATCTTATTAGGTGTCCGTGCAAAAATTGTGTGAACCGAAAGTTCCATAACGTGGATACTGTTATGAATCACCTCTTCCGTAAGGGATTCGTTCGGGATTATTTGGTTTGGAATTGTCACGGGGAGACACACATCACCCCTAATGAGCAAAATTGGAATCCTATGGCCAATGAATCAGTGGAAGTTGTAGGGGTTACAAATCCATATCAGCAAATGGTGATTGATGCAGCGGGGCCTAATATGTTTCCCGACACCCAGTGGCAACAATTTTATTCGGAGGCTCAAACTGCTAATAATTATGAACAAGGCGTTATGTATACTCCCGATGAACCCGGACCTTCAAATTGGGGTGCAAATTCTATGGATGAGCCACCAAATCCACAATGCCAAGAATTTTATGACCTTCTTGAATCTGGTAATGCACAGTTGTATCCCGGATGTGAGAACCATTCACAGCTTTCGGTAGTTGCCAGGATGTTGCATGCGAAATCTGAATATAATATGCCGGAGAGATTTTATGATGCAAACATTCAACTCTTTAATGAAGCTTTGCCTGAAGGTAATACTTTGCCAGAAAATTTTTACCAAACTAAAAGTCTTGTTAGAAGCTTAGGATTGCCAGTTCAGAAAATTGACTGTTGCAATGAGGGATGCATGTTGTTCTGGCGTGATGATGAAAACCTGACACATTGTAAGTTTTGCAATCATCCACGATTTAAAATTCGTGTTGGGTCTCGTCAAAACAGTCAGAAATCATATAAGAAGATGTATTATTTTCCATTGATACCTAGGCTTCAACGGTTGTATCAATCAAAAGCAACAGCATTACATATGCAATGGCATCATAATCATGTCCAAGATGATGGGGTGATGCAGCATCCTTCGGACTCACTATCTTGGAAACATTTCAATGAAACTCATCCTTCTTTTGCTGCTGAGACTAGAAATGTAAGGTTGGGGTTATGTACAGATGGTTTTCAACCATTCGGACAATATGGTAGGAAATATTCATCATGGCCTGTCATTGTAACGCCTTACAACCTCCCACCTTGGATGTGTATGAAGGAAGCTTATATGTTTCTGACAGTTATTGTACCTGGCCCTAAAAATCCAAAGCAAAAAATTGATGTATTCCTACAACCATTGATTCATGAGTTAAACGAATTATGGAATATTGGAGTCCCAACATATGATGTGTCAAGTAAACAAAATTTTATTATGAGAGCCGCACTTATATGGACCATCAATGATTTTCCAGCATATTCCATGATGTCAGGTTGGAGTACTTCTGGGAAATATGCTTGCCCTTATTGCATGGAACATACCCAGTCATTCAGACTAGAGAGTGGTGGAAAGCAAACATGGTTTGACAATCATCGAAAATTTCTTCCTCCAGATCACCCATTTAGGAGAAATAGAAGAAATTTCAGAATCGGTCATATTGAAACAATGCCTCCGCCACCAATAATAGATGGGGAACAAATTCTGCAAGAAATTGATCAATGGGGTTTAGTGAAAGTTACAGAGTTTGATGCAGATGAGATAAATGGGTTCATTTGTCAGTCTTGTGGTTGGAGAAAGAGAAGCATTTTTTGGGATTTGCCTTATTGGAAATCACACCTGATTCGACATAATCTTGATGTCATGCATGTTGAGAAAAATGTGTTCGACAATGTGATTAACACGATTTTAAATGTTGAAGGGAAAACCAAAGACAATGCAAAATCACGTTCAGACTTACAAAAATATTGTTGTCGGCCAGAGTTGGCAATGGATCCAATCAGTGGAAAATATCCAAAAGCCTGTTACACATTGGATAAAGAATCGAAAATAGAATTGTTTCATTGGTTGTCAGAACTTAAGTTTCCAGATGGATATGTTTCTAATTTGGGTCGTTGTGTTGATATGAGGAAGCTCAAACTATATGGCATGAAAAGTCATGATTGTCATATATTTATGCAGCGATTGATACCTGTTGCCTTTCGTGAGTTACTACCTGGAAATGTTTGGCAGGTACTCACGGAGCTGAGCTTATTTTTTAAGGATTTGACATCCAGTACTATCCGTGTTAAGGACATCGAGGCATTGGAATCAAACATCCCCCTAATTATGTGCAAGTTAGAAAAGATATTTCCTCCGTCTTTTTTCGACTCAATGGAGCATGTATTGATACACTTGCCATATGAAGCAAAGGTTGCTGGACCTGTACAGTATCGATGGATGTATCCATTTGAGAGGTAAATATAAAGATAACAATGAATATTATGAAGTGTGAAATTAAAAGTTGAGGCTTTATACATGAACTAAATGTTACCCTTTCGTGTAATGCAGGTTTCTCCGATCACTAAAAAAGAAGATTGGCAACAAATCAACAGTTGAGGCTTCTATTTGTAATGCGTATTTACTATCGGAATCATCTAACTTTTTCTCGCATTACTTTGAACCTCACGTCAGTACAAGCCAACGACGACCCCCTCGTAATGACGATGGAGGTTGTCAGGAAAATATGAGCGGAAATTTATCTGTGTTCACTTATCCAGGCCGAGCATGCTCCGAAATTCGTGACAGAACATTAACAACAGAGGAGTATGAGGCAGCCCATAAATATATTCTGCTAAATTGTGAGGAGGTTTCACCATTTTTGAGGTATATAATTCTTATGTTCAATATTAAGTTGCAATATATGCAAGGATACATGCTGAAACTAATATTTTTTTTTTTACAATTATGTAATGTAGTATATATTGCAATAACTTACGTGAGAAGTATCCTGATCTGACACCAAGTCAAATTGATGCGAACATAGATCACTATTTCGCAGACTGGTTTGAACTCTATGTAAGGCATACACAATTTCCATTTATAGCTCAAAAATATAAGTTAACATTGAATTGTTGATAACGTTGCCATGTTTTCTTTTTTGTCACAAGGTCCGTTACAATGGAATTGACAATGAATATATCCGCAGTTTGTCACAAAGACCATTAAGGACAGCGAAGTGTTATTCTATCTATTTCGTGAATGGATATAAATTTCACACAAAAAGTCATGCTTCTGGGAGACGATCAGTGAATAGCGGAGTTTGTGTTAAAGGCTCCAACTCATGTGATAATGTTGGCGAATATTATGGATGGATTGAGGAGATCCTGGAGTTGGAGTACCCTTCGTTACCAATAAAACGGACAGTATTATTCAAGTGTCATTGGTTTGATCCCACTATAGACATTGGTCTTAAGATACACAACAAATATAAAATGGTTGATGTAAATCATAACCGTCGTTTCAACAGATATGAGCCATTCATCCTAGCAATGCAAGCAACTCAAGTGTATTATGCAAGATATCCTTCTTTAAAAGTAGATAGATCTCATTGGTTAGCTGTGTTTTCAGTAAAACCAAGAGACTTTATTGTGACTCCACATGTTAGCGATGAGACTGCTCATATAAATGCTAATGCATTTCAAGTTGATGAAGTTACAGTGCATGATATAACAGTGGATACTGGTAACGACGACGATATTGACTTGCGTGATCCTTCGGGAGTTGTCATTGAACTTAATAATGTTAATGAGGTGGATCCAGTACTTGAAGTGGATGATGATGAAGAAGAATTTGTTGACTATGATAGCAACGAGGACGACGATGAGGAATATCAAAATTCATCAGATAGTTGCTAAGTGATTATATGTAATTTTTATAGTATCGTGTGTTAAATATTAAACATTTTTAAATTATATATATGAGTTTTTGTTTAGGATTGCCATTTTATATTATAAATGTTAAACACATATATGCATGTATACTTTACCATTTTTCAGGTATGGGTCGTGGCAGAGGAAGAGGATTTACAGGTCGGGGTCGACGGGGAGGAGGACATGGCGGGGATTCAATAACTCCACCCTTTGGAGACATGCCACATATCCCGGGAGACCCTTCATCTGGGAATGGACCTTCGCCTCCTTTTTCCTCTATGCCATCTGCACCTACTCCTTCTCCACACACAGCCCACAGCAGTACATCGACCACATGTGAGGTTTCGACTGGAAATAATAATCGATTGGACGTTACGGTGAACCAGGCGGGCTTGTGAGTATTTGCGACTGCAATTTGAGATTAAGTTATATGCATGTTTAACCACATTTCTTTTATATTGTTTACTTTGCAGGCTAGAACCTTCCTCACAATGCTCCAGGACTATAACCAGCATCTTCCACCAGCGGATTGACATGAATGGAGTTAGTTGGAAGGAGGTTTCCAGAGAAATTAAGGAGTTTTATTGGGGGGAATTTAAGGTACTTCTTTATTTTTATTTGAACATGCAATGATACTTTTTCATTTCAAATTAATTGGATTATAATATGATCATATTGACTAATGAATCTCTTGTTTTATATATATATATATATATATATATATATATACACAGAAAAGGTGCCAGTGGGATGATGCTGTAAATGCTCTTGTTAGGGTAGGTTGGGAAACAAAAGCTGCTCAGAGGTATAAAGATTATGTGTATAACGTAAAGAACGCGAAGCAGAAGCCGAAGGACTTTCCAGAAGCAGCATGGATTAGGTGGCATGAGATTTTCAATCTTCCTCTACGCATCCAGGTTTCCAATCAGAAAAAGGTAAATCGCTATGGAGGGTCTGAAGACAAGGCACCAGGATCTTACACGGGTGGCACCATATCTATTGGTGAGCATATCTCACGATTGGTAAGTACTTTAATAATAACAGAAATTACTTTTATACTAGTGATTCTATATTATCATAATGTTCGCATAATGATTTGTTCAAATCAATACCTTTCAAACAGTAAGCATTTTTACTTAGGATTATTTAGAGTAACTCATTTATGGAATTTGACATATATATATATGCGAATTGTTTTATATTATTTGATTGGTATATGTATTGGAGGATGGGAATTTTGTGTTGGAGTTTGTTGAGAAGATTGGAGTAAATTGGTGATTTTATGAAGTGTAAAATGCATTTTTATTTACAGGAGGATGTCAATAATATAGGGGAGGTTCTGTCAAATTTTTCATTGATTTGTTAGAACCAGTCAATATTAAATTGAAAATATAAGCGAACTGTTTGATATTTTTTGATTGCTATATGTATTGGCGAATGGGACTATTGTTTTGGAGTTTGTTCAGGACACTGGAGTAAATTTGTCATTTTATGAAGTGTAAATTGCATTTTTATTTACAGGAGGATGTCAATAATATAGGGGAGGTTTTGTCAAAATTTTCAAATATTTTTTGAATTTTTTTCATTTCGAACATTACATTTAAATAGCATTAATACAAAAAATAATGTACAAATTTATTTTCGGTCATCTTCTTCTTTTCCAATAACTATTTTGTACTGCGTGTGATGGGAGAAAGAGTTGGGCCGCCCACCTACAATTCCCGAGGCTTATTTGCACACACATACTATAAATCATGATGGGAAGACTTATGTGGCGGACCGTAGCAGGGAGGTACATGTAAGTAATATGTATTTTAAATGTTGATAATTTTTTCTGATATTCAAATGCCTAATTGTTGTAAAACATGATTTGTACTAATATTTATATTTATAAAACATTGTTGTCATTTAACAGGAGAGGTATGAGCAACTCCGATCTGAAAGAACGCAAGAGGAGTCGTCTGTCGATGAGTCGGAGTTGTTCATTGAGGCCGCACGTCGCAATAAAAGGAAAACCATTTACGGTCTTGGCTCTTATGTGCCTCCCGGTCTTTATTCATCCGGCCCATCTTCTGCTGCTGGTCCAAGCACTGCCTGTCATTCTGCTGTACCCTGCCTGACGAAGCAAGATGTCGAGGAGATTGTCGCACGGACTATTCGCTCGTTGCTTCCTCACTTGCCAGGCCAGCCACCAGCCACTCAGTCTGATACCCCCACTACATCACCTGCCCCACATGATCAGGATGCCGGCCCTTCATTTCCGCCCGGTTCTCACCCGCCTGATGATTCTCATTTTGGTAGTGGCGGCCCTGCTTGACTGTTTCTCCATATTTATTCTTATTAATATTATCACTAGTACATTTTACTTTAATATTTTATATTATGTCGCACAACAAATATATTATTTTTTTTATTTACGTTTTTTGATTACTTATATACTATGTACGAACCTACGACCAGTAAATATATATATTTTTTATGAAATCAGCATAAATTTATTTATATTTTATATTTATATTCACATTTATTTATTTTAGTTTATATTGGTATAAAAATATTAAAAAAAATATATATTTAATAAATAGCGACGGATTTGCGACGGAAATTTCCATCGCAAAATTTCAGCGACTAAAATATCGGCAACTGATTTTAGTCGCTAAATTTTAGCGACTGAATATTTAGCGACTGATTGTCGCAAAATATTTAGCTACTAAATTTAGCGACGGATATTTACGTCGCTAAATAATTGAGGCGACTAAACCAATCCATCTAATACCGACCAAAAAAATCACATTTAGCGACAAAAAAAACAGTCGCAAAAATTAGCGACTGAAAAAATTTTTAGTCGCTAAGTCCTTGCGACGGCCTTATTTGCGACTGATAGTCGTTCCGTCGCTATTTATAATTAGCGACGAAATGTTCATTATTAGCGACGGTTTATTCCGTCGCTATTAGCTGTTTTTTTTGTAGTGATTTATCACCCACAAAGGATGAAATTCAGAACTAGATACATAAATTTCACTCACTTTTGAGTCAAATATTGTACCTTTTTGGACATAATACAGTTTCATGCATAGTGTCCTTTCTATAGGCAATTGAAACATTTCAGTCTTGAAACATTTACCTCCTTTTCGCCTTTGGACCTTTAGTGATTTCGTTTTTCCTTTTGCTTTTCAGGCTCTCGAGCCTTTTCCTTATCCCTATTGTTGAAGCTTCTTTTGTTGTTCTAGTTAGAAATCATTCTACTAGAACAGGACTGTGCCGCATGCACTATGGTATTGACCTTAGTCGCTGCCAAACGGTCCCTTTTAAGCTGCATATGATAAACAACATCCTTTTACGTTGTCCACATGAGTTAGTTGCATCCTTATATACTCCCAAATCTTGGATAAGGAATGGATAACAGTTTGGACCTGCTGCTCGTCAGTCAACTTATGACCAAAGTCAATAAACTCACTTATTCTTTTCCATCTCTCTTAGACATTTTCGCATCGAATAATCAGACTTTTTTGATATGTATCAAATTTGATCATCAATGATTGAAACTTATTTAGAGTCACATCTCTGAACTTCTCCTGCAAAGCGATCCACAGATCCATTGCATTTTGATACTTGCGAAATTGCTTAGTGATATCATATTCCATCGCATTTAGGAAGATGATATGAGTAGTGGATTTCTTATTTTTTCATGCCACATAGGCATCCTGGTCCCGCCTATGTTAGGCTATAGTGCTATCTTCAGGTTTAGCCATAACCGAACTTGAAGGTTCAAGAGCCTCTTTCTCTTCAAGCACACACTAGATCTTTGTATTCCAGATTTCATAATTATCACCATTTAGCTTCATATCTTTGCTAAGGGTGATAATTGACTTGGAAGCAGTGTCACACCCCGTTTGCCCCCTAGTAGAGTGAGCTATGTGTGTGTATGTATTTGTATGTGTTTTGGCATGATCATAAGGGCATTTTGATAATATTGTATGATTTGGGGTTTTTATGGTGCGTGTGTGTGCATGTGTTGCACTATGGTGTGAATTAGTTGGGACAAGTTTGTGTGTGCATGAGTACACCATTGTAGTGTGTGTTTATGGGAGTTGCATTATGTGTGTGTGAATGCACCATAGTAGGATATGCACTAGTGGGTTATTGTTGTGTGTATGCATTCATACATTTATAGGGTGCATTATTAGGGTGTCTCATTGTGTGCACGTGATACACTTAGTTAGGGTGTGAGTAAGTAATCTCCTCCACTAGATGGTTGACATGTGTAAAGGGGAAAGAAAGAGGGGAAAGAGAAAATGAAAAAGGAAAAATCAGATTTTGAAACCCATTTTCCCGTTTTCTCTCCTTTTTCTTCTTCTTCTTCTTCCTCCTTTGCACTCTCCTAAGTGCTTTGCTTAGATTCAAGCTCAAGTGGTGGAATTAATTACTCCCTTACATCATTCTAGGCAAGTTCTTGCTTTCCTTGTGTTATACATGCATTTTTTTCTTTTTTTTCTTGGGTTGGATCTAAGTTAGGGTTTGTGTTTTTGGTGTTTGGGTGCTTGTTTGTGCTTAGTTGAGCCTCCTCGCGAGCCAAAGTGCAAAGAGAAGGCTGGAACTAGTGGATCCAAGCAATAGGAGCTAAGGATTTTGAGGTTTGGGAATTTCTTGGTTTTAATGTATATATATGCTTATGTAAAAGATTTGATGGTTTATTAGAATTAGGTTGTTATATGTCCTTTATTTTGATGTATATGTTATGGGTTTTTGTTTTGGAATGTGAATCTTGCAAGAGCATGAGTTAATTATGGTAATTTGAGAGTGGATGTGATTTTTGTGCATGAATTGGGTTTTTGGATGATTCTTGAAATTGAAGATTTAATTTAATGTCTGGTATGAAATTACTTGTTATTAAAGGTTCTATTGTGGTTGTTGATGCAAATGGATGGCTGGGTTTGAGGTAAGAGGTTCATGGTTGAGTTTTGTATATTGATGGATGAATTTGGAAGGAGGAATTTCTGCAAAATTCTGCAAATTTTGGAAAACCCGATGCTGTCGCGAGTGCGACAGGAATCGGCGTTTTGGAGCTTCGCTGTCGCGAGCATGCGACATCCGTCGCGAGCCCGCGATAGTTGAAGTGTTGAGCACCCTCTGTCGTGAGCGCGACTACTATCGCGATCGCGACAGAGCGAGATGCTAGTTTGGGCTATCGCGAGCACGCGATTCGTCGCGAGCCCGTGACAGCCACTTTGTTCTCTGTCGCGATCGCGACAGAGCCTGGCCCTTCCGTTCTCCTCGCGGTCGCAAAATCCGTCGCGCGTGCGCAGCGAAGAGACTTCGGTCTCTGTCGCAAGCGCGACAGACATCGCGAGCGCGACAGTTCCCTATATGCTGAATGAGTTTTTCTTCGTTGCGTGTAGTTTTTAAACTCCAGTTTCCTGTAGTGTCTATGAGTTTTATGCTTGATATCTTATGAATGATATGAATGTGGATCCATGATACGACTATGTACATGTATGATAATGATTTTGGAACCTTATGAAATGGATTGAATGGTTTATGCATGACCTGCTAGAGTCTAGTAAGTGGATAGTTAGGCATGCCTAATAGAGTCTTATAGCTACAGCCCTCAGTTTCGTTTGGACCCCGATCAGGTTCCCCATTTGGTTCCTCGCGAACCCTTTTATGTGAAAGGATCTTGTTTAAGGTCCCCTTTGAAAATGTTTTGTAAAAGTTAACAGTATCTTATTTTATCGGCTCGTACCCGTAAAGTACTGTCCGTATACTCGTTATCCACTCCCTCGAGTCAGCAGGTGCCTTGAATGAATTGTAATATGAGAATACGTATGTGATATATGTATGGATTCAATGATGGAAAGTATAATCTGTTATGAGGATATGAATATTGTTATGAGCTTCTGAATGTATGGCTCTTGTATATGCATGCTTATGCAATTGATATGTTATGAGTATGGTATTTATGAGGTACGTATGTGTATTACCTTGACGACCGTTGTGAATGGTTGTCCTTATGCTATGTGTGTGTTTCCCCACTAAGCGTTTATCGCTTAGCACGGTGTGTTTACCCGTGCAGGTGCGGAAGGAGTTTGCTTGGGAGAGTCGCCGTCATCGAAGCCAACACAGCAGGGTCTTAGAGTAGGGCTTTACTTTTGAGGATTCTTTTTGTATAGAACTCTCTTATATTGGTTTTGTAATAGCTTCCGCTTATATACATGTATTTTTGGTTTTGTGATTATCTGTTGTATCTCTTAGTTGATCAGAACAGTAATGCAATGCTTCCGTTATATTAATGCATGATCAGCTTATTTCTTGAATGGTGTTGTAAAGTTTTAAATTACCCTGTGTTTCGATATGTATGTTTATGTATGAATTTATGTATATTCTGTATCTGTGTGGTGGCGCCTTTACTCTTACGGCATCTCACTCCTTTCGGATGGGATCGCCAAAGTACGGGTAAGGGGTGTTACAAGTTATGGTATCAGAGCTCCGGTTTAGGCGTTTCTGGGTGATTATTTATGTGATGTTATGTGTGGATACGTCTATGTCTAGGGCTGTGTTGGCTGATGCGGTTGTCCTCTTGTTTGTTAGATGGATTCGGATTCTGCTCATGGTACGCTCGAGGAGTCCGCTGAAAGTGTGAATCCTCCAGCGGCAGATACGTCTGTTTCTGTTTCTGTGTCGGCTCAATGTGCTAGGGTCCAGCTCGAGGCCGCTGCCATGCCTTTTGAGGTAATGTTCAGATTGCATCAGGACATGGCTCGGGTTTTGGAAAGGGTGATTGCCCCGAAAGCCCCAATAGAGAGTTTAAGAAGAGCAAGTGTTGAGGATTTTTATGGGACCGGGCTTAACGAATCTGAGTTAGCTGAGAAGTGGCTTGATAAGGTAAAGAGAGCTTTAAAGGAAGTAAGATGTCCTCCCGATCAGCAAGCTGAGTGTGTTGTAGCATTGCTCCAAGGGTCGGCTTACGAATGGTGGGAGTTGGTGAGTAGGCAACCTCAGATGCCTGATCCAGTTACTTGGGACTTCTTTAGTGAGGAGTTCACTAAGAAGTATGTGACTCAGCCATATAAGGACGCGCGATGGGCACAGTTTTTGAGTTTGAGGCAAAGGGCCATGTCAGTTTCGGATTATGAGAAATAGTTTAATTGGTTGTCTCGCTATGCTTCGCGTGGGGTTATGACAGATGATTTCAGATGCAAGCATTTTGAAGCCGGGTTGAACGAGTCCTTGAAGATTGCTTTAATTTTTTTGATGTGTATGCCTGGGGTAAGTTATTATCAGATTGCAGAGGCTGCCATGAGGGCGGAGAAGGCGGAATCCTTTCTTAGAGAGAGAGCTCAGCGAAGGAATTCTGCTAGAGGTGGTTCTTCCTCATCTTCGGGTAAGAGATCTAGAAACTCGCAAGATGAGCCATCAGCTGGTTCGACTGCCAGAGGAAGGAGGCAAGGTTCAGCTGCAGTAGGAAGTACTGGCAGAGGTGGTAGATCAGATGCGATGCCTATTTGTGAGCATTGCCACAAGGTTCACCGGGGTGAGTGTAGGTGGCTCACTGGTGGGTGCTTTAAGTGTGGGAGCACCAAGCACCGTCTGGCTAGTTGTCCCATGTTGGGTGAGGATTCGGGACCTCAGGGAGGAGCTAGCAGAGTTGGATTGAATGCTTCTCAGGCTGCAAGATGTAGAGGTAGAGGAAGAGGTCGAGGCGGTCCACCTAGAGATGGAGCTATTTCTGAGACAGTTGAGCGTCCTCCACCAGTTGCCGCTAGAGCTTATGCAGTTAGAGCCAGAGAGGAGCAGAATGCCCCTGATGTGATTGCTGGTAAGTTCCTACTCCATGACACTGAATTGTATGCTCTAATAGATCCTGGTTCCACACACTCATATTTGTGCATGCATAAGTTTGTTGATAAGTTGCATGTGGTAGATCAGTTAGACTATGAGATATGTGTGACCAATCCATTAGGGCATAGTGTCAGAGTGAGTAGAGTTTATAGGAGTTGTCCTTTGATGGTTGAGGGTGTTGAGTTCCCTGCGGATTTCATAGAGTTGCCCTTCAGAGAGTATGATTTGATTTTGGGTATGGATTGGTTGGGTGAGCATCGAGCTATGGTTGATTGTCATAGGAAGACCTTCGTGCTTCGGGATAGGAATCGAGTTCCAGTGTTTGTAAGAGGTTTGGGTGCTAGTTCTGTGAATAATGTGATTTCTGCAATTCAAGCCAAGAGGTTTATGAGAAAGGGTTGTGAGGCTTTTCTGGCTGTGGTTTTGGACTCTAAGAGGGATCAAGTTAGGATTGAGGACATCCCTGTTGTTCGGGAGTTTAGTGATGTTTTTCCAAGTGAATTGCCGGGTTTGCCTCCAGAGAGGGAAGTTGAGCTAGCCATAGAGATCATGCCGGGCACCACACCTGTATCGAAGGCACCTTATCGAATGGCTCCTGTAGAGTTGAAAGAATTAAAAACTCAACTACAAGAGCTCTTGGATAAGGGGTTTATTCGACCCAGTATATCTCCTTGGGGAGCTCCAGTTCTGTTTGTTAAGAAGAAGGATGGATCCTTGAGGATGTGTATTGACTACAGGCAGATTAATAAGGTTACAGTGAAGAATAAGTATCCGTTGCCAAGAGTCGAGGATATGTTTGATCAGCTTCGGGGTGCAGATGTGTTTTCCAAGATAGATCTTCGGTCTAGGTATTATCAGCTTCGTGTTAAGGATGAGGATGTGGTTAAGACTGCATTTCGGACTCGGTATGGCCACTATGTAGTGGTGTTTATAGATGACATCTTAGTGTACTCCAAGGATGAGGCCGAGCATGAAGAGCATCTTCGGATGGTTTTACAAGTGTTGAGGGAGCATCGGTTGTTTGCCAAGTTGAGTAAGTGTGATTTTTGGCTTCGGGAAGTGTCGTTTTTGGGCCACATAGTTTCGGCTAAGTGTATTCAAGTAGATCCAGCTAAGATTGAGGCGATAGTTGATTGGAAAGCGCCTACGAATGTTCAGGAGGTGCCGAGTTTCCTTGGTCTGGCGGGTTACTACCGTTGGTTTGTTAAAAGTTTCTCGGTGATTGCTACTCCGATGACTAGGTTGTTGAGGAAAGGAGTTAAGTTCGAGTGGTCAGATAAGTGTCAAGCTTGTTTTGAGAGGTTGAAGCAGTTGTTAGTTGAAGCTCCTATACTAACTCAACCCACCTTGGGTAAGGAGTTTGTTATGTATAGCGATGCTTCAGGTGTTGGTCTGGGATGTGTTCTGATGCAGGAAGGTAAGGTTGTGGCTTATGCTTCTCGTCAGTTGAAGCCACATGAGAGGAACTATCCGACGCATGATCTTGAGTTAGCAGCGGTTGTCTTTACTTTGAAGATTTGTCGTCATTATCTGTATGGAGAGAAGTGCAGGATCTTTACGGACCACAAGAGTTTGAAGTATTTCCTGACTTAGAAGGAATTGAATATGAGGCAGCGTCGATGGCTTGAGCTGTTTAAGGATTACGACTGCATTGTGGATTACCATCCGGGTAAGGCCAATGTAGTCGCAGATGCTTTGAGTCAGAAGTCAGTTTCTGCCTTGTTTTTGAGACGGTTCAGATGGAGGTTTGGTTCAGATGGGGCTTTGATAGCTCAGTTGAGGGTCAAGCCTACCTTGAGACAGCGGATAGTGGATGCTCAGAAGTTTGATGAGAAGCTTCAGCGGATTGTGCAAGAGATTAGTTTGGGCAAGCAGTCAGAGTTTTCGGTTCAAGATGGGGTTCTACTGTTTAGAAACCGTTTGTGTGTTCCGAATAATGAAGAGTTAAGAAGGCAGCTTTTGGTTGAGGCACATAGTACAGTTTTCACCATGCATCCCAGGAGTAACAAGATGTATCGGGATATGAAGCAATTTTATTGGTGATTTGGTATGAAGAAGGACATAGTGGACTTTGTATCCAAGTGCTTGACTTGTCAGCAGGTTAAGGCTGAGCACCAAGTTCCTTCTGGATTGTTCACACCTTTGTCCGTTCCCGAGTGGAAGTGGGATGACATCACCATGGATTTTGTTTCTGGGTTGCCCGTGACTCAGAAAAAGCATGATTCTGTTTGGGTTGTTGTGGATCGACTCACAAAGTCCGCTCACTTCTTACTGGTTAGGATGGATTATCAGATGGATAGATTGGCCCGTATTTATGTGGATGAGATAGTTCGGTTGCATGGAGTGCCTTTGTCCATAGTTTCAGACCAGGACCCAAGGTTCACATCTAAGTTCTGGAAAGAGTTGCAGCGAGCTTTGGGTACCAAGCTGAACTTCAGTACAGTGTTTCATCCTCAGATAGATGGTCAGTCCGAGCGAGTGATTCAGATCTTAGAAGATATGTTAAGGGCTTGTGTTTTGGACTTTTCGGGTAGTTGGGACAAGTATGTATCGCTGATGGAATTTGCCTACAACAACAGTTTTCAGTCGAGCATTGGAATGTCACCGTATGAGGCATTGTATGGGCGACAGTGTAGGATCCCAGTTTGTTGGATAGAGTTATCCGAGAGGTCAGTGATTGGGCCAGATTTGGTTAGAGATACAGAGGAGAAGATCAGAGTTGTGCAGCAAAACTTGAAAGCAGCAAAGGATCGACAGAAGTCTTATGCCAACCTGAAGAGAAAAGATGTGCAGTTTGAAGTTGGGGACAAAGTTTTTCTTAAAGTTTCTCCTTGTAGAAAAGTGCTTCGGTTTGGAAAGAAAGGGAAGCTTAGTCCTCGCTTTATTGGTCCGTATGAGGTATTAGCAAGAGTTGGCCCAGTGGCTTACAGATTAGCATTGCCGTTGGAATTGTCGAAGCTTCATGATGTATTTCACATTTCGATGCTCCGTCGGTATAGATCGGACCCTTCTCATGTTTTGTCGGTTCAAGAGGTTCAAGTGCAGTTTGATTTTTCCTATGATGAGGAGCTTAGAGCTATCCTAGCTTGGGAAGTAAGACAGTTAAGGAATAAGCAGATTCCTTTGGTCAAGGTTTTGTGGAATCACCATAGAGTCGAGGAAGCAATATGGGAACCAGAGGAGTCGATGAGAACTCAGTACCCGCAGTTGTTCAGTTCAGGTGAGAATTTCGCGGACGAAATTCTTATTAGTAGGGGAGAATTGTCACACCCCGTTTGCCCCCTAGTAGAGTGAGCCATGCGTGTGTATGTATTTGTATATGTTTTGGCATGATCATAAGGGCATTTTGGTAATATTGTATAATTTCAGGTTTTTATGGTGCGTGTGTGTGCATGTGTTGCACTATGGTGTGAATTAGTTGGGACAGGTTTGTGTGTGCATGAGTGCACCATTGTAGTGTGTGTTTATGGGAGTTGCATTATGTGTGTGTGAATGCACCATAGTAGGATATGCACTAGTGGGTTATTGTGGTGTGTATGCATTCATACATTTGTAGGGTGCATTATTAGGGTGTCTCATTGTGTGCATGTGATACACTTAGTTAGGGTGTGAGTAAGTAATCTCCTCCACTAGATGGTTGGCATATGTAAAGGGGAAAGAAAGAGGGGAAAGAGAAAATGAAAAAGGAAAAATCAGATTTTGAAACCCATTTTCCTGTTTTATGTCCTTCTTCTTCTTCTTCTTCCTCCTTTGCACTCTCCTAAGTGCTTTGCTTAGATTCAAGCTCAAGTGGTGGAATTAATTACTCCCTTACATCATTCTAGGTAAGTTCTTGCTTTCCTTGTGTTATACATGCATTTTCTTCTTTTTCTTCTTGGGTTGGATCTAAGTTAGGGTTTGTGTTTTTGGTGTTTGGGTGCTTGTTTGTGCTTAGTTGAGCCTCCTCGCGAGCCAAAGGGCAAAGAGAAGGTTGGAACTAGTGGATCCAAGCAATAGGAGCGAAGTATTTTGAGGTTTGGGAATTTCTTGGTTTTCATGTATATATATGCTTATGTATGAGATTTGATGGTTTCTTAGAATTAGGTTGTTATATGTACTTTATTTTGATGTATATGTTATGGGTTTTTGTTTTGGAATGTGAATCTTGCAAGAGCATGAGTTAATTATGGTAATTTGAGAGTGGATGTGATTTTTGTGCATGAATTGGGTTTTTGGATGATTCTTGAAATTGAAGGTTTAATTTAATGTCTGGTATGAAATTACTTGTTATTAAAGGTTATATTGTGGTTGTTGATGCAAATGGATGGCTGGGTTTGAGGTAAGAGGTTCATGGTTGAGTTTTGTGTATTGATGGATGAATTTGGAAGGAGAAATTTCTGCAAAATTCTGTAAGTTTTGGAAAATCCAATGCTATCGCGATCGCGATGTCTGTCGAGAACGCGATAGGAATCGGCATTTTGGAGCTTCACTGTCGCGAGCCCGCGATAGCCGAAGTGTTGAGCGCCCTCTGTCGCAATCGCGACAGAGCGAGATGCTGGTTTGGGCTATTGCTAGCACGTGATTCGTCGCGAGCCCGCGATAGCCACTTTGTTCTCTGTCGCGATCTCGACTTCTTTCGCGAGTGAGACAGAGCCTGGCCCTTCCGTTCTCCTCGCGGTCGCGAAATCTGTCACGCGCGCGCAGCGAAGAGACTTCCGTCTCTGTCGCAAGCGCGATAGACATCGAGAGCGCGATAGTTCCCTATATGCTGAATGAGTTTTTCTTCATTGCATGTGGTTTTTGAACTCCAGTTTCCTGTAGTGGCTATGAGTTTTATGCTTGATATCTTATGAATGATATGAATGCGGATCCATGATACGACTATGTACATGTATGATAATGATTTTGGAACCTTATGAAATGGATTGAATGGTTTATGCATGACCTGCTAGAGTCTAGTAAGTGGATAGTTAGGCATGCCTAATAGAGTCTTATAGCTGCAGCCCTCAGTTTCGTTTGGACCCCGATCAGGTCTCCCGTTTGGTTCCTCGCGAACCCTTTTATGTGAAAGGATCTTGTTTAAGGTCCCCTTTGAAAATGTTTTGTAAAAGTTAACAGTATCTTGTTTTATCGGCTCGTACCCGTAAAGTACTGTCTGTATACTCGTTATCCACTCCCTTGAGTCAGCAGGTGCCTTGAATGAATTGTAATATGAGAATATGTATGTGATACATGTATGGATTCAATGATGGAAAGTATAATCTGTTATGAGGATATGAATATTGTTATGAGCTTCTGAATGTATGGCTCTTGTATATGCATGCTTATGCAATTGATATGTTATGAGTATGGTATTTATGAGGTACGCATGTGTATTGCCTTGATGACCGTTGTGAATGGTTGTCCTTATGCTATGTGTGTGTTTCCCCACTAAGCGTTTATCGCTTAGCACGGTGTGTTTACCCGTGCAGGTGCGGAAGGAGTTTGCTTGGGAGAGTCGCTGTCATCGAAGCCAACACAGCAGGGTCTTAGAGTAGGGCTTTACTTTTGAGGATTCTTTTTGTATAGAACTCTCTTATATTGGTTTTGTAATAGCTTCCGCTTATGTACATGTATTTTGGGTTTTGTAATTATCTGTTGTATCTCTTAGTTGATCAGAACAGTAATGTAATGCTTCCGTTATATTAATGCATGATCAGCTTATTTCTTGAATGGTGTTGTAAAGTTTTAAATTACCCTGTGTTTCGGTATGTATGTTTATGTATGAATTTATGTATATTCTGTATCTGTGTGGTGGCACCTTTACTCTTACGGCATCTCACTCCTTTCGGATGGGATCGCCTAAGTACGGGTAAGGGGTGTTACAAGCAGCATCCATTAAGATCCTCTGATCTCAAATGGAACAATATTGCACATATTTAAGGGAGATAAGACAACACATGCAGTTTATTATGCACCTGAAATAACAACCTAGTAAAATTTTCTATTAGGCTCAAATTCGAAAAGGCTACTTGTAGTATCCAATTACCGTCTAAGTCCTAATGTCCGACCTTACAGGTTAAAATTTCATACGTAATAAATCTGAATTATTGGATTATTAAGTTCTCAAACTTATGAGGGGATTTTATTAAGCCTCTACTTAATAAACATGCAATCATTTTACTCATAAAATATCGCAAGGCAATTAACAATTAAAATAAACACATTTATTATAAAGTTAAATGCCATCATAATAAATAAATAAATGCATTTATTTAACCAATAAATAAAATCCAATAATCTCAAAATAAGACACTCATGTTTAATATTAATAGGAAATATAAATCCTATTTTAATAACAACAAACGCCAACTCAAATTGACACTTATGTCAACTATTATTGAAGTCTAGATTTCATAAAATCTTTTTAATTATTAGGATTATTTCTTTGACCGACTTCATCAATTCATTAAGCAACTCATAAGTCAATTGACGAAGCTGTGGACGATGCACACTACGTCCATTCCGTAGTGTCATTACACTTTCCTTTTGGCAACTCTAACCAAAGTTCCATTTTCATATTCAGACCACCAGTCCAAATGCACTCTTGCATTTGTTCTCACACATTTGCTTTATGATGCACTATTGCATCAATATTATCAGCTCAAATCTTCCTTCGCATTCTGATGTTACTTATAGATTACACTCTTGTATTTCTCAAAGCAACCTATGCACAATTTAAGGAAGAACTAGTGTCCTTATTCAACATTTATGTAACATAATACATAAAATTTTTATACACTCATGTATAAATACACATGATTGAAATACATTTCAATCAATAAGTAAGGACAGAACCTCAAAAAATTTTCAAAATATTTTTAAAAATTTTTGAAAGCAGAAAACACATTTTCTACACATTTTTGATATTTTATTTTGAAATTAAACACATTTAAATATCTAAAAAATACACAATTTATTTTTTGGTTATTAAAAAATTTTGAAAAATTGACCAACAAATCAAAAATAATTTGAAAAATCAATTTGCAAAAAATTGGAGCTGATTTAGTGGTCAAAGAATGCCGCACGCGCCGACAAGGGGGAGGAAGACGCGCTCATGCGCCCTCCCACTCGACCATTCACATGCCACAACCACGCTGTGCCACGTGTCTGATTCCTATTGGTCCACCTGGTGCCCATGTGGCACACAAGTACATGTCACCGACACGTAGCATGACACATGTCATCCACATGGCAGTGTCTCATTGGTCCATGTGTCACATGTGACACGTCAGTATTGACACGTGGTAGACCTCTGTCTGACACGTGTCAAACCCTGATTGGGCCACATGGCTCCCGTGTGGAACCCGTGACATGTGTGATCAACGTGGGAAACCACGGTCAGCCACGTGGCTAACGACTATTGGGCCATGTGTCAACCCCTCTCATTTGCCACGTGGCATGGCCTCAGCCATCCATGTGGCTCTCAGCCATTGGGTCACGTGTTAGAGTGACGCATCACTGCAGACACGTGGTGACACGAATGTGGGCCACCGCCCATGCGCACGCGCAGAACATATTGTTGCTCATATAGTCCACGCACTGCCTTCTCGACGGATTCTGGTGCTTCGGTTCCGGCCGGTTGGGGGTTTTCAGGGTCTATGAATCCAATGGTGAGGTCAAAAATTAAAAATCCCAACTTTTAGTTAGCTGTTTTGAACATTCATGTTCATCCCCTTGGGTTTCGGTGTACACATACACGAAATTGAGCCGAAATATACACGCTTATATATTTTCGCACAAAAATTAAATTTTTGTTGTGTTCATTGCATCCCAGATCTAATAATTTTGCACATAAAATTTTAGATCTATTTAGCCACTTGCCAGGACTCAAAAATAATGGCTCTGATACCAATGATGGATTTGGGAATTATAACAAATATAATTTAATTGGAGGTATCATAATAAAGATGGTATCTACCTTTTGTAGCGCAAAAACTCATTGCGGAAGCATCTACAAGGATCCCATTTGTTTTTGGTCACTGGCCTGGCTTTTATCCACATGCGAGATAACAATAGCTATTCCACAATCTAAATGCCCTTGAAAGATTAAGATAAAAAACTGTGAGTGGGACGAGCAGCCTTGCGGCATATACATTTTCTCGTTACCAAATTCTGAGATCTTCCATCTATTTATAGAGATCTTAAAAGCTAGAGACCTAACTCTAGTTTAACTCAGACTCTTTTTGAGATAAGATTTGGTAATTTTAATTAGATTGATTTATTTAATTCTATCTGAATTGGACCTTTATCCAAATTAGAGTCATGGGCGTACCCAAACTCTATCATATATGATTTTTTTTTCTATCAATTATTTGTCTACTTACTTTTTCTTTTACTACTTCTTATTGTTGATTCATTTAAATCTCTCTTAAATTTTCTATTAGAATTATTTATTTCATTTGTAATATTACTTAAATCTCTTTCTAGGTTATTTTTTATATTTATTAATTCTTCTTTTATCTCTTGTAGTAGTCTTGGTATTCTATATTCATCAACCATATTATTCAATTTTATAAACATACATTCATTTTCCATATCTATCATTTTATGTTTATAATATTTTATTTTACCAATTAATTATGAACAAATTTTGTATATGTTATCACAAGTTTCTCTTAATTTTACACTTAGCATTTTATTTTTCTTTTAGGTCTAGGTTTTAATACCAATGAAGGGCAAAGTTAGCAATGCAAAGCGGAGTAAAACTAAAATTTCACTTTCTTTTAAATTTTATTTTAGATTTTATTTAATTATTAAAACTTTATTCAACTTTGTACAAACAAAATCTAAACAATTCATTTTTTGAAATATTCTTCCCTTTCACCTTTTCTATATATACTCATCAAAACAAGAAGTAGAATTGAAAAATTAATACTAAAATATAAATAGGAATTAGGGTTTTTGAAATACCCTTTAGCTCTTCTTATATAGTAAGACATGCTTCCTCTTTTGTTGCTGAATTTAGTTAGCAACAATTTTTGCCAACTAATAACCCTTAGATTAAGACATTCCGGGTGAATCCAAGTGTTCCAGCTTAAAATACCATTTGCCTTTTTAATGCAAATATGGGCTTGGTACCATAAGGAGACATTACTGAATAGTGACTTCAACAAACAACATAAAATTTTTCATGATTGTTCCCAATATAAGAAAAATTTCAAAGGTTTAAGGTGATATAATCCTCTTTATTTATCATATTCAGCTTCCAATATTTCTTGCTGGATTCCAATGCTAAATACTAAGGTACTCAGAAAGAAAGAATAGATTTATAATATCATAAATTTTATTGCTTTTCTAGAATTATACAGAGAGAATGATGTAGGCTTAGGAATTTTCAAATAATATTTTTCATTTTCATTTCTTAGTTTTCTATTTTTCTGTTTTCTAAAATGAAAAACTAAAAAATGGAAATCATGTTTGCTTCTTTCCTTTTATCAGTATTTTCATTCGCAACCTCATTTAAATATTTTTTATATTCTATATATTCTATCAATATAAATACAATAATTGTTGTTTATATTAATAATATTTTTCTTTTCCAGTTTTCATTTTCATTTTTTATATAACTATTTTATATATTTAAAAAATTTATCAATATTCATGTATATTTTTTAATTATTTATGTACATTATAATAATGATTTTGGTGGTGGCGGTAGTGGTGGAGGAGGAGGCAGCATTGTGGTTGTGGTGGGAGCGGCGGTGTGGTTGTGGTGGTGGCAGCGGCGGCGGCGGCGGCGATGTAGTGGTAGTGGCGGCGAAGGCATGGTGGTGGCGATGTGGAGGTGGTGGCGGTAGCGGTGGTGCAGGTGGCAGCGGTGGCGGCAGCAGTGTAGTTGTGGTGGTGGTGGCTGTAGCTGTGTAGTTGTGGCGATGGCGGCGGCGGTGTGGTGGCAGTTAGTAGAAACCCGTGTTTTCTATTTTGGAAAATACACTCCTTTAATAAAGGAAAAATGAGAAAAAATATTTTTTGTATTTTCTATACAATAGTTTAATTTTAGAAAATTTTGAAAATAGATTCCTAGTTTTTTAAATTGGAAAATATTACAACTAAATAGCTAGTTCCACTTTTTAGTTTTCTTTGAGTAATTTTTTTGAAAATTGGCTTTATTTTCTAGAGCTAAAGAACACCTAAGTTGTCCCTTTTCTGAATACATGGTGGATTTTGTTGGAAAATTGTTGTTTCCAATAATTATGTGGTCAATATATTATTAATATCAATTATATTAGCTATTTAATTATGTAGGCTATTTTAAGTGTTCAAATAAATGGCCCAGAAAAGACTACTTGTTGCGATATGGGCCTGAATGAGTAGAGACCGACTACTAGCCCATTAGGGTCTAATGGGAACCCTAATATTACAGTATATATACATAACTTAGGTCATGGTCCCCAATACACCAAAATTACATATATTTTTCTCTCTCCCATCTAGAGAGAATTCATAAGGATCCCGTTGAGGAATAAGGTGTTTTGGTTGAGGAAGACCTTTGCACCGCATAATCAGTTCTGCATCAGGTTTATAGTTGCTATAATGAATTCAAGTATGTTTGCTCATCAATTTTATTCTTGATGATTTGATATGAATGATTTATGGGCTATTGTGTATTTAGAATTTATTCTATCAATTGGTATCAGAGCCTAATTCATGTTGATTCATAGAGAACTGATTAAAGTTATTAATATATTTAGAAATCCGCATCGTTTTCATTGCAATTAAAGAATATTGATATATATATATATATATATATATATATATATATATATATATATATATATATATATATATATATATATATATTTGGTTGCCCTATTATTCACTTCGACATGTCGTCAGCAGTATTTTGTATAGCAGTTGCCGTTTTTTAATTACCTAAACACAGTATACTAATAGGTTCCATGGAATTTTGGATTTGGCCACTTTGTTTAATTTCAAGTTTCATGATTTTTTTTCGTGTTATCAATATTTTTGGATCAATATTATTTTATTTCATTGCATGTTGTGCCTCTGATGGCTCTTTCAGTACAGATCTTATTATTATTACTATTTTTTTTGAATTGATTTTGATTTCACATGTTTTGGGTCCTTGACATATGTATTTAAGCCATCTATTCTTTAACGGTTTCGGCAAATTTATATATATTTGAGTAGCTTATTAAAGTTTCCAGAATTGTAATTAAATTCCTAAAGTTTTGAGATATAAGATTTAATCTTAATAGTTTCAAGAATTAAATCTTAATTTGCCTACATTATGGAATTCAAGATTTAATCCCTATGGTTTTGGATTTGAAAATCTTGACTCACAAAGTTCTTCTTGCGTTATGACCCTAATCACATTTAGTCTTTGTAATTAAATTATGCATTTATATATGCATAAAATAATTGGCCCGAAGGTAGATTATTTTTTAGCAAGATATTTGGCGAATTTTATTGCATAACCTGTCTTATATTTTGAATCAAATAAATTGAAATAGATTAATCTCCTTTTAGTAAATTTATTTATTCTATAAAATTTAAGACATGTATGATTGTCACTTCTGCGAATAATTGATCAGCCCAAAGGAAGGTCACTATTTGGCCATTTGACAATTCATACCTGTGGTAATAAATGTGTGATAATTATCAAGTGTTTATCCATGTGAACAATACGTCGGCCTAAAGGTAGACTGTTGTTTGACGGGACTTATTATCAATCTTTCATTACTACATGAAGAGTACCACTTACAGTTAATTCCTTTGTCCAAAGACGAGGGATTAATGGCGTGCTAAGTATCTTGTACGGGCCCTCCCAATATTTAATTGTTTTGTGTCATGCCTTAATTTTTGGTTGACATGTTTCTTAAATGTTAGTATACTCATACAGTCTATTTTGAATTCAGCTTCCATTGCTAATTATGCCAATCCTTCTGCTCAAGTTAACAACATCCTAATGCTGAATAGTGCAAAATTCAAGTCCTGGAAAGAGATCGTTGAAATTGTCCTTGGTTGTATGGACTTTGGTCTAGTACTTCGGGAAAATGAACCCATTGATACTCTAGAAAACCCCAATGAGGTTAAAATAGAAAAGTGGGATCGATCCAACCGAATGTATCTTATGATTATAAAGCGCTCCATTCTGGAGACATTCAAGGATGCTAAAATGTTCCTTGAAGAAATTGAACAATACTTTGCCAAGAATGAAAAGGCGGAGACAAGCAGTCTTTTGACTTAACTTGTTTCCATGAAGTATAAAGGCAAAGATAACATAAGGGAGCACATTATAGAAATTTCTAATCTCGTGTCAAGGCTCAGGGCACTAAAGTTAGAGCTGTCTGAAGACTTGCTCGTGCATTTTGCCTTGTTTTGTAGTCCATCAAATTTTGAACAATTTAAAGTGAGTTATAACACTCAAAAGGAGAAATGGTAATTGAATGAACTTATTTCTCACTATGTACAAGAGGAAGATAGGCAAATGCAAGATAAGACTGAGAGTGCTCATTTGGTCACCAATCCCAGTAAAAGGAAGAAAAATAAGAACACTGTAGAAAACATTTCTCAAAAGAAGCAGAAGAAACAGGATACGGTATTCACCTGTTATTTTTGTAAGAAAAGTGGTCATATGAAAAAAGAGTGTACCAAGTACGCCAACTGGTGTTTAAAGAAGGGTAAGACACTTTCTTATGTTTGTTCGAAAGTTAATTTAGCTTTTGTACCTAAGGATACTTGGTGCGTAGATACTAGTGCTACTACTCACATAAGTATGGTTGCTTCTATGCAGCGTTGCCTGTGGAGAAGACTACCAAATGATGCTGAAAGATTCATCTATATGGGCAATAACAGTATAGCTCTAGTAAAGGCTATTGGGACTTTTAGACTTCAATTAAAGACTGGTTTTCATTTAGATTTATTTGAGACTTTTGTTGTACTGTCTATAAGACGAAATTTAATTTCTGTTCTTACTTTAGAAAAATCAGGTTACACTTGTTCATTTGGAAACAATAAAGTTTGTCTTTATTTAAATTCTACTTTGGTTGGTACTGGTTCCTTAATTGATAAATTATATATGCTTGGTGATGAATGTCCCAATAGTGAAATCTTGCAAACAAGTTCAAGAGGTACAAAGCAAAAGTTAACAGATAATTCTGCTATTTTATAACATAAGCGCTTAGGTCATATCTCTAAACAGAGAATTCAAAGACTTGTGTCAGATGGAATTATTAAACCTCTTGATGTAACAGACTTCCAAGTCTATATTGAGTGTATCAAGGGAAAACAAACGAACAAAAGTAAATTAGGAGTTGAAAGAGCTAAAGATGTCTTAGAACTAATACATACTGATATTTATGGTCCGTTCCCTACGGCTTTTTGGAATGGATAATAGTATTTTATTACATTCATAGATGATTATTCAAGATACAGTTACCTATATCTAATACATGAGAAGTCACAGTCCTTAGACATTTTCAAATCTTTTAAAGCTGAAGTTGAACTTCAACTTGGAAAGAAAATTAAGACTGTTAGATCTGATTGTGGAGGTGAATATTATTGTATATATGACGAATCAGGAGAACAACGTCTTGGACCTTTTGCACTTTTCCTCAAAGAGTGTGGAATTGTTCCACAATATACAATGCCGGGAAAACCTAGCATGAACGGAGTTGCAGAACGACAAAACTGAACTCTTAAAGATATGGATAGGAGTATGATTAATCATTCTACCTTACCAGAATCACTTTGGGGAGAAGCCTTAAAAACTGCGGTGTATATACTCAATAGGGTACCAAGTAAAGCCGTTTCTAAAACCCCATATGTGTTGTGGATAAGCAAGAAGCTTAATATTAGACACTTGCGCATCCGTGGTTGTCCAGCTGAAGTGCGCCCTTATAGGCTGCATGAAGGAAAGTTGGATTCAAGAATAGTGAGCTACTATTTTGTTGGTTACGCTGAATGCTCATGGGGTTATAAGTTTTACAATCCCACATCTAGATCATTTTTTGAAATGGGAAATGCAAAGTTTCTTGAAGGTGTTGAGTTTTAGGGGAGAGAGAAAATAAGGAATATTATTTTTTAAGAAGAATCTGCTACTGACAATGATCAGGTTTCTATACCTATTCCTGTCCAAGAAACAGTTGCAGATAATAATGTTCATATTCCTAATCTTGACATTGTTACAAATCAAGGCAATAATGAAATCCTCCCTCCAGCACCACATGCAGATCCAATTAAAACTCAACAACCTCAAGAAGTGCCATTAAGGAAACCCATTAGAGAGAAAAGAAGTGCAATTTCAGATGATTATTTTTTTTATCTTCAAGAACATGAAGATGGTATTGACTGTGATGACCCTATCAATTTTCGTCAAGCCATGCAATGTTTTGACTCTCAAAAGTAGATTGATGCCATGAAGGATGAGATGAAGTCAATGGAGGACAATGACATGTGGGATCTTGTCGAATTGCCTGAAGGAAAGAAACCCATTGGTTGTAAATGGATATTTAAAACCAAGAGGGATTCAAAAGGCAGCATCGAAAGATATAAAGCTCGTCTAGTCGCCAAAGGATTCACTCAAAAGGAAGGCATAGATTATAAAGAGACTTTCTCTCTAATATCTTTGAAAGACTCTTTTAAGACTATTATGGCACTTCTAGCTCATTTTGATTTAGAACTACATTAGATGGATGTTAAGACTGTGTTTCTCGGTAATGACATTGAAGAAATAATTTATATGCAACAACCAGAAAACTTTGTATCGAGAAATTCAAAGTCTATGGTTTGTAAATTAAAGAAATCCATCTATGGTCTTAAACAAGCATCCCATCAATGGTATAACAAGTTTCATCAAATAATTAGCTCATATGGTTTTGAGGTAAATATTGTTGATAATTATGTTTACCACAAGTTCAGTGGGAGTAAATACATTTTCCTGGTTTTATATGTCGATAACATTCTAATTGCTAGTAACGGCGTAGGTCTATTACATGAGACTAAGAAATTTCTATCTAATAAATTTGAGATGAAAGATCTTGGCGATGCTCTTTTGTATTAGGAATCCAAATACTTAGAGATCATTCTCGATGTATTCTTGGATTAGCACAAAAGAGTTACATCGAAAAAGTTTTAAGTAGATTTGGCATGAAAAATTGTAAACCAGGGGACACACCCATGGCTAAAGGAGACAAATTAAGTCTCAAACAGTGCCCCTCTAATGATTTTGAAAGAAATGAGATGCAAAAAATTCCCAATGCCTTGGTAGTAGGAAGTCTTATGTATGCTCAAGTTTGTACTTGTCCAGATTTAGCATTTATCGTAGGAGTTTTAGGAAGATACTTGAGTGATCCTAGCATGCAACATTGGAAGGCAGCCAAACGTGTAATGCATTATTTGAACAGAATGAATTACTATATGCTAAAATATTGGAGATCAGACAATTTTAAAATCATTTGATTTTCTGACTCTGATTTTGCTGGATGCCAAAATACCAAACGCTCTACATCAAGATTCATCTTTATGATGGTAGGAGGAGTTATTTTATGGAAGTCTACCAAACAGACTATCATAGCTTCTTCAACTATGGCAGTAGAGTTCATTGCTTGTTATGAGGCATCAAATCATGGAATCTGGCTGCAAATATTTATCACAAGATTGCGTGTTGTGGATGGCATTGAGAGGCCAATAAAGATTTATTGCGACAATAACTCAATAGTACTTTACTCCAACAACAATAGGAGCTCAACAAAGTCAAAATTTATTGACATAAAATACCTAGTTATTAAAGAGAGAGTTTAGGACAAACAGATCACTATAGAACATATAGGAAAAAATTCTATGCTAGCAGATCCACTAGCCAAGGGCTTACCCCCTAAACTCTTTCATAAGCATATTGCTCATGTGGGTGTAATTTCAGATGATATCTTGGTTTAGTGGGAGTATTGTATACATGCACATTCTATATATTCTATCATTATTTTGATTGATTTTCGACAAAATAAAGATTATGGTTTTATTTTCTGTTCTGTCATTTAGTACAAATTTTTGGCAATAAAGTTTTGATCTCATTAAGGATCAAAGTTTTAACCAGTTGGAAATAGACATGTTTTAGATCACATTACATGTAATTTTCATGCTACTCATCCATATTTTATCTATGTCATTAAGTGTGTTAGTATGGTGAATGGCGTGGTTTAATCACAAATATAATATGATAAAAGCCGCAGTAGTTCCTTATTGACACATGAGATGGACCAAATTGTTTAAGGAGTAGTCTAAAGATAAATAGCATATGGATATGCGCTTAAGGAATTTTGTGATATAATTGATTCAGGAATAATATCTTGGCCAAGTGGGAGATTGTTGGAAAATTATTGTTTCTAATAATTATATGGTCAATATATTATTAATATCAATTATATTAGCTATTTAATTATGTGGGCCATTTAAAGTTATCAAATAAAGGGCACAAAAAAGACTACTTGTTGTGATATGGGTCTGAATGAGTAGAGATCGACTACTGGCCCACTAGGGTTTAATGGGAACTCTAATGTGATAGTATATACACCAAAATTACATATAGTTTTCTTTCTCCCATCTAGAGAGAATTAATAAGGATCCCATTGAGGAATAAGGCATTTTGGTTGAGAAAGACCTTTGTACCGCATATCAGCTTCCGCATCAGGTTTATAATTGCTATAATGAATTCAGGTATATTTGCTCATCAATTTTATTCTTGATGATTTGACATGAATGATTTATGGGCTATTATGTATTTAGAATTTATTCTATCTGATTTTTATAGAGGTTCAATCCCTCATCTATTACATCATTTTTTACATCATTGATTTTAGCTACATCTTTTATTATTGATCTTATTTTCTCTCATATTAAATTATTGATTTCTTTTTGTCTAGCTCCACTAAATCTTGTCCTTTTTTTTCCTGTAATGGGTTCTTTTTTACACTACAAGAAAATGCAGAAATAGCGATGGAAAATTAATTTTCATAGCTACTTAGCAACGGAAAAAAATTTATGTCTCTAAAAAAGGAGGTAAATATTCCCTCCATTTTTACCGACGATTTTTAGCAACAAAAAAATCAAACCGTTGGTAAATATGGCGCCAAAAAACTGTTGCATTATTTGCTACGGATTTTAATTTCTATTACTAAAAATTAGTGACGAAATTTAAATTCAGTTGCTATTTTTTTTAGCAACGAAATTATTAGTCTACTGCTAAAAATTAATAATTAATTTTATTTAGGAACGAAATTTCATTTCCTAAATGTGAAAATTAGCAATGGAAGGGAATTTCTGTCGCTAAAAACTTACATATATAAAGAAAAAAATCTGCTATTTTTTTCTATCTGTTATTCTCTGTCCTTGCCTCCCTCCCCCCTTCTTTCCCTCGAAGATCGGCCCCTGCCCCCTTGCCACTTCCCCCCCCCCCCCCGGTGCCGTTCGGCCGCTCGGCCCTCCCCCTCTGGCCTCGCTAGTGTTGCTCCTCTCTTTCCCTCTTGCTCACATGGCTGCTCTCCTTCTCTCCGCTTTGCTCACCATGCTAGTACCAACCGTTGCCCATGCTGATCTGCTCCCTCGCGCTGCCGTTCGCCTCACCCACCCATGTTTTGTAGTCCCTTCCTAGTACTATCTCTCGGTCTGGATCTGGGTTGCGCCTCTCCCACCCTGCTGCCAGTTGCCGATCAGTCACTCCCTTTCCTTTTTTTTATTTAATTTTTTTAATTTTTCTGTATATATTTTTTTATTTATTTTTTCTATATGTATGCTATTTTAATTTTTTCATTAATTTTGGTTAAAGTTTTGAAAAAATTGATCATAATTTGACAATTAATTTAAATTTTTAATTAATTAAAGATAATTAATCATAATTTGGTCTTGATTTTGCATCATCAATAAAGAGACATGATGGTTTAATGCCTGGTTTATATTAGTTGCTACTAGGTCTTAGATATCTATTATGACAGGCTTAGAAACTGAAAAGCCATAAGACTTATCATTTCTGATTTATATGCTCTACTTCTAGAATTTGTTTCGAGCACTTAAATATCAACGAAATAGTATGAATCTTCCATGGTGCTTCTTATTGCAGTCGAGTGTTTTTTGTTTTTTAAATGCTACTTCTTTTTAATTTGGTACTAAATTAAAGTGTTTTTTGTTATTATTGTTTTGCTACTTCAATTTGTTATTATTGGTTGTAATTCTAATTAATAAAGTGTCAAATTTGATTCAGACAATTAATTTATCTCAACTAATTTCTTTTTATTATTCAAAAGAAAAGAAAGTAACTTTAATTTTTAGCATGTTTGTTAGTTTTTATCCTTTGCCTCGAATTAATAATTGTTTGTTAGTTTCTTGTGGATTTTTATCTTTTGGTTGATGTCTATGCATTAGTACTTGATGTTTGACATTTGACAATTTTAATTTGTTTTGCAAATATTGGGCTCATGACAGCATTTAAAGGCTTATAATTTCTTATGTTTTCTTGGTGCACACTTTCTTAGATCAGAGAACTCAAAATTTATTTGAAAGAGCTTGAAAAGTTTGCTCAACAAGCATTGCTGTTCATTGAATATTGTGAGTTATTTGTTTTTTCACTATGGCTACGATTTGTGCATTTGCTTGAAATTTGCACCTTTATATTAACATATGACCTGCTAAATATAAGTTGGACTCCAGACACAACTTTTTGCTGCTAGATATTTTTCTTTTTTTTTTTTGGAAAATATATAAGTTTTGGATAGTGTATTTCTTATTATATTATAGCTAGATGGCTATAGAAAGTTTTATATTTGTTAGGTGGGAATTTGTCTTTGCATTCTTAATGAATCCTTTTTATTCTTGTTTTGCCTTAGATTACAGACATTAAATTGAGAGTGTTTTTTCATGTATTATTGACATTTATCTTGCACATGATAAGGGTAGAAGGAGGTAGAAGCACATAGAGAGATTTCTTCTTCACGAGGGCGATATTGCATGATGAAGAATAACAATTGCTATTGAAATTATAGGATTACTTCTAGCTTGGTAGTTTAGTTTTGTTTAGTTTAGTTGGGATAATCAATTATTGGTGTCATGTGCATTAGGGATATGTTAAGCAGTTAGTTTTTTTCTATACTTTTTTGTATCATAGTACATTCGATACTTTGTTTAATTTATAATACATTATTGTTACTTTTTTTTTATTTTAATGAATACATTTTCAATTATATTATTTTTGTCAATTATAATTTTTATATTATAGATGATTTTATTATTTAAAAATAAAAAATAAATGAATAAATTAAAATAAATTACATAAATTTAGCGATAAAAATTTTAATTTAGAATTTTCATTGCTAATATTAGCAACTAAAATTCAAATTTCGTTGCAAATTTAGCGACAAAAATAAAGTTTCTATCGCTAATATTAACGATAAAAAAATTTCGTCACTAAATTTAGCAACCACCATGGTAGCGACGAAATTTTCCATCGCTAATCGTGATTTTTCTTGTAGTGTTATATATCTTTCAAAAAGTTTTCGGGTAGCTCTTATCATTAGTACATTTCCTTCTTGGATTCCTTTAAGATAGCCTTCTAGTAGGTACTTTTGATGCCATTTGCCGGTTGGATTAGTGATTAGATATCCATTTAGATAACTAGTATAATATCTTTTGTTATCATGTAGAATCTCGTTTAATCCCCTTACTAATATTTCTACATTTTTCATCCTTATTTCAGGTAGATATTTCATAATTATAGGGTAGATGTTTTCTATTCATTGGGAATAAATTCTTGCTTGGTGGTCCCCATTTTGATATTTTTTTTTGTGCTAAGTTCGATATTCCCTTCATCATCCCATTTAGGAATGATACTGTAACAACCCCCATACCCCCGGTAAGGAATATCGGGGCGCTACGCGGACACTGACGTATACATGTACATGCATTAGCGGAAGCGATAGCATAACACATTCGTTTAAGAGTAATTAAATACTACACTAGGGCCCAACATGCATTTCATATTCACTATACATATGTACTTCTTTCTCTTTATAAGCATGTTCATATTACACTCTGTTTTCATTTAACTTTACATATACATTTACATGTGATTCTTTAACTTTTATTACATAATGATGTTACTCAAAACATCACTAGCTCTGTATCTAATCTATACAAAAGACCTGAATAATACTCCCTAGTGGCCTTGAACTGCAGATGCTCGCTCATTGATCCGAACCTGTAACCTACACGGAAATAAACATCCGTGCTAAGCGATAACGCTTAGTGGGGATGAAAACAATGCAAAGGACTTCTTTACGAAGTCACAAATAAATCACACATATGTCATATAACAAAAATCAAGTAGTTCATGCATATAGCTCTGATGCTTGTATAGGTTTCATTTTCAAATATCAATACTATGAGTTCACATGCATATAACATCTACTCTTTTACTTATTCATATACACTACAACTTGTACATTTTGTAACACCCCAAATCGGGCCTAGTCGGAATCGGCAGCTAAGTCAGTTAAGTGAAGGGTATTTTGGTAATTTATGCATGAGTAATATGGATAATAAGGATTTAATTGCTAAGAAAATAATTAAATAAGTTTAGTGAATGAATTATCTAGTGGAACATGTGTATGGTATGTAGGAAGTGATTGGATAAGATTGTGACACTTGGGTTTGTAGGATGATGACAAGTGGCTTATAAGGAATTGTTAGAGTATGCTTGAAGTATATGGAAGTAGGATGTGAGTGGGCTAAGAAATGATATGGTGTGAGTGGTGTTTGGTGTATTGAAGATATTTATTCAAGAATTATTTGTGTGTGTTTAGTGTATGGTGCATGTAGGAGTAAGTCAAAGTGGGATTGAAGATTTTGACATGTGGACCTATAGGAAGTGGACAAGTGGCATTGGGTAGGTGTACATTTAATGTGAAAGAAAGATTAAGTGTTAGGGAAAAAGGGTTCCCGTTTTTGCTCTCTCATTCTCCCTATTCTCCATCTCTTTTCCTTTTCTTCCCTTTCTTTGTTCAATCTTTTGGTTTTTGAATAAATTGGAAGTGATTTAGTGGAGCTTGGAAAGTAAGAGTAAAGAGGTAAGTTGAGATTTTAGGGTTCCTATGTTTGAGTTCTTTTTCTACTCCTAGTTTTGTTTAAGTTATGATTGAATTAAGAATTATGGGTTTGTTTGTGCAAGTAATTGGTGATAAGAAGAATCAAAGTAAAGGAAAAGAGAAGATTTAAAGCTTGAAGAGAACAACTATTGTGCAACAAGAGGTTTGGGACTTGATTCCTTTAATTGAGTTTTATTTGGTTTTTCCCTAAATTCTTATTGAGCTATGAATATATAATTGTATATGATTTCCAGTAAATTGAGTGATTAAGATGATTCTTATGCATGTATTTGTTTGGGTAAATGTATTAATAATGCATGAAGTGGCTTAAGTTGAAGGTATGTGAGAATTGGAAGTGAAGTGTGTTATTGGGGTAAACCCTGTTTCGTTCTCATCTGACCCTTGTGCAATGTTTTGGTCATAAGTGGAGTTTTAGAACTCCAAATCATGTGATTCTTGAAGTTTTAGAACCATGAACGCCATTAATTTAAATGTCTCAGAAATAGCATTGGACGAATTCTCGCTCTAAGACATCGAAAAATTGATTACAAATGTAGTGTCCCTGTTGTGTCGGGTTGTTTGACCAGTATGGGTTGTGGAGTGAATATCTGGAGTTGTATATGTCCAATTGATGTGAAACTTGTTTCATTTGAAAGTTAAGACGTAGGTAAACATTTGTTAAGAAGAACACTTTTCCTAGAAACGAGGTTTAGAGGGCGGTTTTCGTAATACTAGTTTATAGTAGAAAGCAGTCCGTTTTGGTAGCTGAGGCGAGCCTCTGTCGCGAGCGCGACAAGGGTCGCGACCTCGCGACAGAAAAGTATGTTTTGAGCCTTTTCTTCCTTATTTTTGAGTCTAGGGTTGACCCGGATCAATCCTGTATCTTTCCCATCAGTTATTACGCATGTTTAGGGTAATTAATTGGCTATATAAGTAATTATCGTTGGGAAAACTTAGGAGTACGTTTAAGATTGGTGATTTAACTAGAAATTAATCATAGATATAATCCTATGAAGGATTGTTTATGAATGAGTGCTATTATGTGATAGTCTCATAAGTAACTTTAACATGATGTACCGTATGTATGAATGCAGTTAATGTGGGTGCGATTGAAATGATTAACGAATAATGTTGTTATTATAGATTGTGTATATGGATATTGATAATGGCATGTTTTATTGAAATACTTGATACGAATGTTGGATTTATGTTGTCACTGATGTGTGACTGGCTGGAGATGAGGTAAGAGACCTTTGGATGTGTTTCGTGTGTTGTGGGTGAGTTTGAGGAAGGAAAGATCTTGCAAAATTTTGCAGATTTTCGGAATCATGACTCTGTCGCGATCGCGACACTGTCGCGAGCGCGACAGAGACCGATGATTTTGATGCTGTGCTGTCGCGAGCACGCGACGCTGTCGCGAGCCCGCGATAGCAATAGCTTGTCTGCTCTCTGTCGCGAGCGCGACAACCGTCGCGATCGCGACAGAGCACATTGTTGGCCTGTGCCATCGCGAGCACGCGAATTGTCGCGACCCCGCGATAGCAATACTTGCCCTCTGTCGCGACCGCGACAATGTCGCGAGCGCGACAGAGCCGGGCCCTTCTCTCCTTCCCGCGATCGCGAAGCCCGTCGCGCGCGAGCAGCGAAGAGACTATGGTCTCTGTCGCGAGCGCGACAGGGATCGCGAGCGCGACAGTTGTGTTGTGTTGAATGAGTTTTCTTCGGTGATTCCAATGTTTGAGTTCCGAACTTGTGACGCCTTTAGGTGTATTCTTTGACTATGTTATGAAGTATGTTAATATAATTGAATGTATTATGCATATCTATATTTATGATCTTTCTCTAAGATTATTATGATATGCTTAAGTGTAAATTGTATGATGCATTACTGACTTTATGATTTTATTCATATTTCTCACCTATTGCTGATTATGTATAATGATATAAATTATGTGATGTGAAATATGATTTGTATGATACATGACCTGCGAGAGTCAGTCTAGTGGATAGTTAGGCATGCCTAATAGAGTCTTTGTAGCTGCAGCGCCCTTTGAATGATTTGGACCCTGATCAGGTCCCACGACTGGTTCCTCGCGAACCCTTTGATATGAAATGTTTTTGGAATGTGGAAAAAGATGATGTTGCTTTTCGACTAGTACCTGTATGGTACATTATATTATATGTTTCCTCTGAGGTTTACCCGGTCAGAGATCGGGCTATATGTTCCCTCATGAGTACTCGTTATCCACTATTATGAGTCAGCAGGTATTTTGATGGTTTGTTTTATTCTGATTTGAAATAGCCATCAGAATGTGATATCTGAATGAACAAAAATCAGTTTATATGTATATGAATATGACTACGGGCTTCAGAAGATAAATCTGTATTTAGTAAACATGACTTTTCAGTTAACATGACTATCCGTACTTGGCATGTGATTTGTTATTAGTTTCTGAATGCTTTGAAATTATACGATTGATGTATTTATGTATATGAGTTAAGCATGGTTTTATTGTGTACAAGCATGTGAATCAGATCGGTTGTGAGGGTAAGTATATAAGATGTAATCGTATTTTCTGCATGGTTTTGATATGAATGTGAAGTGATGTGATTATGCCTTCAGTTTCTGTTATGGGAGTGTTTACAGCATGATATGCTATGTATTAGAGTTGTGCAGCAGAAGTGTGGTGTTTTGGATGTTTTCTTGGGTATATGGCTCAGCATGATAACATTGGTGTCGTGTTTTGGGTTATGACTGTTTTGGCCCATTCCTGATATATGTATATGATTATAGGTGTGAGTTTCCGAATGAATGCCTTTATTATGCAAGTCTGTTTAGATATATGTTTTGAATATTCGCAATTGCCATTTGAATGTATTTTGCCTTGACGACCATTGTGAATGGCCGTCCATATTATTATGTTTGTTTTCCCCACTAAGCGTTATCGCTTAGCACGGGTTCTTTTTCCCGTGCAGGTGGCAGGTTTACTTCTGTTCGAGTCGCGCATCTGCAGAGTCGGCCACATAGGAGTTAGAAGTGATGTATTTTGTTGAATTTCTGTAGCCTGGATTTTGTAATTCTGATGAATATGTATATGTAATAACATGTAAATATTACTTATATAATATTCTGGGCCATGTAAATATTTGTATAGCAATGTTTGGAGAATAACTTCTATTGTATGCTTGTAAGTTTTCACAACTGTATGCTTTTGATTAGTGTATGCGCATTTACGAAATATGCATGTCCAAATCTACTCCTCAAGTTTTAAATTCTTCCGTATTTTAGTATGCTTTGTCTCGCTTCAGTCCGGTAACACACCTACTCGTACGGCTTCCTACTCCATTGCGGATGGGTTCGTCCACGTATGAGTTGGGGTGTTACACATTTCGTTTATTCAAATATATGCTATCATGTAACCAAATTCATGTCACTACACTCATGTAATCATGTACTTGTATACAGAATTGTAATGTACTTAAACATTACTTTCATGTACTATGGCTTCATTCGAAGCAACACTATAATCATCTCAAGTTCACTGCACAACATTTAACAAAACAAGCCTGAGTTCCTCTCATGGTGGATACGGGACGCTCTATATAAAAAAAACATTTTCGATAGACCGAAGTCACAAAACATTTTCATCTGTCTCTATTAATGACCGTTCTCAGAGGTCGACCCGCTTCGCCCAAACGGGGCGGAACATAGGCAGCTGCACTCTCTAATCCCTTTATAAGCATGCTTATCTATCCACTATAACGGTAATCAGGCTCAATACCAACTCACACACTATACACAGACATCAACTCATCAACTAAACTTCAAATGCATTTATCAAATTCAGAGGCATGTAATTCATATACAATCTTGTTCAACAATTAAAAGAATGTAACATTTAAATTCATTTCATGAACATATAAATCATGCAAAGCAAGATAGAAGAAAACACTCTCTTCAAAACAAATAAAACAGGATGCGAAGAGTTTCACTGTCGCGCTCGCGACAGAAGCTAAGTTCATTGTCGCGATCGCGACAAGAGGTCGCGCTCGCGACAGAGGCTAGATTACGAAAAGGCTCTATACTCTGTACCAAATGCATTATATAACAATTCATATCACATGGCATCACATGGTCAACGCTAACTCTTATGCCGTAGCATTGGTTACATAGATAACTAATCCTATAATCCTTTGATAACCCTAAACATGTAGAGTATAAATCATGGAAACATTCCGGGGTTATACGGGTTCATTCCGGAGAGTAAAACATCAACAAAATGTACAATTTAGTCAAGGGGAAGGGTCAGGGGTTGACCCGTGGCAACTAGGAGCTCAAAAAGGAGAAGAAAAAGCCTAAAATAAGGTGTTCTGTCGTGAGGTCGCGACATGTGTCGCGCTCGCGACAGAAGCTCCGCTTTGGTGCCTCACAAGACTGCTTTTTACCCTAAAATATTATCGTCTAAATGAACCTCTAAACGTATTTTTTGGGAAAAACGTTCTTCTTAAAAATTGTTCTCTAGGATGTTAGCTTTTAAATGGGTCAAGTTTCAGGTCGTTTGGACATCTATAACGCAATATATGGTCTAAACAACATATACTGTTCTAGTGAACCCGCCAGAACAGGGTCACCTACGTTTTAATAACTTTTTGGGATACTTGGGGCAAGAATTAGATCAAGCTCCCTCTTAGACATATTTAGATACAGAACTTATCTTTCATATTCAATTGGAATCAACACAATTAGAGTCCTATAGCTCTATTTATCACAAATACAATACACAGAGGTCTGATGACAAATAAGCAGAATTTCGCAAAATCAAGCTCTATCATCAACACAAACACTCAAATGATCAAGTTACATAATTTTAGCATATATACACATGTCATGAGCACTGTAAGCAATCAAAATGAACATCTTGAGCTAATTAAAGCTCATCAAGCATCTCTCATATAAACACATGCAAAATTAACACAGTTACACTCGATCCCTACCTCTGAATAGCTTAATCTTGTGCTCTCTACTCAGCTCCAACCCCTTTCCTTTACTTAATCCCATATCTTGTTCATAGCTTCCACAAATCACATAGAAAACAATTTGAGTTAGACCTTTTTCTCACTTTAAATTAAAAACAGAAAGAAAAAGGAAGTCAGATCGGAAACTAACTAAACTTACCCTTTTCAATGATCAACTCTAGCTTTCTCAACTTTCTCTTTAGGAGCAAATGAAAAAGTGAAGAAAAGAGAGGAAGGTGGAGCATGACAAAACCAAGGAAAAGGAAACAAAGAGGAAAGCCAAAAGAAAAAGGGCCAAAAGCTAAGAAATGCCAAATGTTGGCCGGTCAAACCCAAAGAAATTACCAAATTAATTGCCCATTAACCACATTAAAAGCCAACCTCTCTCATTAATACATCTCCATCAAAATATCCCATGCCACATGTCACTCTCTCTTGTAGCCATGTGTCACTTCCCTACAATGACACTTGGCACACTCCTACAATGCCACTTGTCACTCTCATATGCCACCACTTGTCACTCTTCTATGATGACACTTGTCACTCTCATATACCGCCACTTGTCACTCTTCTATGATGACACTTGTCATGCTCCTACGCCGCCACGTGTCACTCTCCTACGGTGCCATGTGTCCAAGACACATCTCACGGTCTCTTAAATCCCACTTGTGCAACCATCTCGCGAGAGGGTTCTGTCGCGCTCGCGACACTTGTCGCGGTCGCAACAGAACTCTCGCACACAACACTTACTTTTTCCGAATAAAACTCCGTAATTCTTCTAGGGCCACTTTGGGGTGTGACAAATCTCTCCCCCTTAAGAAATTTCGTCCTCGAAATTTCCTTGCTAATCACTTACACCATACAGCTATCAAATCGAACACACTTTACACTCTCCTTAATGCACTGCACTCTAATTCATATACTTCCTCTATGCATCTAGTACTGAATGTATGTCCTGTCAGCTTTTCTCAATGAAACGCATGAAATGATACTTTTTCACATACAAATGAGGGATGCGGATGGAATGGTCATGTAATGATTTATGTATGCAAAATGATGCGAAAATGCAATGTAAGCTACTGTAATGTACTTTTCCCATCCCCATGTTTCACTATGCTCATGTCAAATGATTTCAAGGAGATAGCTGACAGAAATACAGAGTGTCACCTCGAACTCTTAACAATTCACATCTGGCACTGTCTCTTCTACGTTCTCACGTGAGTCGGACTCCATCTAAACTTTACACAAACGACATCTGCATTAGGCCACAACTCTAGACAAACTCTGACATTTAATCTATACTCGACATCTTATAGACCAGAACCTCAAGCCTGGGCTCTGATACCACTAAATGTAACAACCCCCATACCCCCGGTAAGGAATATCGGGGCGCTACGCGGACACTTACTATACATGTACATGCATTAGCGGAAGCGATAGCATAACACATTCGTTTAAGAGTAATTAAATACTACACTAGGGCCCAACATGCATTTCATATTCACTATACATATGTACTTCTTTCTCTTTATAAGCATGTTCATATTACACTCTATTTTCATTTAACTTTACATATACATTTACATGTGATTCTTTAACTTTTATTACATAATGATGTTACTCAAAACATCACTAGCTCTGTATCTAATCTATACAAAAGACCTGAATAATACTCCCTAGTGGCCTTGAACTGCAGATGCTCGCTCATTGATCCGAACCTGTAACCTACACGGAAATAAACATCCGTGCTAAGCGATAACGCTTAGTGGGGATGAAAACAATGCAAAGGACTTCTTTACGAAGTCACAAATAAATCACACATATGTCATATAACAAAAATCAAGTAGTTCATGCATATAGCTCTGATGCTTGTATAGGTTTCATTTTCAAATATCAATACTATGAGTTCACATGCATATAACATCTACTCTTTTACTTATTCATATACACTACAACTTGTACATTTCGTTTATTCAAATATACGCTATCATGTAACCAAATTCATGTCACTACACTCATGTAATCATGTACTTGTATACAGAATTGTAATGTACTTAAACATTACTTTCATGTACTATGGCTTCATTCGAAGCAACACTATAATCATCTCAAGTTCACTGCACAACATTTAACAAAACAAGCCTGAGTTCCTCTCATGGTGGATACGGGACGCTCTATATAAAAAAAACATTTTCGATAGACCGAACTCACAAAACATTTTCATCTGTCTCTATTAATGACCGTTCTCTGAGGTCGACCCGCTTCGCCCAAACGGGGCGGAACATAGGCAGCTGCACTCTCTAATCCCTTTATAAGCATGCTTATCTATCCACTATAACGGTAATCAGGCTCAATACCAACTCACACACTATACACAGACATCAACTCATCAACTAAACTTCAAATGCATTTATCAAATTCAGAGGCATGTAATTCATATACAATCTTGTTCAACAATTAAAAGCATGTAACATTTAAATTCATTTCATGAACATATAAATCATGCAAAGCAAGATAGAAGAAAACACTCTCTTCAAAATAAATAAAACAGGATGCGCAACAAGAAGTCGCGCTCGCGACAGAAGCTAAGTTCATTGTCGCGATCGCGACAAGAGGTCGCTCTCGCGACAGAGGCTAGATTACGAAAAGGCTCTATACTCTGTACCAAATGCATTATATAACAATTCATATCACATGGCATCACATGGTCAACGCTAACTCTTATGCCGTAGCATTGGTTACATAGATAACTAATCCTATAATCCTTTGATAACCCTAAACATGTAGAGTATAAATCATGGAAACATTCCGGGGTTATACGGGTTCATTCCGGAGAGTAAAACATCAACAAAATGTACAATTTAGTCAAGGGGAAGGGTCAGGGGTTGACCCGTGGCAACTAGGAGCTCAAAAAGGAGAAGAAAAAGCCTAAAATAAGGTGTTCTGTCGCGAGGTCGCGACATGTGTCGCGCTCGCGACAGAAGCTCCGCTTTGGTGCCTCACAAGACTGCTTTTTACCCTAAACTTTTATCGTCTAAATGAACCTCTAAACGTCTTTTTTTGGAAAAACGTTCTTCTTAACAATTGTTCTCTAGGATGTTAGATTTAAATGGGTCAAGTTTCAGGTCGTTTGGACATCTATAACGAAATATATGGTCTAAACAACATATACTGTTCCAGTGAACCCGCTAGAACAGGGTCACCTACGTTTTAATAACTTTTTGGGATACTTGGGGCCAGAATTAGATCAAGCTCCCTCTTAGACATTTTTAGATACAGATCTTATCTTTCATACACAATTGGAATCAACACAATTGGAGTCCTATAGCTCTACTTATCCCAAATACAATACACAGAGGTCTGATGACAAATAAGCAGAATTTCGCAAAATCAAGCTCTATCATCAACACAAACACTCAAATGATCAAGTTACATAATTTTAGCATATATACACATGTCATGAGCACTGTAAGCAATCAAAATGAACATCTTGAGGTAATTAAAGCTCATCAAGCATCTCTCATATAAACACATGCAAAATTAACACAGTTACACTCGATCCCTACCTCTGTATAGCTTAATCTTGTGCTCTCTACTCAGCTCCAACCCCTTTCCTTTACTTAATCCCATATCTTGTTCATAGCTTCCACAAATCACATAGAAAACAATTTGAGTTAGACCTTTTTCTCACTTTAAATTAAAAACAGAAAGAAAAAGGAAGTCAGATCGGAAACTAACTAAACTTACCCTTTTCAATGATCAACTCTAGCTTTCTCAACTTTCTCTTTAGGAGCAAATGAAAAAGTGAAGAAAAGAGAGGAAGGTGGAGCACGGCAAAACCAAGGAAAAGGAAACAAAGAGGAAAGCCAAAAGAAAAAGGGCCAAAAGCTAAGAAATGCCAAATGTTGGCCGGTCAAACCCAAAGAAATTACCAAATTAATTGCCCACTAACCACATTAAAAGCCAACCTCTCTCATTAATACATCTCCATCAAAATATCCCATGCCACATGTCACTCTCTCTTGTAGCCATGTGTCACTTCCCTACAATGACACTTGGCACACTCCTACAATGCCACTTGTCACTCTCATATGCCGCCACTTGTCACTCTTCTATGATGACACTTGTCACTCTCATATACCGCCACTTGTCACTCTTCTATGATGACACTTGTCATGCTCCTACGCCGCCACGTGTCACTCTCCTACGGTGCCATGTGTCCAAGACACATCTCACGGTCTCTTAAATCCCACTTGTGCAACCATCTCGCGAGAGGGTTCTGTCGCGCTCGCGACACTTGTCGCGGTCGCGACAGAACTCTCGCACACAACACTTACTTTTTCCGAATAAAACTCTGTAATTCTTCTAGGGCCACTTTGGGGTGTGACAGATACTCATTGTCCTAAAATATAAATTTTTACTACTTTAGTGATTGATTTAAATGTTTGGATTTGCAGCTTAATTAGTTTTTGGTAAATATTTGATTTTGCTAAATTTTCTCTAGGATAAATTGTATGGATTAAACCAAAATGGAATAGTTTTTAGACCGTTTTTGGATATGCTTTTTTCATTATTATGGCCTTATTGTATGATCCATTCATTGGAATGGTGCTTATCCCAATTGTTTTAGTAAATTTTGCTAAATTTTGTAAGACTTTGAGAAAGTCTTTCTCCCAATGCTTCTTCTAATAGAAGACATTTATCTTAGATCTTTTTATTTTCTTCCTATGTTCTTCTAAATAGTGCTTGATTATCTGATAAATCAATTGGATTTATCAATTTGAACCGAGTCCCTTTATAGATTTTAAAGGATGATCTATATATTGAACATATCTTCTCATTAATAAATTTTTAGATATCTTGGCATTTGTTCCAAGGATCGTCATTCTTTGTGAACTAGATCTTCTTTTACTGATTTCCCTAAATCTTTTGGCGGCTATTTGAAGACTACTTGTACATAGTTCATAGATATTTGGTTTATCTTATTGTTTATTTCTAGAGCATGAGACATAAATTTTTGAAAATTTTCCATTTGCTGCTTCATCTCATATTTGGATTCGAGAAATAGATTCCATTTGCACCTTATTTTTGAAAGTGAGCCTATATATCATTTTTGAACTTTTTTCCATAATAAACTTGCAAGATAACTATTAATACAAACAATCTATATTTTATTTTTAGTTCCACTCAAAAAATTTACTAATACACTTCCTTTTACTGGAATAAATCCAATATCAAATTTGAAATTAGCAAAATATTCTACCCAACCCATTTTTCTTCTTTTTGCTAATTTTTCATTATAATTCTTTATGATAAAGAACTTTACTTATGTATTATCTGTTTTTATAGTAAACCTTTTGGGTAATGAAATTATTTCAAATATTTCTAACGAATATTTTACTACTAGTGATTCTTTTTCATTACTATGATAATTTTTTTCTGTATTTGTAAATGATCCTGATGCACATCCGTATATTTTCTTTTCACCTTTACATTTTAGAATAGCTCCCCAATAATCGTCTGATGCATCTATTTCTAACTTTACTTCCTAATTTTCTCCTGATAAAGGTAGCTTAGGTAGATTTTTGCAATATTCTTTTATTTATTTTACAATTTTGGAATCTTCAATTATCCAATTCCAAAGGTTATTTCCTCTTAGTTTAGCTTGAAGCGGTGCTATTTTCTTAGCACATTCATGTATAAAATTGCTAGCATAAGGTACATGTCTTAAGAATTATTATAGCATTTTTCTATTTTCTAATTGATCTAAAAATTCTAATAATGCTTCTACTAGGCGTGATCATGGAATGGTTAACTTGTTTATAAGCAAAAAAATTAACCAATCCATTAATGTTGATTTTTTAAAAATACTAACTATTAATCAATCTGTTAAAATTGATTAACTAGTCCAATAGTTTTGATTTTTCGAACCGGTTAACCAATATTTTTTCGGTTAACTATTAAAATTATAAGATGCATTTATAAAAAACCAAATTAAAATGTTGAAGGTGCTTAAAAATTAAAATTAGAAACCAAACATATTTTAACATCATATTCAAACTACAGACATAAACTAAAATAATTCAAAGTACTTGAAAATTAAAATTACAAACCAAACATATAATGTTCAAACTAGTTTAACAAGTATATTTCAAATAAAATTATAGTTCAACATAAAGTTGTAATGTCTTTGATCATAATCAATCCCTAGTCCTTGCTGCTCATATTATTGGGGAGTGGTACTTCTATTGGCCGAGGAATTTTCAGTAGTACTTGACAAATTCTCTATGGATTCTAAACAATGCAAAAACATAAAGTGTTACTCAAAGAATACAAGCTTTTAACAAGCATTCATAAACAAGGAAGTGAATATCACTAATGCATGCATTTTATCTTAATAAAATAGAAGGAAATTAACCCATCTCAACCAAGTATATAATTTTTCAAACTAGTGTAATAATAACAAATAAATCAGGAAATGCATTAATAGAACTTGTTATATTCACTGCAACTCTTTACATCTCATTTACACAAGCATTAATAATATTTTATCATAACCATGAATTGGAATATTGCCTACGAGTAGTATGGTATTATATAAGTAGGAGTAGGGGAAGGGGGAATTTAACATAACACAGTAATCACAATCAAGGTTCTACTACTAGATCTTATTAAGTTAAGGCAACATGATCATGGAAGTAAATAACTGATAAAACAATAGCCCAAAGATCATAAGCCACAATAGATAAGATGTAATGTATTAGAAAATTAGAGAACCAAAATGTTATAATCGACCAAAATATAACACAGATTAAAGAGCACTCATCTAATCAACTAATATGATACTAAGATTCCTCAAATAAATAAGACTAATAAGTCATCTATTAAATTTCAAAAATTAGAAATTGACTACTCATAAGATGAGGGAGACCGGCAGATGGCGAGAGGGAGAGTCAAAAATCGATACTGTGGGACAGGCAAATGGCAAAAGGTGAGGGAGATTGGTAGATAGCGAGAACGACAATAGCAAGAGGGAGAGGCTGATGGAGAGGGAGGTAAGGGAGAGGCATATGCTAAATGTTAGGGTTTTTTTGATTTAGGGCTCTTTAATTTTTTTATATTATATATATATGTAAAAAAATATAACTAAGTCGATAGGTTAACCCAAACTGCATGTTTTTTCAAGTTGTGGATCGAAAAAAATTGTAAAACCTAAATTTCATTAACCATAACCCAAAATCGGCGGTTCGATTAAATAAAAAATAATTAGGTTTCAGTTAAATTTTTTGGTTAACCAGTTCAACCAGTTTCTTTTGCTCAGCCCTAGCTTCTACTATATGAGTTGTAGCTCTATTTCTCATTTTGAAATTAAAAGTCCTAAAATTCCTATTCTTCTTTTTGCTATTTCTGTTTTTTGCATTGACAACATTATTCCATGCTGAAAACATCTTAATACATTTGTTGAACATGTTTAATATGTTCAACTAATGTTTCACTAAATATTATCGAATCATATATATATAAATTAAGCAGAAATGTCTCAAATCTTTAAATACATCATCCATCTTTCTTGGAAATATTTGAGGGGCATTACTAACTATTCATAATGACCTCTGAGTGTGCTAAATGCAGTATATTTTATGCTATTAGGATGCATTATATTTGCCAAAAACCTGATTTAAAATAACATTTAGAATACCAAGCTTTTCCTTCTATATTATGTATTAAAATTTTGTTATGAGGTATTAAATATCAATCATATTCTGTTGCATTATTTAGTTTTTTTTTTTAATTTATTACAATTTTAGCTTTTTTCTTTTTAATTTTTGTATGATTTCTTACCATAAATGTTAGACTACTATATGAATTATTATTTTTATAATTAATTATTTTTTTTTTATAATTCTTTTGTTTGGACTTTAAATTTTTCTTCATCCTCTTGATTATACCACATTCTTTTACTTCTTATTGGTTTGTCGTCTTTTAGCTTTATTTCTACATAAATCTTAATTTTCTCCCATTTTTCTATAGGTGTTTTTTCTTTTCTTCTATCTAACAAATATAATATTTCTTTTTGAATTTCTATTTTTTCTTTATTATTTGTTATACATCTTCCTACTAATTCTTTCTGTATATCATTCTTATCACGGTTTACTGCGGTACCAAGGGAGAAGATTTCCATTTATATGCTTGTTCAAGCCTGGTGAAAATTATATGATGTTCACATGGTGTTGTTTGACTAATGTACTGATGTTCTATGCTTATAGGATAATAATTTATTAACCAATAATTTCCTAATAAGATATCACTACTATGAAGCTTAACTGATATAATCGAGATATTTGTCATATATATAATTGTATTTAGATTTTTACATTTGCTATAATAATATCGTATTTAGTTGTTTTTCCTAAAATATCTATGCCTAATTTATAATCATCTATTTGTTTCCATAATTCACTTGGAAATATATAAGGTTGTGCTAAACTAATTGTAACGCCCCTCCTTGACTGTACGCGTAGCTTTACTATGGCAGCCAGAGACGGTCGTCACACAACAACACAGCACGCATCACACAGCATAAATGCATACACTTGAATCACATACAAAATCCTGAACTAATAAATTTCATTCATATGCAACGGAATCATTTTAAACACATACTTTATAAATACTATAACTTACATTACATGTCATGTTCAAATGTTACATTATATCTATTTACATGCCAAAACTATTAATTATATTATACATAATACAAAAATACCATAAACCTATACTAAGTAGTGGACCCTAGTGTTAACCAAGAAAATTCGGGACCGTCCTTCAGTTACACTTTATTTTGGAATCTACATGGATTAACACTCATTATAACAGCCCAATTTGGACCCTAGTAGGATTTAAAGAGTTAATTGCATGATTAAGGGTATAAGTGTAAATTGATAATGTAACACCCCCGCCGCCGCCCCCGTTGGAAGGGCACCGGCGGAAGCACTACCCGATGCTCACTCACAATAAACATACATGCGCTAAGCGGAAGCATTCACTATGAATAATAGGGCAGAACATAAATCTCATATAATCAAAATATAGAGTTAAATACAATCCCACAAGATTACATCATTCTCTTACAAAAAGTTACATGAGCCACTAAACAAAAATATTACATACAAAAAGAATTATAGGAGTAGATAACAAAAATAAGGACTCTACTCCAATGTGGCCGACTTGCAGATGCGCGACACAAGGAAACTCCCAAAATCCTGTCACCTACATGGGACAAGAACCCGTGCTAAGCGATAACGCTTAGTGGGGAGGAAACAAAACACAACAGAACACTATACAAGATATTGAGCATAAAATTCAGAATTCACTAAACATCAGAGGGCAGAAATATATACACAGCTCAAGAGTCACAATATGTATATCAAGACTGAAACAGAAAACATAAAGCAATGATCATATTCACAATCATGCAATAATTAGAACACTTCACTAATCACATACTAGACACTTAACACAGTAGCCTGAATTCAATGGTGGAGGATACGGGAACACGGCACGGGAGACCGAAGCCTCAAAAACAGTTTAATACCAGAAGGTAGCGCGGGAGATCGGAGTCTCAAAACATTTTATCACTACACGGAAGATGACCATCTCGGAGGCCGATCGCTTCGCCCAAACGGGGGGGACACAGGCAACTGCACTCACTAACCCTTCTTAAGCATGCTTAATTATCCAGGACCTTGACACTTCAGGCTCGACAACTCATTCACTCACACGATAATACACAATCAAAACAAGATTCAACTCAGAACTCTAACATCAAGTAAATTCATAATTAAGACACTGGTACAATGATATCACGAGTCATAAGCACAAATATATTTCATGCAATAGTGAGAAACCGTGCAAAGCGGAACAAAAGAAGCACATTCAGAAAATAGGGCAAGCAGGAAGGGCCTCTGTCGCGATCGCGACAGTGTCGCGCTCGCGATAGAGCACGGGGCACCTCCTCGCGAGCTCGCGCCAGAAGGCCTGCTCGCGACGAAGCCCGCTCGGCAAATTCGCGCAACCGAGCTCTGTCGCACTCGCGACAACGTCGCGGTCATGACAGAGACCAGCTCTTTCCTCCTCTCGCGCAAGCTCGCGCGGAGGACTCGGCTACCGAGCTCTCTGTCATGCTCGCGACAATGTCACGGTCGCGACAGAGGGCTCTCCAAAGACAAGGGGCCAAATTCATATTCTGTCGCGCTCGCGACAGAGCCCAGAATCGCCCAAAATCTGCACTTTTCCTACTCTTTTCACACACAATTCTACCTACATGCCAACAACATATGCAAACACTTACCTCTAGCCTCTTGCACAATACCGCATCACTCACAAGCCACATAAACATATTTATGCAATAATCAAACATCAATTCATCACGAATTTACTCACAATCAAACTCAAAATTCATTAACATAACATGCTCAAGTTCCAAAAACACATACTATCCTCACTATATCACTAACATTTCACTATAAGTCACTACTCAATTTAAACATGCATTCATCTAACAAAACACTCAAGGTTATTATGACATGCAATCACAACATAGAATTGATCCAAGGAGAAATTAGGGAAAAAGCATAATCCATAAACACAGCTCCCAAACACATACACACACTCAAAAACGCAGCTCCCAAACCTGGTAATCGTAGCTTAAAATCGAGGCCCTCACGAGTCCGCTTTCTCTTTACCCTTGCTCTTTCTTCTAGCTTCCGATTCTTGCACAAACCCAAACAAAACTCACTCAAATCAAACCCACCTTGCACAATAAAAATTAGAAAAAGAAGGAGAAGAGAAGAACCGAAAAACCAAAGAACTTCAGACCACTTACCTTCAAAAACTCCAACTCAAAGCCTAAGATTCCCACTCAAAGCTCAAAGAAAACGCAAGAGAAAAGGAGATGAGAGCAGAAAAATGGAAATAAGAGAGAGAGAGAGGACGGGAAAGAAGAAGAAAAGAGAAAGAGAGAGCTAGCTTCCACGGGAAGCTTCATCCAACTCTCCCCTCCTCACCTCTCTCTTACTTTTCATTTAATGCTCACCAACCCCTTGCCACTTGTCACTCTCCTAAAGGACCAAAATCCACTATCTTGACTTACTCAAACAATGCACCATAACTCAACACACACTAGCATCTCTTATAACCCACTTACATCCAAGGCACCATGCACCAAAAACCACAAAATAAAATCTCTAAGTCCACTTATATCCTACTCCCATACACTACAAGCACACCATATCATTTCCTTCACTTAACTTATTACTTAATTAATTACTTCCTTAACAAATAATTTCTTATTTTCCAAATTTTCTCTTGCTCAAATTACGAAAATACCCTTACTTCCCTTACTTACCACGCAGATTCCGACCAGGCCCTTTTTGGGTTGTTACAATCACTTCCCCTTAAAGAAATTTCGTCCTCGAAATTTCCCCGCTAACCAATTAAATCCAACAACCCAAAACTCAAAACGAAATAGCAAAGGCTAGAAACACAACTTACCAGAAGGTCTGGCTCGGTCCGCTGCATCCTCTCCTAACAAGGCATACACTCGCGGGCGCGCATACACTTCTTCTGTTTGCGGCTTCTGCACTAATTCTGACGGTGCTTGAGAAGGTCGTCCACTGGATCTTCCACTTTGATGCCCCCTCGCTCTCTGACCACTTGCTCTACTCTCGGGTTGACCCTGAAGGTCTCTTCGATCCGGACAATTAGCCACCATATGCTCTTGACTCCCACATCTAAAGCATGCTCCAGAGATCCTTCTACACTCGCCCCAATGGCGCTTATAACAATGCTCACACTCCAGAACCACACTCCCCTTGGTAGAAGGTGGCGCTACACTATCGACTTTCGAACGTACCGGAACCGAACTCTTCACACCCTGGCCACTCGGAACTCCTCTCGACTTCTTACCACTTCCTATCCCACCATCTGGTGCCTTCCTCTTATTCTCTATTCTCTGCTTGATCACTTCAGATTCCTCTAACTTCATTACCGCTGCCACAAGCTGATAATACCCCACTGGTTGCAAGACCGTCATCGCAGACAAAGGACCTCTGATCACCTTACGCAGTCCTTCTTGGAAATGCCTACATCTAAACTCATCCGTCAACAACTGCTCAGGCACATACTTACTCAACCGGCTGAATTCCTTATCATACTCACTCACGGTAATACCCCGCTGCTTTAGACTGATGAACTCTCTCCACTTGGCTTCCTGGTATGCCTTCGTCACATACTTCTGGTCAAATTCCTGCTTGAAGAATTCCCAAGTCAACTCGGCTGGTCGTTGAGGATTTCACATCACAAGCTCCCACCAATCATACGCTGACCCTTGAAGCAACGACACTGCACAAAGTACTCTCTGATCTGCAGGACATCGAATCTCTTGCAAAATTTGGCCTACCCTCTTAAGCCAAAACTCGGCCACATCAGAGTGATCCATGGCAGTCCCATGAAAGTCTTCTGCTCCTCTCTTTCTTAATAACTCAGTCGGGGCCTTAGGAGCAGTTAACCTTTCCACCAACTGAAGCAAACCTTGCACTAGGACCGGATTCTCATGACCTAAACCCATACCAGGAACCTCTTCTTGTTGACGTTGCGGAGCAGGTTGCTCACCTCTCACTACACTTGCACTACCAACCGTCTCACCCACGTTCTCACTTGGATCAGACTCCATCTAGACACTACACAAGACAAGACACATCTGCATTAGTCCACGACACAAAACCGACTCGCATGCAAAGACTCGACACATAACAAATAAAGACAACCAGAACCGCCTAAATCGGCACTCTGATACCAAAAACTGTAACAACCCTGCCGCCACCCCCGTTGGAAGGGCGCCAGCGGGCGCGCTACCCGACGCTCACTCACAACAAACATACATGCGCTAAGCGGAAGCATTCACTACGAATAATAGGGCAGAACATAAATCTTATATAATCAAAATATAGAGTTAAATACAATCCCACAAGATTACATCATTCTCTTACAAAAAGTTACATGAGCCACTAAACAAAAATATTACATACAAAAAGAATTACAGGAGTAGATAACAAAAATAAGGACTCTACTCTAATGTGGCTGACTTGCAGATGCGCGACACGAGCAAACTCCCAAAATCCTGTCACCTACAAGGGACAAGAACCCGTGCTAAGCGATAACGCTTAGTGGGGAGGAAACAAAACACAACAGAACACTATACAAGATATTGAGCATAAAATTCAGAATTCACTAAACATCAGAGGGCAGAAATATATACACAGCTCAAGAGTCACAATATGTATATCAAGACTGAAACAGAAAACATAAAGCAATGATCATAATCACAATCATGCAATAATTAGAACACTTCACTAATCACATACTAGACACTTAACACAGTAGCCTGAATTCAATGGTGGAGGATACGGGAACACGGCACGGGAGACCGAAGCCTCAAAAACAGTTTAATACCAGAAGGTAGCGTGGGAGATCGGAGTCTCAAAACATTTTATCACTACACGGAAGATGACCATCTCGGAGGCCGACCGCTTCGCCCAAACGGGGCGGACACAGGCAGCTGCACTCACTAACCCTTCTTAAGCATGCTTAATTATCCAGGACCATAACACTTCAGGCTCGACAACTCATTCACTCACACGACAATACATAATCAAAACAAGATTCAACTCAAAACTCTAACATCAAGTAAATTCATAATTAAGATACTGGTACAATGATATCACGAGTCATAAGCACAAACATATTTCATGCAATACTAAGAAACCGTGCAAAGCGGAACAAAAAAAGCACATTTAGAAAATAGGGCAAGTAGGAAGGGCCTCTGTCGTGATCGTGATAGTGTCATGCTCGCGACAGAGCACGGGGCACCTCCTCACGAGCTCGTGCCAGAAGGCCTGCTCACGACGAAGCCCGCTCGGCAAATTCGCGCAACCGAGCTCTGTTGCACTCGCGACAAAGTCGCGATCGCGACAGAGACCAGCTCTTTCCTCCTCGTGCGAACGCTCGCGTGGAGGACTTAGCTACCGAGCTCTCTGTCACGCTCGCGACAGAGGGCTCTCCAAGGACAAGGGGCCAAATTCGTATTCTATCGCGCTCGCGACAATGTCGCGGTCGCGATAGAGCCCAGAATTGCCCAAAATTTGAACTTTTCCTACTCTTTTCACACACAATTCTACCTACATGCCAACAACATATGCAAACACTTACCTCTAGCCTCTTGCACAATACCGCATCACTCACAAGCCACATAAACATATTTACGCAATAATCAAACATCAATTCATCACGAATTTACTCACAATCAAACTCAAAATTCATTAACATAACATGCTCATGTTCCAAAAACACATAATATCCTCACTATATCACTAACATTTCACTATAAGTCACTACTTAATTTAAACATGCATTCATCTAACAAAACACTCAAGGTTATTATGACATGCAATCACAACATAGAATTGATCCAAGGAGAAATTAGGGAAAAAGCATAATCCATAAACACAGCTCCCAAACACATATACACACTCAAAAATGTAGCTCCCAAACCTGGAAATCGTAGCTCCAAATCGAGGCCCTCACGAGTCCGCTTTCTCTTTACCCTTGCTCTTTCTTCTAGCTTCCGATTCTTGCACAAACCCAAACAAAACTCACTCAAATCAAACCCACCTTGCACAATAAAAATTAGAAAAAGAAGGAGAAGAGAAGAACCGAAAAACCAAAGAACTTCAGACCACTTACCTTCAAAAACTCCAACTCAAAGCCTAAGATTCCCACTCAAAGCTCAAAGAAAACGCAAGAGAAAAGGAGATGAGAGCAGAAAAATGGAAATAAGAGAGAGAGAGAGGACGGGAAAGAAGAAGAAAAGAGAAAGAGAGAGCTAGCTTCCACGGGAAGCTTCATCCAACTCTCCCCTCCTCACCTCTCTCTTACTTTTCATTTAATGCTCACCAACCCCTTGCCACTTGTCACTCTCCCAAAGGACCAAAATCCACTATCTTGACTTACTCAAACAATGCACCATAACTCAACACACACTAGCATCTCTTATAACCCACTTACATCCAAGGCACCATGCACCAAAAACCACACAATAAAATCTTTAAGTCCACTTATATCCTACTCCCATACACTTATTACTTAATTAATTACTTCCTTAACAAATAATTTCTTATTTTCCAAATTTTCTCTTGCTCAAATTACGAAAATACCCTTACTTCCCTTACTTACCATGCAGATTCCGACCAGGCCCTTTTTGGGTTGTTACAGATAATTATGAAAATTTGTTAAGAAAGGGTAAAATTGAAAAGGAATTAAAGTTAGTAAAAGAAAGAGATTGTTTAGGTGAGTAATAGATGATTTTCCAAGGACTAAAGAGATAAAAGCCAAGGAGTTAATAAGTTATACCAATGGGGAAGTGACACCTAAGGAGGGTTGGTTGGGAGTATTAAATGAAAAGGGAGAAAGAAAGAGAGAAAAGAGCAAATCAGATTTTTTTTCGGCTTTTGTTTCCCCATTTCTCTCCTTTTTTCCTGCGTGACTCTCTCCTTCTTTCCTTCTTCTCTATTTTATGCTTCTTGCTTATTACTCTTGGGTGTTTCTTTAAGAGCTATGGTTTGGATTTGAAAGGTAAGTGGTTGAATTTTGGGTTTCAAGTCTTCATCTACTTCCTTTTTATTTTGATTTTGTAATTGAGTGTTTGGATTAAGAGTTTCGGTGTGGATTTGAATGTTTTTAAAAGAAGGTTTAGACAAAAGGAAGGACAAGGGTAAAGAGAAGGTTGGGACTTGAAGAGGAGTGATTTTGAGCTGTCATTGAGGTTTGGGAGCTTAAGTGTTATTGATGTGTTTTGCCTATTTCTTTGAATTTTCTGAAAATTTAAGTCATTTTGTATATTTATATGCATGTGTTTAGTTGGGTTTTTGCATTGGTGTAAAGTGTGATGATCATTTTGGTATTTAATGGTTGAAAGATAGATTTGTATGATTTTAGAGTAAATTCATGCGTTAGTAGGTTTAATTGTGCATTCTTTCTGAATAATTATTTCTATTAACTGTAAATTATTACTAACACGATTATAAGCATGTTTTAATATGCATTTGATGAGTGATTTGAATTGCATGTTGTTTGCATGATTTTGGTGAGTTAGGGAGAGAGAGGGGCTGGTTTGTTCGGAACAGAGTATGAGAATCATGACTCTGTCGCGAGCGCGACTAATGTCGCAAGCACGATAGAGTGCATGTTTGTCGAACTTAAGTTATGGTGCTCACTATCGCGAGCATAATCTGGGTCGCGAGCGCGACAGAGAGCTCGATAAGTGAGCGTTAGCAGGGCTACCCTTCATAGCGGGCATGCCTGTGCACAATGGGGACCTACCCACCATCTGTCGCGAGTACGACCTTTGTTGAGAGAGCAACAAAGTGCTATCAGCTCCCTCTTACGAGCGTAGAGATTATTGCGAGCGTGACTTTGGGCGAGTTTTGCCTCTATCACGAGCGTGACCCTCACGTATTCTTCAAATGTATTTTATTTGTTACACTTTGCAGCGTATGACTTTATATATGTGAGTTATAGTATTGTACTCCATATATGCCTTAATGGATGTATAAGTATCTTAGATGTGTTGGTTATTTGATTAAAGTAGAGTTTGAGTTCTATGGTTAGAGGATATATGTTTAAGCCTGAATGGTTATAGTAGTGGGTAGGTAAGCATGCTTATTTAGGGTTAAAGTTGTAGTTGTTAAAGTCAGCCCCGTTTAGGTCTAAATGTTTTGAGACTTCAGTCTCTTCTGTTACCGTCAGGTATAAATGTTTTGAGACTCTCCTCTCAATATGTTTGATACTGTGTCCAATCCGTATCAATAGTACTCGTATCCACCGCAGATGGGAATTTAGGCTATTGTATGATTCTAAGTGTGATTAATATTTCCAATATGTTTACATGTATATGTGTGCCTGTGAGATGTATTAATATGTAATAACCCATTTCCTCATGATAAAAGTTAGTGATTTTGTACATGCTAAAGCATATGTGAAGATGTATGAATTGTTAAGACGCATATGGTATTTACTTGCTTGTATTATAATATTGCGGATAAGTATTATGGTGTATTGAACATGTCGTTACGATGATTATGTGATATTTATGACTTTGTTCAAAGTCTTTCATTTTTGTTCCTCCCCACTAAGCATTATCGCTTAGCACGAGTGTTTTTTCGTGTAGGTGGCAAGTTCGTTTCGAATTTGGGCATCTATAGGTTCTGGCCACTATGAGTCGGAGCTTGTAGGGAGTTCTTTTGTATTTTTGCTTCAGTAATTTTGTACAGTCTTGTGTATGTCTTTGTAAGAGAAATTATATTTAAGTTAATGTAAAGGCTTTGTATATGAATATTGTAATATATGTATATGTACATGTTATAAGACCGGTCTTGTAATTTTATGGACTATTTATGATTTGTAATTAAAGTTAAGTTATTTTCTTTATGATACATTTTATTTCCCTCCGCTTTTATTTTAGCTTGGTTATGTTAGCATGGGTATGTGCATGATTGAGCTTAGTCTGTGTATAGTGCTCCGATATCCGACCAAAAGGGTATTGGGGTGTTACAGTTTTATTGGTATCAGAGCATAGGTTTCGGCAATTCGGGTCTATACAATGATAGAGTATAGAGTATGTGCATGTGAGTCTATTTAGAGTTGTGGCCTGATGCAGATGTTATCTTGTGTAGTGTATAGATGGAGTCTGATCCGAGTGAACAGATAGGTAAGACGATAGTTAGTGTTAATCCAGTGAGGGGTAATTGGCCTGCATATGAGCATCCTCCAGCTGAAGGTCCCAGTCCTGCTTATGATAATCTTACACTAGTGCAAGGGCTATTGCAGATGATGGATGGACTGACTGCTCCCAAGGCTCCTTCGAACCTTGTGAGAAAGAGAGGAGCAGAGGAGTTTAATGGAACCTCCATGGACCAATCCGATTTAGCTAAGTTCTGGTTGGAGAAGATGGATAGGATATTGCAAGAGATCAACTGTCCTCAGAACCAGCGAGTAGCATATGCAGTGTCACTATTACAAGGATCGGCATACGATTAGTGGAAGCTTGTGCTTCAAAACCCTCAGAGACCAGTTGAGCTATCTTGGGATTTCTTTATCCAAGAGTTCGAGAAAAAGTATGTTACCAAGGCTTATCAGGAAGCAAAGTGGAAAGAGTTCATATGTTTGACGCAGAGGAACTTAGCGGTCAGTGAGTATGAGAAGGAGTTTAGTCGATTGAGTAAGTATGTGCCGGATGCTTTGTTAACTGAGGTCTTTAAGTGCCGTCAGTTCGAGGATGGTTTGAGAGAAGTGATAAGAGGTCCGTTATCGGCGATGGCAGTTATGCATCAATTGTGTTATTACCAGTTAGTTTCGGCTGACATGAAGTTAGAAGAGTCCGGATTTCTGAAATAAAGAAGAGAGCAGAAGAGAAAGGCATCGAATAGTGGAGTTGTTGGTAATAATAAGGCTCGAGATGTGGCGAGTGGGAAAGTTGCTAGAGGGACGGCTCAAGTGCCATCGGAAGTAGGAAGTGCAGCACCGCCCTCTAGTAGAGGAAGTTTGGCACTTGAGTGTTAGCATTGTCAGAGACGCCATTGGGTTACCTTAGAAAACTTACTGGAGCGTGTTTTAAGTGCGACAACATGGTGCATGTAACACCCCTTATCTATACGTAGAGAACTTCACGCTGCGAAGGGGATGACGGTCCTCGATAGATGAGCATTGCCACACACAAACGCTCAAACTAAACAAATACATGCATACCAATCACATCAACAACCGAATAAATTAAAATTCCATAAATTATCAAAGAATAAACTATAGGACGAAAGATTAACTTTCATTGATATAACATAGGTAACCTTTACATATTTCAACAGAAACAACAAAAAGATATAAAAGTGCCTCAGCACAACTGAACAATTACATATAGCTTGTATCAAAAGATCTACAAAATATTCTTTACATTGCTCGAAGGTAAACAACTATTACAAATACAAAAAGGACACAGAGCTCTACACTATAACATCTCCATCTTCTAGTTGTGTCGGCCCAACTGATGCAGAACACCCTGATCAGCTACTCCAAAAACTTCCACACCTGCACGGATAAAACACCCGTGCTAAGCAAAATCGCTTAGTGGGGAAACCAAAGATGCACAACGACCACTCACAGTGGCGTCAACAAATAATCAAAAGCTAATGGCACAATCAAGTATTGAGTTCTTCAGAATAAGTCAATGCGTAGAAACACAATAGTCATAATATTCATATGCTCACACACTGTATACCATTTATCATAATACACAATATTTCAAAATTCATATACATTAACAATATTGCACCTACTTTAACCAAAATAGTGGATAACGAGTACGCATAGATACCCGAAGGTATCAACACTATTCTCATAACACATATATACTCGAAGGTATCAAAACAATCTTTTAATTTTGTTCCAAAAACATTTTCGCGTAGATTCAGTACACAGGGATCACGAAGATCCAGTCGGGTGACCTGATCAGGGTCCAAATCGTACACGAACTGCAGCAACACTAAATCTATTAAGCATGCCTAACTATCCACTTATTCGACTCTAGTAGGTCATGCATAAACCAAATCACATCTCAATTCGCAATATATATAATTTGTTATGCATAATTTATATAAATATAGTCATATAGCAAATTCATATAACAAATAGCAGGAAAAAGACAAGAAAAAGACATTTGAAGTTCATTTTCGAAAAACTGGGTATGTGAGAAAATAGGGCAAAATGGGGGGTCTCTGTTCCGCTCGTGACTACGTCGTGCTCACGATAGAAAGGCATCGGACACGAGTCGTGCTGAGGGACACGACTCGTGTCGGATGTCTCTCCACCCCAGTTGTTCTTCAGAGCACGACATGCTGAGGAGGTCACAACAGCATGAGTCATGCTGAATGAGCACGATTCGTGCTGCTCAAGCACGAGTCGTGCTTCATCAGCATGAGTCGTGCTGATCCTCACCTGCTGCCATCGCCCTGCTAAGATACACAACTCGCACACACGGAAGGGAGCACGAGTCGTGCTTCTCTGTACGACTCGGACGACCAATAATTCTTCAAGCCAAACATGCGAGAACTGGAAATCCTCTTATGTGGTGCTCGCGAGAATGTCGCGCTCGCGATAGGAGCGGGATTTTCGATCCCCAGCAAAATGAAAACCCATAATTTCCTTCCAAACCAAAACCATTTTGACCTAAATCACTCCCAACTCCATCTTACCTCCAATTAGGCCTTCCAAACACCATAACCAACATCAAACAACATATTTCCACAATTAATTCCAAAATAAATCATCAATTCACAAATCAAGATCTCAAAAAATCACAAAACCAGAAAATTATGAAGCAAAGTTCAATCAACTTTATATTTGCTTCAATAATTCAATAATTATGCTACCTAACTCATCAAAACTCAAAACCCATATCATATCTACCAATATAAGCCTATTTACACATCATAAATTCCAGAATTTCATGCATATCTCAAAACCCTCATATGAACATCAAATCAAAGCAAATTCCCAAACCTGGAATGAATGAACCTCCAATCAAGGGGCTCCACTCCCGCTCGCTACTTCCTTGCCTTTGGATTCTCTAGGAGTATTCTCTGAACCACAAAACCCAATAACACCTAACAAGTTCAAACCCTAAATCACAATTACAAAAACTCATCTAGAGAAAAAGAAGGAAGATTATCACTTATCACTTACCACACCAGCTTAGGCTACCCAAACTCACTTGAATTTACAAGGGAAGAGAAGAATTCAAGAGAGAACAAAGAAGAGATGAGGAGAAGAAGCTTGGCAACGTGAAAAGGGGGAAGAAGAGAAAGAAATGTGAGGAAAAAAGGAGAACAGCTGATCCAATCTCTCTCTCTCCCAATACTTATCTCATCTTTTCCCTTGCCACATGTCACACTCTTAAAGGAAAGGCACACTCAACTCTCCTCCTCTATCACTTATCCAATTTTAATATCCCTATCACACACCCTACTCCCATACACTCACCCACACTTACACATAACCCAAGTAAAGCATAATAGCAAATTAATTACACAACACTAACACATGCTCAAGCAACCCACACACACACACATTCACACGCACATTTACACACATATAGGGCTCACTCTACTAGGGTGGTTATGGGGTGTTATAGAGCATATGCTAGTCAAGTGCCCGGAATTGAACGCAAGTAGGGTTCAGACAGTAGCAGAGCTAGTGGAGATAAATCTAGAGCTTCTAGAAGTGGTTGAGGTAGAGGTAGAGGTAGAGGTAGTACCGCACAAGCGCTATTTGAGACAGTTGAGAAACCAAGTGCTGCTGGTGGTTTGGCCAGAGTCTATGCCATGATCAATGAAGATGTAGAAGAGCCTGCAGGTCCTTCTGGTAAGTTTAAACTTATTCAATTTTATTGTGTAAGTGTGTTGTCAGAACTTGAGCGGGTCCTTGTGTTTGTCGGTGTGGAAATTTTGGGGACAAAATTTCTTAAGGGAGAGAGAATTGTAACACTCCGATTTGGACCTTAGTAGGATTTAAATAGTTAATTGCATGATTAAGGATATAATGGTAAATTGACAATTATGGAATTGGGTTAAGAAAAGGGTAAAATTGAAAAGGAATTAAAGTTAGTAAAAGAAAGAGATTATTTACGTGAGTAATAGATGATTTGCCAAGGACTACAGAGATAAAAACCAAGGATTTAATAAGTTAGACCAATAGGGAAGTGACACCTAAGGAGGGTTGGTATGGAGCATTAAATGGAAAGGGAGAAAGAAAGAGAGAGGAGAGCAAATTAGATTTTTTTTTGGCTTTTGTTTCCCCGTTTCTCTCCTTTTTCCTGCATGACTCTCTCCTTCTTTCCCTCTTCTCCATTTTTTGCTTCATGCTTATTACTCTTGGGTGTTTCTTCAAGAGCTTTGGTTTCGATTTGAAAGGTAAGTGGTTGGATTTTGGGTTTCAAGTCTTCATTTAGTTCCTTTTTGTTTTGATTTGGTAATTGTAACACCCTAAGGTCTTACTAACGGAAACAGATACTGTACAAATTAAACCAGATAACTAATTAACTAAAACCGGAAAAATTTTTTTTTCTGACATCATTAGATAGAAATCGTTTATTCGATTCCAATGCGGAAAACCATTTTAAAAATGGAGTTACCGAACCCATTTTATCGGAATCAGAAGTTCGCAAACTAACCTATAACTGTCTAGGTTACTATTCATTTGGTCAGTTTTCACTTAAACATATAACATGCACTTGTTATTACTAATTCCATTCACTTACTTTTCTATCATATTACTTGGCATGCCAACATACACATACATGCATCAAAGCATACCCAAACCACACACTCATAAAATAATATCAGTTATACAGACCCAAAATAAATACTAGGTACCGATTTCAATATAAGTCATATACGTGCCAACTCTTACATACTTTAATAATCCAAAATATTCTCCAATTAAGCTCCCAAAATAATGTGAGGATGCCTTGCTCCCGATCCTAAGGCGAACCTACATGCAGTCAAATAAAACTATGTGCTGAGCATTAATTATGCCCAGTGGTGATTGCAATTCCAAGGATTTCCATTAAACTAATTTTACATGCATAAATATACTTAAAATTCACTATAAAATAAACATTAATAATAAACATTTAATTCACTCAAATTATTAATTACTCATGCCATAATCCAATTAATTACCCACAAATTAATTATTTAAGGCCTTTAGTGTGTTTACCATAAATCAATTACCTTAATTACCAATTTGTCCTCATTTTGTACCAACTTTCCAATTTTACCCTTAACTTTTTCAAAAATGGCAATTATGCCCTTAGTTCATTTTAAACATACCATATTTACATAAATGCCATTACTTCATTTTCTTTTTACATTATTTACAACTTTGCCATTAGTTCAAAACCAATTTCATCAAAATTTCCATAATGCCATCAATTCACACATATTTCACCAAAATTACAATTTTGCCCTTTTTACACATATTTTTACACATAATGACCAAAATGCCCTTAAATAATGACCAAAATGACCAAAATGCCCTTAAAAATGACCAAAATGCCCTTAATTTTACACATAATGACCAAAATGCCCTTTTTACACAGTTGGGAGTGGGTGGCACTACACTCCCAACTGATGTTGGCACATGCAGTACTTCTTGCTCATCTCTTCCTCTTATCACTTCACTAGCTCTTTTACCAGAACCTTCATCTCCTTTTAGGAACTTTCTATTTTGCTCTCTCTTTTACTTCAATAACTCTGAGTCCCCTAATGTCATGGCTGCTAAAACCAATTAATAATAACTCACCAGTTGCAAAGCAACCATGGCAGATAGAGGTCCTCTAATGCTTTCTCTTAATCTATCCTCAAAATGTCGGCACTTGAAATCTTCTGTTAAGAGAATATCAGGCGCATATTTACTTAACCTGCTGAACTCTTTCTCATATTCCCTGACTGTCATATTCCTTTACTTAAGGCCTATGAACTCTTTCCACTTAGCCTCTCTATACACTTTGATCACATACTTCTCCTTAAACTCATGGACAAAGAAATCCCATGACAATTCTACTAGCAGCTGTGGGTTTCTCAACAATAACTTCAACCAGTCATATGCTACACCTTGTAGCAATGACACAGCACAAGCTACTCTCTGATTCTATGGGCAATTAATCTCTTGCAAGATCCTTCCTGTTCTCTCTAGCCAAAACTTTGCTATATTAGATTGGTCCAACGAGGTTCCATAAAATTCCTTAACTCCTCTCCTTCTTATGAGGTCCGTTGGTGCCTTAAGAGCAGTCAGTCGATCTAAAATTTAAACTAACCCTTGCATCAGCATCGGGTTATCCTGAATAGGATCAGCTCTTTTATCTCTAACTTGTTCTTGCACAAGCAGATCCCCACGAACCGCATTCACACTACCAGTCGTCTCTCTTACATTCTCATTCGGATCTGACCCCATCTATACACTACAAAAAGGAACATCTGCATTAGGCCACAACTCTAGACAGACTCACATACACAAACTCTATACTCTAACATCGTATAAACTAGAACCGCCTAAACTTATACTCTGATACCACTAAATGTAACACCCCAATACCCCTGAGAAGGAATATTTAGGTGCCACGCAAACAAAAACACATACATTCAATCGTACTCAAAAGTGGAAGCGATAACAATAAATAATTAGAATATCTTGGGCCAAACATACTACTCTTATAACATATATAAACTATACATATAACAAGAGCTTTATAATTAATACATAATCATCTTTGGTACATCTACAAAATAGTTAACATCTACCCTTCCATACTATACTTTTCTATATACATAATAATGTTACTCAAAACATAAGAAACTCTTTCTTATACAAAAAGATCTTCATTAAGCTCCTAGTGGCCATGACCTGCAGATGTAAACTCTCTAATCCCATCCTGTAAACTTACTTGGGGAAAACACCCGTGCTAAGCGATAATGCTTAGTGGAGATAAAAAGAAGCAATAGCTTTCGAACGAAGTCACATATATATCAAAGGCATATCGATAATCATGTCATTTGCAAATAATCATATACACAACCTTGTAAGCAAATAACATCATGCTTCAACCCATTCATGTGCAAAATCCAAATATGGTAAACAATATCGATAACATGTCATACTATGTTCATATACATATACAAGTCTCTACTTCACCTCTTGTACACTAAAAAATATACATTAGCCTGAATTCTCAACAATGGTGGATACGGCTAGTTTACTTTAACTACTGATAAACAATATCAACTTTAGAGACCTAACTAAAAATTGAATACACTAGGTATTCGTCATTAAACCAATTAAGGTCATTGTAGCAGCTGCACTCTATCCCTTTACAAGCATGCTTATCTATCCACTACCATGACACTTCAGGCTCAACTCACTCACACTAGACATTTCACTTGACAGTACAAAAATCACAAGATTAAATGTCCACACTAAACTCCAACAATAATATTATCAAGGTAAAATAAAACATAATCCTTGCATTAGGGAGAATACATGCTAAAAGAGACCAGGACAACTGATTTTCGAAAGAAGAGCAGGGTAGAGAAGAGGGTTACTGTCGCGATCGCAATAGGAAGTCGCGCTCATGATAGCAGCCAAAATCGCTCTGCAGGAAAAGGAAAATGCACGTCTCATACGCATGTGCACGACTCGTGCTCCTGAGCATGACTCGTGCATCTTGCTTATGATTCATGCACAATAACACTTCTTCCTTCGACTCGTGCCAACCCAAACTTCAAGACTCATGAAGGACTTCATGACTCGTGAAGATCTGCACGACTCGTGAAGAGGTTCACGTGTCGTGCAAAATGCCAAATAATTCGACGAAAGAAATGGAAGACCTGATTCTATCGTGCTCGCGACAGAATCGGGATTTCCAATTCTTAGGAAAATACAAACAAACCTAGAGCTTTCCAAAATCAAACCAAACTTACCCAAAAGCACTCAAGCATGCAAAAGCATGTAAAACCATACCTCCAATGTACTCAGAACGCAATCATCAACAAACACTCAATTTTTACTATTCGATTACATTCTTAACATGCTAACTCATTTAAACACTGCAAGCAATAAAAATGAATACATAAATAAGTATACAACTAATAGAGCTATTGAACTAGTCAAAGTTCACCATGCATCACTACTCATACATATCTCTATTTGAGAATAAAAAACTCAATCACAAACATATGCAATATAACTGAAATCACACTCGATCCCAACCTCTAGGTAGCTCAATCACTGCTCTCTACTCGATTTCGATCTTCTCCTTGCCTTTGTCCAACCTCTTGTCAACAGCTTCAACAAAATCATTCAAACAACCCATGAATCAATCCTTTTCTCACTTTAAATCAAATACACAAACCAAGTAGAAGAAGAAGACCAAAACATGGAAATCCATTACTTACCTCTTCGCAAGAACCAATTCAACCCTCACAATAATCTACTCAAACCAATCCAAGAGATCCACTTAAGGAGCAATCAAAAGAGAAGGAAGGAAAAGGGAATGGAAAAGCAAAAGGGAGCACGGAAGAAACCAAGGAACAAGAAAAAGAAAGAAGGGACAAAAGGTAAAAGCAAAACAAAAAGGAAGAAAGAAAACAAAGGCAGCCGGTCAACCCTCATCCGAAACCAATTACCCACAATAAATGCCACCCACTTCCACTTAATGTCAAACCACTTCAATAGATGCACTTCACTTAAGTTAATTCCCTACTAAACCCATGTATAAAAATACAGGTGTCAAACTTCCCAAACAGCCATGTGTTTAAATCCCTACTCAAAGCCTTTTGAAAACTCGATTAAGCTGACATTCCGCTGGAGGGTTCTATCGCGCTAGCGACAAAACTCTCACACACTACTATCACTCTTCTTCTAGAACCACACATGCACCATCAAAAGTTATAAGATAACAACTTGCAAACCGAAAATAATTACATTTAGATTCGCTTTTAAGCTTGTCAAAATTCGAAAAAATTTAGCCAAAACTTCTGGGATCCAAATCGGGTTGTTACAAATCTCTCCCCCTTAAGAAATTTCATCCTCGAAATTTCCCCCATACCACATAACACATTCTATCATAAATTCTTATATACAAAACCAAATAATTGAAACATCAAAGGAACTTACCAGAAGAACCAGCAAGGGCATCTACAGGTTCTGCTACCATTGCAAAAACTCGTGGTTGCCCCTCAAAAGGAAATGACTTCACTACCATTTTTGATGGCGGTCTAATGGCTCCACTTCTACCTCTTCCACTTCTAACGGTTCCAGATGCATTCACTTTATCCTTACTGGCTTGTGAGGCTAAATTCTCCCTCGACTTGGGGCACTTGGCAAGCATGTGCTCCATGCTGCCACACCTAAAACATGCTCCGATGAGTTTCTTACACTCACCCCAGTGGTGCCTCTCACAATGAGGACAATTAGGTGCTAAACTTCCTCTACTAGTGGGTGGCACTACACTCCCAACTGATGTTGGCGCATGCACTACTTCTTGCTCATCTCTTCCTCTTATCACTTCTCTAGCTCTTTTACCAGAACCTTCATCTCCTTTCTGGAACTTTCTCTTTTGCTCTCTCTTTTGCTTCAATAACTCTGAGTCCTCTAATTTCATGGCTGCCATAACCAATCGATAATAACTAACCGATTACAAAGCAACCATGGCAGATAGAGGTCCTCTAATGCTTTCTCTTAATCCATCCTCAAACTGTCGGCACTTGAAATCTTCTGTTAACAGAATATCAGGAACATATTTACTTAACCGGCTGAACTCTTTCTCATATTCCCTGACTGTCATATTCCTTTGCTTAAAGCCTACGAACTCTTTCTACTTAGCCTCTCTATATGCTTTAGTCACATACTTCTCCTTAAACTCGTGGACAAAGAAATCCCATGACAATTCTACTGGCCATTGTGGTTTTCTCAACTCTAACTTCCACCAGTCATATGCTGCATCCTGTAGCAATGACATAGCACAAGTTACTCTCTGATTCTGTGGGAAATTAATCTCTTGCAAGATCCTTCCTGTTCTCTCTAGCCAAAACTTCGCTATATTAGATTGGTCCAATGAGGTTCCACAAAATTCCTCAACTCCTCTCTTTCTTATGAGGTCTGTTAGTGCCTTAGGAGCTGTTAGTCGATCTAAAATTTGAACTAACCCTTGCATCAGCACCGGGTTATCCTGAACAGGATAAGCTCTTTCATCTTTAACTTGTTCTTCCACAAGCGGATCCCCACAAACCTCATTCACACTACCAGTTCTCTCTCTTACGTTCTCATTCGGATCCGACTCCATCTATACACTATAAAAAGGAACATATGTATTAGGCCACAACTCTAGACAGACTCACATACACAAACTCTATACTCTAACATCCTATAAACCAGAACCGCCTAAAATTATGCTCTGATACCACTAAATGTAACACCCCAATACCCCTAGGAAGGAATATTTGGGTGCCACGCAAACACAAATGCATACATTCAATCGTGCTCAAAAGCGGAAGCGATAACAATAAATAATTAGAATATCTTGGGCAAAACATACTACTCTTATAACATATGTAAACTATACATATTACGAGAGCTTTATAATTAATACGTAATCATCTTTGGTACATGTATAAAATAGTTAACATTTACACTTCCATACTATACTTTTCAATATACATAATAATGTTACTTAAAACATAAGAAACTCTATCTTATACAAAAAGATCTTCATCAAGCTCCTAGTGGCCATGGCCTGTAGATGTAAACTCTCTAATCCCATCCTATAAACCTACACAGGGAAAACACCTGTGCTAAGCAATAACGCTTAGTGGGGATAAACAAAAGCAATAGACCTCGAACGAAGTCACAGATATATCAAAGGCATATCGATAATCATGTCATTTACAAATAATCATATACACAACCTTGTAAGCAAATAACATCATGCTTTAATCCATTCATGTGCAAAATCCAAATATGGCAAACAATATGGATAACATGTCATACTATGTTCATATACATATACGTGTCTCTACTTTACCTCTTGTACACTAAAAAATATACATTAGCCTGAATTCTCAACAATAATGGATACAGCTACTTTTCTTTAAATACTGATAAACAGTATCAACTTTAGAGACCTAACTCAAAATTGAATACACTAGGTATTCGTCATTAAACCAATTAAGGTCACTGTAGCAGCTGCACTCTATCCCTTTATAAGCATGCTTATCTATCCACTACCATGACACTTCAGGCTCAACTCACTCACACCAGACATTTCACTTGACAGTACCAAAATCACAAGATTAAATGTCCACACTAAACTCTAACAATTATATTATCAAGGTAAAATAAAACATAAACCTTACACTAGGGAGAATACCTGTTAAAAGAGAGTAGGAGAACTCATTTTCGAAAGTAGAGCAGGACAGAGAAGAGGGTTACTGTCACGCTCTCGACAACAGCCAAAATCGCTCTGCAAGAAAAGGAAAATGCACGTCTTGTGCTCAAGTGCACGAGTCGTGCTCATGTGCACGAGTCGTGCTCATGTGCACGACTCGTGCATCTTGCTCACTATTCGTGCACAACAACACTTCTTCCTCTGCCTCTTGCCAGCCCAAACTTCACAACTCGTGAAGCACTTCATGTCTCGTGAAGATCTTCACGACTCATGAAGAGGTTCACGTGTCGTGCAAAATGCCAAACAATTCACCGAAAGAAATGGAAGAGCTGATTCTGTCGCACTCGTGACAAAATCGGGATTTCTAATTCTCAGGAAAACACAAACAAACATAGAGCTTTCCAAAATCAAACAAAACTTACCCAAAACCACTCAAGCATGCAAAAGCATGTAAAACCATACCACAAGTGCACTCAAAATGTCAATCAACAACAAACACTCGATTTTTACTATTCGATTGCAATCTTAACATGCTGTAGACACCGGGTCCTAAGGTAGTCCATATCAGAGTTACCCGATGAAGAGTCTAACATCGGTTTTCGGATAAGGGATGAAAGTTGTTGGTGTTCATTCCCCAGTTTTATAAGGATCAGAGGTTTTTTGGGTAAACGGGACATTTTGGAGAGTCGAAGAGAGTTAAAACTTTGAGAATTGGGATTTTGTTCCACAGACGGGCAGCCCGTCGATGGTGGGAGAGCCCGTCACTCGTGCTAGAGGCCCGTATCTGACGACGAGTGCCGGGTCTCACTCGGTAAGGGAGCCCGTCAGAGCTCGTCACTCGCATGAGTGGCGCTTATCGCTCCCTGAGCGGCGCTCGTCGCTTGCTTGAGTGACGCCTGCTCCTCGCGAGAGATAGCCGTCTCTCATCTCCGTGCCACGTGTAGTGCTCGTCATTCAAATTTTGAGCGACAGACGGGCTGCCCGTTGCTCGATTTTCAGATGGGAAGCCTGTCGGTCACTAAAATCTATAAAAATGCCGCTGACCGATGCCCTCCCACTTTCTTTTCTTCTTCTTTTTTCTTCTCCCTCACCAACCGATGCCCCTTCGGTTTTTTGGCCTTTTCTCCCTCATTTTTCGCCCGTTTTGCGCTCCGTTCGCGCCAAAATGACCCCCACACTATCACGCACATTTAGAAGTACTTTCTACACCTTTTTGTTAAGTTTATTTTTGGCACATTCGCGTTAACATGCAGGTTAGTTTATTCATTTTTTCTAGTCTTCTTTTTATTTCCTTCCAACAATTAGCATGAGAAATGCATGTTAGCGTAGTTTGGCAAAATTATGATATTAATCCTTCTTATTTTCTCTGAACTGTGTATGGAGCATGTTTGTGGAAGTATGAATTCGCATGAGCAGATAGAGCAAAAGAACATAAAAAATGAAAAGAATAAAATAATAATAAAAGAACAAGAATTATCCATAGAAGATTTGGACTTAGTTCTAGGACCAACCCAAACAAGATAAGGCACTAGAATAATTTGAAATATTATTTGGGGCCTGAGGCCTGTCTACTTGTTACTTTTATGTAGGAGGTTGGGTGCATCCTTGCCAGGATGATGCCCAAATTTTTTATTTTTACCGGAATAATTTGAAATATTGTTTGGGGCCTGAGGCCTATCCAATTGTTGCCTTTTATGCAGGAGGTTGGGCACATCCTTGCCGGGATGCTGCCCAAATTTTTTTCATTTTTTTAGGCATATCCTTACGGGGATGCTGCCCAAGTTGTTGCATTTTAGCCCGAGATGCCGCCAAAGTTCATGAAATTCACAATCTTTTGTTTAGCTATTATTTACAGCATAATGCAAAGCTAATTATTTTCTTCTTATTCTCAGGATGCCTCCACAACATTAGGTTCCTCATGATCAGTCGGAGCCCGAGCCTCCTCTCTGGATGAGTGATGAGGCAAGAGAGAGGTTCAGGTTGCTGGCTCACATACAGTTTCGAGCCAGCATCTTCATTTCCAGACCCTTCCTGAAGGCCATGGGGATGCTGGAGGAAGTAGACGCATTAGTGGCAGCTGTAGGATGGACAGAGTTTCTATGGCCTGCCTTCCACATACATCCAGAGGTAGTATGAGAGTTCTTGGCCACCCTACACTACAGGGGTTTTCAAAGATCGAACACGGAGGAGGGGGTGATTCAGTTTTGGGCTAGAGGTTATCAGTACAGCATCACCCACTAGAGATTTACAGAGGCCATGTGATTGCCAGTCGGGCTCGATGTTATAGTGCCCTAGAGGGCTGTCCGGAGGCAGCACTGGGAGATGATAGCTCTATCGGGAGTGCCGTATGACCACGATACAGTAAAGAGCATGGTGCTCTCATCGCAGGCACTCAAGTATATTCACAGGGTACTTTCGAGCTCCTACCTAGGATGGGCAAGTAATCTAAGGTCGGTGAATGAGGCAGAGATCTGGAGTTTGTGGGCAATGGTCGCAGGATGCTGCCTTAATATTAGCCACGAGATTGTGGCTAATTTGGTAAGAGTATCCAGGGGGGCAGCCCCTATAGTGTTCGTAGGAGGGGTGGTGACTCAGTTGTTGCTACAGTTGGGAGCCCGACCAGACAGTCTTGGGCCCGCATTGGAGGAGAGCATATACGTGGATGCATCATTGGCTCTGACTACGGGGATGATAGTCCAGCTGCTAGGCCAGGCCAAGGAGTATAAGCTATGCACCGTGCATGAGACCAGACATGCCTTCGGCCTCTCTTCGCTCCAGCCCGCAGAGGAGGAGCTCAGGTGGAGGACCAGCCTCCCCAACAGCCAGAGCACTAGGAGGGCCAGTCTCCCCAGCAGCTAGAGCATCAGGAGGGCCATCCTCCCAGCAGGCAGAGTTTCAGGAGGAGCAGCCTCCCCAGCAGGCAGAGTTTCAGGAGGGGCAGCCTCCACTGCAGCCACTGGAGATAGGGATCAATCTCCAGTGATCGTTAAAGGTTTGGGTTCAGGTACCTTGAGTAATGTGATTTCTGCTATGCAAGCCAAGAGGTTTATGAGGAAAGGGTGTGAGGCATTTTTGGCAATTGTGTTGGATTCTAAGCGTGATCAGGTTAAGATTGAGGATATCCAAGTTGTTAGGGAGTTTGGTGATGTGTTTCCAAGTGAGTTACCTGGTTTGCCTCCTGAGAGAGAGGTTGAGTTATCCAAGAGATAGTGTCGGGTACTACTCCCATTTCGAAAGCACCTTATCGAATGGCTCCTATAGAGTAGAGAGAGCTCAAAACTCAACTATAAGAGTTATTGGATAAGGGGTTTATTAGACCCAGCATATCTCCATGGGGAGCTCCGGTGTTGTTCGTAAAAAAGAAGGATGGTACCTTGAGGATGTGTATCGACTATAGGCAAATTAATAAGGTCACAGTGAAGAAAAAGTATCCCTTACTTAGAGTCAAGAATTTGTTTCATCAGCTTAGAGGTGTGGGTGTCTTTTCGAAGATTGATCTTCAGTCGAGTTATTATCAGCTTCGGGTTAAGGATGCGGATGTCATTAAGACTGCCTTTCGGAATTGATACGGCCATTATGAGTTCCTAGTGACACGGTTCGGTTTGACCAATGCACCTGTGGCTTTTATGGATTTTATGAATCGAGTTTTTAGGCCATATCTCGACTGATTTGTGGTAATGTTTATTGATGACATTTTGGTTTACTCGAAGGATGAGAGTGAATATGAAGAGCATCTTCGGTTAGTGCTGCAGGTTTTGAGGGAGCACCGTTTGTTTGTGAAGCTTAGCAAGTGTGATTTTTGGGTTCGAGAGGTGTCTTTCTTAGGTCATATTGTATTAGCTAAGGGTATTCAAGTGGATCTGGCCAAGATTGAGGCGATTGTTAATTGGAAAGCACCTAGGAATGTCACAAAGGTGAGAAGTTTTCTCGGTTTGGCAGGGTATTACCACCGGTTTGTGAAGGGTTTTTCAGTTGTTGCTGCTCGTAAGACAAGATTGTTGAGGAAAAGAGTTAGATTTGAGTTATCGGATAAGTGCCAAACTTGTTTTGAGAAGCTGAAGAGGTTGTTGGTTGAAGCTCCTGTACTTACTCAACCCCGTTCGGGTAAAGAGTTTGTAATGTATAGTGATGTATCAGATGTCGGGCTCGATTGTGTGTTGATGTAAGAGGGAAAAGTTTTGGCTTATGCGTCTTGTCAGTTGAAGCCTCATGAGAAGAACTATCCGACGCATGATTTAGAGTTGGCGGCTGTGATCTTTGCATTGAAGATTTGGTGGCATTATCTGTATGGGGAGAAGTGTAGGATTTTCACAGATCATAAGAGTTTGAAGTACCTCCTCACACAGAAGGAATTGAATATGAGACAACGCCGATGGTTGGAATTATTGAAGGATTACGACTGTATTGTGGATTACCATCCAGGTAAGGCTAATACGGTTGCAGATGCTTTGAGTTAGAAGTCAGTTTTGGCTTTATTCGGACGGAGCTTTGGTCGCCTGATTGAGAGTGCAGCCGACCTTGAGACAGTTGATTATGAACGCTCAGAAAGATGATGTAAGATTGCAGTGAGTGTTGCAGAATGTCCGATCGGGTAAGCAGTCGAAGTTCTCGGTTTTGGATGGGGTGCTTGTGCCTGAGAGTGTTGAGTTAAGGAAGAAGCTTTTGAGTGAGGCACACACTACGGTCTTTACTATGCATCCCGGTAGTGAGAAGATGTATCGGGATATGAAGCAATTCTACTGGTGGTTCGGGATGAAGAGAGACATTGTTGAATTCGTGGCAAAGTATTTGACTTGTCAGTAGGTAAAGGCTAAGCATCAAGTCCCTTCGTGATTGCTCACTCCTTTATCCATTCCTCAGTGGAAATGGGATGACATCGCCATGGATTTTCTATCGGGTTTGCCAGTGACTCAGAAGAAGCATGATTCGGTTTGGGTGATTGTGGATCGGCTTAAGAAGTCAGCTCATTTTCTGCCAATTAGAGTGGGTTATTCTATTGATAAGTTAGCCAGCATTTATGTGGATGAGGTGGTCCGATTGCATGGAGTGCCATTGTCTATAGTGTCTGATCGAGATCTAAGGTTCACATCTAACACTACAAGAAAAAAGGCCTATAAGGAGGGGAAATCCGGTCGCTAAAAGTATCAATCCGGTCCCTAAAAGTCAATAGGGACCGAAAAGTCCGGTCGCCATCCGGTCGTTACAGGCTCCGCCGCTAATGACCAAAAAGGACTGGTTACCAGCCGGTCGTTAAAAGTTTTTAGCGACCGATAAGAAATACGGTCCCTAAAAAGAATTAATGACCGGATTTCCCATCCTTAATAATATATGCTAGGCAGCCAATCAAGTTATTGGTGACCAAAAACTTGATCCTTAAAAGTGTATTACGGTCTTTAAAAATTTTAAGGACCGACCAAAAACTGGTCCCTAAAAAATATTAAGGACCGATTTTTTCGTCCTTAATAAAGTATGTGAACTGGCTATCCAAGTTATTAAGGATAAAAAATTTGGTCTTTAAATGGTGTATTAATCGGTCCTTAAAACTTTTACGGACCAAAATCCCCATCCTTAATAATATTAAAATCATAATAATGGAAAAAAAAATCTCGTCCTTAAAAATAATAATCATTCAAATATATATTATATTAAGAACCATAAAATCAATTATTGAAAGAATAATAAAAATCAGAAATTAATATGGTCCCTAAGAATAATTAGACCATATTTTTACCCTGCATTTTTAAACATACAATAAATGAATACACAATAAATAATATCATACTTTTATAGATAATTTCTAATTCATTAAAAATATAGAATTAGCATTCAAAAAAGGCATGTATTGTTTATACAACCCCTTTCTAGCCAAAAAAAAAAATAAAAAACAAAATCTATATCTAGCCAACATTTCAATGTTTCTTCAAGCCACAGTCAATTTTTGCACTTCAATATTTTGTTCATACTAAAAACTGCAAAAAATATAAATAAACAAAAATGATTATGTCAGAAAAATATATAGATATACTATAAATAATTGATTGAAACTACAAGTGATTTAAGGACAGACCTCAAAAAAATTCTAAATCCATCAAGTTTAACTATATCACTTCAAAAACTCAGCATATCAACCTCAAAAAAATTGTAATTCCACCAAATGTAGCTACATACACTTCAAAAAGTTAGCATATATGATAGGGGCTGCAAGATACAAGAACAAAAATCAGTTTTAAGGAATTACATACATAAAAAATTAATTACCTTTTGAATGAGGATATGAGAGATCAACCCCAATCTTTATACTTTTTAATACTTACAGTTGTAATCAAACTTTTAAATTTGTTCCTCTAATATATGACTTATGTGATGGTTTAGCAATATTCTTAGGATTAAATCCTTGAAGAGTAACTTCCTTAACTTATTTCTATTGATTAGGAGACACTGATACTTTTCTAATAGATTGAGTAACCTGGTGAAATTCATCAATCAGAGGAACAATATCACAATCAACTAAGGACTTTAATCACAATCAACAATAATACTAGCTATATTTATTTTTTTAGTTAACTTTCCAAGTACTGAATTAATTTTGGGGAGAAAGTTCAGAAAACTTGACCAGTAGTCAAAGTTACTAATGAGTAAAAAAAAATTATCATTCAATATGCATGCCAGATGTCACAATAAGGAAAGGAAGAAAAAAGAAATAAACCTCTATTCATTGTTCCACTTCAGGCAGCAAACCTGAACTATATCAGCCAAACTAACCTTTTCTAGTCGCTTCTAAGTCTCACCAGCAGGCCCAAATATCATACCAAGAAAGTTGTACCTGGACGGTCTTTGATATGCAGAAGCAACATATAACTTATATGATTCCAATATGTCTATTCTTAACTTATGAGCAAAAGGTAAAATATTGGTTTTACAATTAAAGAAGGAAATTAGATCACACTATACTAAGCAGAATATGAAACCAAACAGCTACTTGCATCCAGCAGCATTTATAGTTAATATTGAATTTCTAATGGCAACATAAAGAATTCCTCAGACCATGTATGATATCTCAATCCATCTCAAAGGCATACCCATTCTAAATTTAAGTCATTTGCTCTCGTCGACTGTTGCATGTACCATTGGTTTCCTAAGAATCTTACTGAAAACTTAAGAGGAATGAAAAAGAAAAGATATCTATAGATCATAGTTGTCAATAATAGCTTCCGACTACAAATACAGTTAAGGGAGTCCTGCAAGCCAACAGTCCTCAGATTGAACATCAATTCATGCTAGCAATAAGAATAACAGAATAATTGTTCATATTCATTAAAAAAAAGCAGAAAAACTTTTGGGATATCCAATGTAGAGCAAACAAAACTATTTTTATTAATAAGTGGAATTGCAAAATAAGAAAAGGGAATATAAAATGAAAGCAGTCCAAATTTGACTTACAGGAATAGGAACTGTTGCCTCTTTTGGTAAGGGTTCATAATCAGGCGGAGGCTTGAAGCTTGGATTCAGTTTAAGTATTTCACCTAGAAATTAAAGGAGACAAGTATATTATGAAGCAGCAAACTGCGATCGGCAATTCACAGAATGCATAAATACAAGCAATGCCCAAACTTTGACTCAGATGATTATTTTAACAGTAAAAGGATTCTTCTTTTTTCTTTTACAACAAGGTGCCTAGTTTTTTTTTTTATAAAAAGGAAAAAAGCAAGAAACATAAGTATTAACAAGCTGTGTATGTAATGTCTCTCATTCCTCTTGACCATGCTTGTCTTTCCTGTCCCTCCCAAGAAACATTTTCACTTCAATTTTCTAGATAGCCATTTTGGTGAGACAAACCAGCCAAAAACACTAGGAAATAATTAATCTAGTTAAGTACTTGACTGCAAGAAGTTACAGGTATAAGCATTCAAACAGATGGCATGTCAACAAACCAAGAACCATATTCCAAAAATTTCATTCTATATACATATTTCTGTGTATTTATATAATGAAGCCACCAGCGTGTAGACATAACATGCATATGCGCATGCACAAACAGAATAAGAACTGCAAAGGTATGTCATCCAACATTTCTTGAGTGCCAAGTTCACAATGACGAAAAAAAATACATTCAGTTGATGTATGCAAAAGTCTAACAAAATCTAAAAATACAATGAAGTGCATTAAATTCAAAAGAAAACAAAGATAATGCATCAAAGATCTCAAGAAGCTGTATTGCAAATTATTTTTGAATTAGTTTTTTTATTTTCCAAAATCTCCCCAATACTTCTAGTAATTAATGATTATGTTGTTTAGTTATTTTTTAGCATAATATTGCGTTTGATAGAAACATGCATAACACAAAAATGCCTGCTACAATCCGATCAGGACAGATTGAGCAACACACAAAAAGCAGACAGGAAAAGTTATAAAGTAAATCAAGTTTACTTACTGTCGACACTTCAAAGGAAGCTCAGAAAGGACATCCTTTTTAAGTCTACGAATCATCACTGTTGCCTTCATCAAGTTGTGCAACTCTTCATGGTTACTTTCACCTTGATAAACTCCAAAAATAACCTAAACAAACAATTTTCGAAATGATAGCATGGCTGACATCCAGAACATTTATTAATAAAGTAGGTTTCCTTTTAACAATAAAAAGATAGGTTTCTTTTTAACAATAAAAAGAATAACTTAGCCTTTTACAGTATCATTTACCATATTCATGAATATTCTTGTAAAAACTCAAAACAATGTTCCCCTATTTTGCAGCATGCTCAACTCTGTATATTCTAATCTATCCCTAGATTGATGCTTTACATGTTCTAAAAAATCCTAGCATTTGTCATAATGATGATAGTCTTCTGAATAACATTTGTGAATCACCTCCCACTTCATCTGATCAGCATTCTATAATTTTACAAATTCTAGTGGTCTCCTCACCAACCATCCAGCATGCACTATATTTCAAGCAAAAACATCAATAATGAATGGAAAGGTTGTTCAAGAAGATTGGAATTTGGAATTCAAAAACTAGACTTACCTCCTAAGCAGAAAGTTTTGGGGAAAATAGACTTTTTATTCATAGTACCTTAAACTCCATTTCCATTAGAACATTTTGTAATTTAGGAACCACATCATAAGAAATGATGTTGAATAGACCATCAAGATGAATTCTGCCCTTGGTATTTGATGATGCTATTGTAAAGTCACAACTATTTGATCCACTCCATTGAGATAGAACAGCCTATTAATGTTCACTTGTTAGGAGAAGGACAGAAAAGCAAGAATGAAGATGTCGAGAATATACGACTGACAGAAATTAGTCCAGCATAATTCATGCACATATAAGATAAGAGATAAAAACAACTGCCACTAGTTATATTTCAACCTAGAATAAATGCAAAAGAAAAAAAAAATCATAGAGGTGAACTCCAAATTCCATAAGATTCTTGTAGAAAACTACAGTACAATCCTTATTAGCATCAAGTCAAGATCTTCCTAAAATTAAAATCTACAATAAGGAATGTCAGACTGTGCTGGATAGAAATCAAGATGATAAAAACAGGATACATAGAAGAACTGATGTGGAATTGCCTCTATCTAGACCATCAAATCAATGTGGGCGAAAAGGCAACTTTCTTTGAGGATTAAACCACTAGAGCTTACTGTGCAATTTACATTCTAAAACTAAAATAAATATACTAGAACGCACTTGATTGACACAAAAATTATACTATTTAATAATTAAAATACTAGCATAAGCTAAAACCATCCAGCAATACAAGTAGAATCCATCCCCGAGCAAAATGCACCAAGGCACACCTTTGACAAGTACAAATAGATTTGAAAAGTTTAATTACCACACTGTAACACTGTAACACAAAGTACCTATGATCAAAATTAGTAAATCAAACTCAAACTTCAATCAGGATCCACTTCCAATCATGGAAAATTTTCATTAAAAACTCCTACATAGAATGCATGCAATGGTGGTCAACTGCCACAACCCATAGCCATTTGAAATTTATATAATTTCACAATATCATTTAACGTTGACTACTAATATTATATGAACGGAATTAACCTTCAAATACATATAAAGAAAAAGGGACTTACAGTGCTGCCACGTGTTTTCTGCAAGATCTTCAGCCTTCCTGATAGCTTCTCCAACCCTTTTTCCCATCTCCCGCACTCATCCCGTACTGTAAACACAACATCTGCTCCAAGCACACAAACAAGACATTCCTAAAAAGAAAGAAAGAAACATCCGCACATATGTTTACCTATTTTCAAATTCAGCAAAATAATATTATCTTTCAACGAAAATGAAAGTGATTGAGCAGGAGATGAAGAAATGTAAGGATTGGATCCGTTAAAGAAGACGGCATTGCTCTCATTAGCCATGTTATGAGAAGCGTGAGATTCAGTCACTAGTTCAGGGCTCCAATGAACCGACTTTCTCACGAACACGGTTCGATTCTGACTTTGCAACTTATCATCCTGAGCCACCGTGTGAGACTCCGATCTAAGTAAGAGTTGGTTAGAAGAAAACGAACCAAGAACATGGATCTTAGAGTTGAGTTGGTCAAGTTTGAATCTTCAAAGCAGGGGTTTATCAAAGCAGGGGTTTGGATTAGAAAATTCAGTAAAGATATTTAAATCAAGAAGATGATTAACTAAAAAAAAATTACAAAGCAAGCAGAAAAAGAGAGTGCAAACCTGTATCTCTGTGAAATTGGACAGAATTTCACAAATCGATACCCTATATGAACTCTGGAGTACAACTGGAGAAATAAAAAATGGGGTAAGAGTACGGAACAGAGGCAAAGAGTAAAAAAAATTAGAAAAGAAGAAATGGAAATCAAAACAAAAATGAGATTAGTGATGAAATCGTACCTTATTTGAGCATTGAAGTAAGTTTCCTCAATTGGGTAATGAAGCTAGAAGAGAATCAGAAGGTTTGAGGATTATTTAATGGTGAAGTAAAGAAAAAGGTAGAAGAAATCAAAAGGAAAGAAAATGAGGTCGGATGAGGATGATGAAATAAAAGAAAATGAGGCCGGAGGAGGAGGATGAAGAGCTCCATCATGACCTGCAATCTCGTTTTCTATCTCGTTTACAGAGAAAGATTTAGGGTTTCTTTTAAGTAAATAAATTTCTGCAAGTTAATTTTAGGTCTTCTTATGGGGTGGTTCTAAAGGGCAAAAGGAAAAGCGGGATATGTTCGCGCGCATAGCTTCACAATCAGGGACAATATTTTTTAATTTTAGTGACCGTATATTTTTACCTTCGCTGTTTATTGGCCCAAAAATGAGAGAAGATGAAAGGGATAAATTTCGGTCCCTATTATTATATGTTTAGGGACCGGAAATTTTTACCTTCATTAATTTTGGTCACTAATACCCCTTTTTCTTGTAGTGTAAGTTTTGGAAAGACTTGCAACGAGCCTTGGGTACCAAATTAAATTTCAGTACGGCATTTCATCCTCAGACAAATGGTCAGTCCGAGCAGGTGATCCAGATTTTAGAAATATGCTTCGGGCTTGTGCTTTGGATTTTTTTGGCAGTTGGGATAGGTATGTCCAGCTTTTGGAGTTTGCCTACAATAATAGCTATCAGTCGAGCATCGGGATATCACCGTTTGAGGCTTTATACGGTCGGCCATGTAGGACTCTAGTTTGTTGGACAGAGTTGATCGAGCATTCATTTGTTGGGCCAGAGATAATCAGGGTTACCGAGGAGAAGATCAGAGTTGTGCAGCGGAATCTAAAAGTGGCTAAAGATAGAAAGAGATCTTATGCCAATTTGAAGAGAAAGGATATTCGATTTGAGATCGGGGACAAAGTTTTCCTTAAGGTTTCGCCTTACACAAAAGTGTTGCAGTTCGGCAAGAAGGGTAAACCTAGTCCTTGGTTCATCGGGCCTTTTGAGATTTTGGAGAGAGTTGGTCTGGTAGCCTATAGGTTGGCTTTACAGATGGAATTAGCTAAGATGCATGACGTCTTCCATGTTTCTATGCTTCATCAGTACCGATCGGATCCATCGCATGTGTTATCAGTTTAGGACGATCGGATTCAGTCGGATTATTCTTATGATGAGGAACCAAAGGCTATCATCACTCGGGAAGTGAGACAGTTAAGGAATAAGCAAGTTCCTCTAGTTAAGGTTCTTTGGCAGCACCACGGGGTAGAGGAAGCTACCTAGGAACCGGAGGCGATGATAAGGATTCAGCATCCACAGTTGTTCAGTTCAGGTGAGAATTTCGAGGACAAAATTCTTATTTAGTAGGGGAGAGTTGTCACACCCCGATTTCCCCCAGGTAGTTTGAGCCATGTTTACATATGTGTCTGTGTATGTGTTAGCATGTGTTATAGTATTTTTGGATTATGTGCATGATTGTGGGCTTGGTTAGAGTGTGGGTGCATGCATATTAGTAGTGTGTGCATTAGTGAGGGTCGGTCTTGAGTGTAGTGTCATGCATGGGTGTTGGGTGTGAGTGGTCAAGTTCCACCAATCTTAGGGTGATATGTGCCTAGGGTTTTAGGGAGTGGGTATAAATAAAAGGAGAGAGAAGAAAGGGCAGCCATTTTACTGCCTCATTGACATTCTCCTTCTCCTCTTTATCCCTTCTTCCTCTTTTCTCTTCAAGAAAGTGTGCCCTAGTGTGAATTCTAGTGGTTTTGGTGGAAATTGATAATCTCTCAAGTTTCATTTGGGTAAGTAGTTGAGTCTTCTTCTTCCTCTTCTTCTCTTTCTCTTGGTCCGTTAGAATGTGTTCTAACTTAGGGCTTTTGTGCATTGTGTGATTTCTTGGGTTTTTGGTGTAGAAGCGCCTACTGTGATCCCAAGGGGAAAGAGAAGGCCAGTGGGAGTGGAGCGTAGGATTTTCAGGCTTGGGAAGTTTTGCATTTTTCTTGTGTTTGTTATGGTTGAACAATGTGCTGGAAATCTGATGATTTTGTGATGCATTATTGAGTAAATGTGATGAGTTTTGTTTGATTAAGTTATGATGTACGAATATTGAACTATGAGAGCATATTTGAGTTAAATGGAATTTTTGTGATTTTCTGGGTTGCTACTATCGAAATCCTGCGTTTTGGTTGGCTCTTGAATTGATTATATTGAATGCATAAAATATGCGTTTGTGCTGTTGTTTGTGTTGGGATATGCTGATCTCAGGTAAGTTGTTGTTGGAAATTGGTTTTTGAGGTTTTGGGCAAGTTTTAAAATGCAAGGAGTTCTGCAGATTTAGAACGCAGAATCGGTGTGTCCAAGTCCCGATCGAATTAACATCTTTCGATCGGACATGCCTAGAGTACACGACACTCAGCTGTCGATTACAAGATGGGAAGTTCTCGATCGGGAAATGGAAAGTACGATTCGTGCTTTTGTTGGGAGCTAGGTCACGAGACATGTTGAGGAGCACGACTCGTGACATGGTGTAGAGAGGCGACACGAGTCGGGCCATGCTTGCACGAGTTGTGTCCCCTACTCTCCCTTCCCGATCGTTTGGCCTCCTTTCCGATCAGCTCTCGACTCTCGATTGTCCATGCGATTGGGTGCTTGGCTGCCGAACGAAAGGTGGGAGATCCGATTGGTGCTCACCAAAGGAAAGGTGATTTGTGCGGGCTGGAAGCCAAGTTTTAAGTCGTGGTGTACAAGCACGACTCGTGACTGGGCTTGGAGCATCAGCATAAGTCGTGCTGTACAAGTAGGACTCGTCATCCTGGTTCCTCTCGTGCGATTGGCATTTTGGCTTTGATAGAACGTCGACACAAGTCATGTCGATCCTTCACGACTCGTGTCCTCGCCCTTCCTCTTGCGATTGGCCCTTGGTCACTGTCGGGATCGTGACAGTGAACCTCCGCTCAGCCTGTTTGTTTTGAAATTGCCCTATTTTGTCTAAAATGAATTTCTTATCTCCTCTGCATGAATTTTTACTACTATGTGATATATATATCATGCTTCTATATGAATAATGCTATGATTAATTCATGATAAATTATATGCTATGTTTTGGAATATGATTTTCTTATGCATGACTTGCGAGAGTTAACCTAGTGGATAAGCCTAATAGAGTTCTTTAGCTGCAGCCCTCTGTTACATTCAGACCCTGATCAGGTCCCCCGTTTGGTTCCTCGCGAACCTCAATGTGTTGGATCTTGTTTAAGATCCCCTCAGTAAAGTGTTTTTGAAAGGAAAATGTGATGTTGCTTTTCGATTCATACCCGTAAGGTACCGCAATGCATTTGATTCGTACCCATAAGGTGTATTGTCTGTTTTGTTATGATTATGAGAATGTGAACATCCGATCGGTTATGACTATCAAAATGTGAACATCCGATCGGTTATAACTATCAGAATGTGAAGCAATATGAATGTGAATGTGTTTATGGACTTACAATGCTATAAATGTGATTCAGTTATGATAATATTATATTATTATCAGCTTATGCCATATGTATGTGTTTTGCTTTGATGACTACTGTGAGTTGTCGTCCATATTATTGTTGTGTTTTCCCCACTAACCGTTATCGCTTAGCATGGGTGTTTTATCCGTGTAGGTGTGGAAGGTTTATAGTTTTTGGGAGAGTCGCTGTAGTCAAGCCAACACAGAGGTTGATGTTAGGACTTTACACTTATTTTGAGATTCTTTTTGTAATAGTAATCTCTCATTTTAAATTTTAAAGATGTGATTCTTTTGGTAATATCAGAACCGTTTTGTAATGAATATTATTATTGCATCTATGAATGATTGATCATATTGTTTTAAAGTTTTAATTCCGCTGTATTTTTGTATGTATGATATATGTTTATTGTTGATCTGCTTGGTGACATCTTGACTCATACGGCTTCTCACTCCCTTGGGGATGGGTTTGCCTACGTATGGGTAAGGGGTGTTACACTAGCGGGGCACACGCGATAAAACAGATCACAACCGAGTTGGGGTTAGAAAACACTGCATCTCACAAACACTGTACAGGCTGAGACGAGGCTAGCAGTAAACTTGCAATAGAACAAATTGCAAATGGGTTGCAATTGGACAAGACTGCCTCCCAGGATCCCCAGTTACTAGGTAGGCTGGGATGAGGCCCACCGGATGGAGATGAGAAACCACTTGCTTCCACGCAAATTAGGAAGGTAAGGAGTACCTCAGGTACGCATTTCTTCCTTTCTCCTCTGAGTTTTGGCTCATTTAGACACTAGTGTACTAGTTTCCCCAAAATTGGGGGCAACTGTAGACACCGGGTCCTGAGGCAGTCCAGATCAGAGTTACCCGATGAAGAGACTAACGTCGATTTTCGAATAAGGGATGAAAGTTGTGGGTATTCATTCCCCAGTTTTATAAAGATCGGAGGTTTTTTGGGTAAACGGGAGATTTCGGAGAGTCGAAGATAGTTCAAACTTTGAGAATTGGGATTTTGTTCCATAGACGGGCAGCCCGTCGGTGGTGGGAGAGCCCATCGCTCGTGTGAGAGGCCCCTTTCTCATGACTAGTGCCAGCTGTCGCTCGGTAAGGGAGCCCATCGCTCACTTGAGCGATGCCTGTCGCTCGGGAATAGAGACCGTCGCTCGCCTGAGCGTCGCCCATCGCTTGCTTAAGCGATGCCTGCTCCTCGTAAGAGACAGCCGTCTCTCATCTTTGTGCAACGTGTAGGGCCCGTTAGTCAAATGACAGCTGGTACCCCCTACAATTGATGCCCGTCGGTCATCCACGGGCAGCCCGTCAATCGGTGATTTGGTCATTTACATCGCCGGATTCTCCAAATTTTTAAAGGTTTACAAAATATCTTTTAAATTTTTTAAAATCTCCAAAATCTTTTCAAATATCTTTAAATATTAGATTTGATTTTGGGAATATTCTGCAGATCATTCGGTTTTGATTTGATTTCGGAAAATCCTCTTCAAATATAAATTTTAAATTTAAATTTATTTGAAATATCTTCCAAAACCTATAAATAGGGGAAGGAAGTTCCTTATTCGGGGTTGGAACTTTTCAGGTTAGAAAATTCCAAGTTGAAAAAATTTGGATCAGAAAAGTTACTTTAAAAGTTTTCTCACGAGATTTCGATTTTCTTCAAAAAATGCTTTTGTCAAATATTTTATGAATCAAAGCTGATTCGAGGGAACGACATTCATTTGTTCTTCATCGATTTAGCTGTTTTCAACACTCGAAGTGCTATAATACTGAGAAAGAGAAAGTAATTTTCTTCTCTTGGTTTACTTTTTTTTTCTTTCGCAATACGAATTTTGCGATCAAAGATTTTTCAAAATCGCGCAATCGCGGACCGGTCCTTATAGAACTCGAGGAACTGAAATCGCACGACGTTCACCTTCACGAGGTAAAAATCCGAGGGTAAACATTCTGGATCTAGTATTCTGAATTTAATTACTTTACAGTGATTTATTGCATAAAAATCCGGTTTTATTCAAATCAAAACAACAAAACAGTTTGAATTTTCTTTTCTTTTGGAACAGGGGTGACCGATGGGCTCGAGCAACCACCGACGGCCATCACTCAAGCGAGCGACGGGCCATTGATAGATGTCATCCTAGCGCACCAGTCTACCCAAGAGCATGAGGCATCGACGGCAGAAGCAACCACCGATGGCCGTCGCTCAAGCGAGCGATGGGCCGTCGATGGTTGTCATTTTAGCCCGCCGGTCAGCCCAAGGACGCCCGTCGCTCGAATACCTTAGGCTATCCCTGGGCCTCCTCTCTCATTTGTTTCCCTTTTCTTTATCATTTGATTTTCCATTGTTTTTCCTTGTAATTTCTCACATTTTTTACTATTATTCAATCTCTTGTTTATTTTGCTCCTAATTTTGCACTAACATGGATTTTATTTTGTGAGTTTTATTTTACTTGGTTGGTGAATCTGGAGCTGTTTGAGATAGAAGCCACTGCGATGGCCTAAGGATCCTCACCTGGGTTTATTCTATGGACCTTTTTTTTCTAATTTATGTTGTTATTATAAATATCGCTTTTTTATTTCGCTAATATAAAAATGGTTAAATATTTTTATTCATTAAGATGGGATTTTTTTATCAATTAATTGAGGACTAATGTCCTATTTTTCAGCAAATAAAAATTAACGCCTCAAAATTTGTTTTGTAATAAATATGCATGCGAGGACCAATGTCCTCATGCTTAATATATATCCCGATTTATGTATGAATCATGAGAAATTTACAATGGGAGTTGTATTCCGCCCCTAGTTTTGTTGTAAGTTACTTTCATATGCTTTATTTTAATTATGCTCAATTTACCGCTTTTCTTGGATGGATAACCTGCACTTTAATTAAATTGCACTAAATTGAATGAGAAATGGGATGAAATGCTAAATTCAAAACTGAATTATAAACTTAACCAAGGTATGAATAAATGGGAAGTCCCGAACCTTCTCTGGTCTTTGGGCTCAATGAGGTGAGAGGACCATCTCAATGCTCTATTGGGGTGAGGCCCCCAAGATACCTCTTGTGTCCCGAAAAAAGGCTCAACTTGCATAGTCCTAGGCTCTAGGAGGTGAGAGGGCCATCCTAATGTTCTATTAGGGTGGGGCCTCCAAGACACCTCTGGTGTGGCCAAGTGCGAGGCGAGAGGGCCATCCTAATGCTCTATTAGGGTGGGGCCTCCAAGACACCTCCGGCCTACCCAAAATGGACATAGCAGCGCTGTCTTAGGCTCACTGAGGATAGATGACATTTCCCAATGTTCTATTGGGCGGTGACTCCAAGAAACCTCCTTGTTGCCAAAAATGGACGTACTTGTAATTTCTTACAAGTTTTTATGAACCTCTCTCAAACGCCCTAAAAGCGGGCGGTTCAGGGTGCCCCGGGGTTAGACGCACGTCACACATGCTAACTCATTTAAACACGGCAAGCAATCAAAATGAATACATAAACAAGTATACAACTAATAGAGCTATTGAACTAGTCAAAGTTCACCATGGATCACTACTCATACATATCTCTATTTGATCATAAATTACTCAATCACAAACACATGCAAAATAACTAAAATCACACTCGATCCCAACCTTTAGGTAGCTCAATCACTGCTCTCTTCTCGATTCTGATCTTCTCCTTGCCTTTGTCCAACCTCTTGTCAACAACTTCAACAAAATCATTCAAACAACCCATGAATCAATCCTTTTCTCACTTTAAATCAAATACATAAACTAAGTAGAAGAAGAAGACCAAAACATGGAAATCCATTACCTACCTCTTCACAAGAACCAATTCAATGCTCACAACACTCTCTTCAAACCAATCCAAGAGATCCACTGAAGGAGCAATAAAAAGAGAAGGAAAGAAAAGGGAATGGAAAAGCAAAAGGGAGCACGGCAGAAACCAAGGAACAAGAAAAAGAAAGAAGGGACAAAAGGTAAAAGCAAAACAAAAAGGAAGAAAGAAAACAAAGGCAGCCGGTCAACCCTCATCCAAAACCAATTACCCACAATAAATGCCACCCACTTCCACTTAATGTCAAACCACTTCAATAAATGCACTTCAGTTAAGTTAATTCGCTACTAAACCCATGTATAAAAATACTGGTGTCAAACTTCCCAAATAGTCATGTTTCAAAATCCCAACTCATGTGGAAATCCACATGTGGCCGCATGTGGAGAGCCCCCACATGCGGCCACTAAAGGCCAAAAATGCCTTAGTTTCCCACCTCAAATGCCAACATAATATTTTCCAATTTCCTTTGTTTTCAACGTTTTCTTGTTTTAACGTTTTCATTTCATTTTTCATTTTTTTTTCTAAAATCTAACTATTCTTTTTTTTAATTAATTAAATCTTCTCTTTTTATTTATTTATTTTTTAAAACCAAATCTCTAATTAATTACTTTTAATTCCCTTTTTAAATATAAATATATTTTTTAATCAAAATTTTGATATATAAAAAATAAAACTTCCTAATTTTTTTAAATTTAATTTTTGTTTTTATTTTTATATATTTATCTGTCTATTTTTATTTAAAAATAATGAGGGTCTCGACAAGGAAAATATCATTTTTGACACATTTGCCTGTGAGCCGGTATCATTTTCATCATCGGGTAATTCTGATCTTGGACCACCTCGGGACACGGTGTCTACACTCGCTCATTTCATTAAGAAGGGGGAATTACAGCCAAGGCTTGCCAAACCCACCAGAAGCTAAAGACGTCCCGATTATCGAGCGGATCAGTTTTGTGCCTACCATCAGCATACTGGGCATGAGACTGATGAATGTTGAATTCTGAGGAGTCAAGTTCAAGATCTCATTGATGATGAGTTGAGACGAAAGGAAGATGGTTCTTGAGGATGATAACGAACCATCGACTGCAACATCTGTGTTGGCAGGAAAGGAAGACGATAGTTATTAAGATGTTCTTTTTTGTTCTGGAACTATTTAATAATGATGTTTTTAATTTCATTTTTTTATATGAATAATTTTGCTTACTTGTGTGACATCTCTAATGATTTCACTATACATAATATTATGCCCCGATACCCCTTGGAAGGATATCGGGTCGCTACGCACTCACAAATGCATTCATGTAACATACAATCATGTATTAAAACGGAATAGAAATTCATTAAACAAAAACATACTTGTATAAAAATTTTAAAACGATACATATAATAAAATATCACTGATCATCTATTACAAAATATCGCTATCCATATTACATGGTCATATAATTACATTTAACAATTTCACTACATATACATAATTCTCTTTACACGCCACTATACTATACGATACAAAAAGATCCATATACAAAAATAAAAACTCCACTCAAGCTCCTGGTGGCCAGTAGATGAACAAAACTCTATACCAGTCCGAACCTGCAAACCTACACGGGAAAATACCCGTGCTAAGCAATAATATTTAGTGGGGATATACAGAATAAAGGACTTCTATCGATGTCACAAAATAATACAACACTTCATAGTGATAATCATGCTCATCACCGAACTCCAACCTGCCACCTACATGGGAAACAACCCGTGCTAAGCGATAATGCTTAGTAGGGAGGAACAAAACCAAGAACAACACGTATACATATTATATATATATATATATATATATATATATATATATATATATATATATATATATATATATATATATATATATATAAAACTCTTACTATAACATTAGCTAAGCAATTATGCCAACAATTAAATAAATATATACTTGTACATTTACAACATATGTATTACCATATAATAACTTACACAATCATAAATATATACCCACGAACATCAAGTACCCAAACATCAATATACTAGCATCATTTTACAGTATAGCATCTACATGTACATATATGTATAAGCATTACTTACTCATCATATGCATACTTATGAATATAAAGTAACTAACCATCAACATCCAACTACAAATGTTGCATCATATTCTGCCATATCAAGTATATAAACATGTAGCATATATCCATTTACCACATCATTAGAAACATATAATAGCTTGATTACTCACTAAACTAGTGGATATGGGTACTATTGATACTGATAGGACACAGTATCAGAAGCATATAAAGATATGAGTCTCGAATCATATATACCGGAAGGTAAGGGGAGACCAAAGTCTCAAATCATATGGACCCAAATGGGGTCGACTTATAAGAACCAAACGAGGCCAACATATAGTAGCTGCACACACACTATAACCATTAATAAGCATGCTTATCTATCAACTACAATAACTAATCAGGCTTTAAAATAATTATGTGCTTAACGTATAAACATTACACAAATACTTATATGTACATATATGAATGAAGATATCAAAATTCAATTCTTATAAACCAATCATATAGTTCATTTGTTCTTGTAAATTATCATCAAATGATTTAACAATGTACGCGTAAACATAATTCATAGATAAAAAACCAGTTAAAAGGGGTCTCAAAATAACATTTTTGGAAAAATAGGGCTTATACGACGGTATGGCAGATCCTTACCGCCGTGTAAGACATCTTACACGGTGGTCAAGGAAAGCCTGACTGTCGTGTAACATGCCAAGCTAGGAAATGAACATGTCCAGAGAGCAGTTACACGGACTAGCACAATCACCAATCCAGTATGTGTTTACACGGCGGTATGGGGATCCCTTACTGCCGTGTAAATCATCCCAAACCCAAATTTTATGCAGGAAACATACTAACTTCAAACCCAACCTCAACATATCTTATATATAACTTCTAAACACTAAACATATGTACTCTACTCATGCTTATAATCATGTATCTAGCAAATAAAATATATTGGAAGCAATAATTCAACAAAAATTACCTAATAAAATCTTAAACATAGAAATTACCCTAAATCATACCATGCATTTCTCAATTTTTCAATTACCACACTTACAAACCACATATAGAACATATAATCAACACTCAACTCAAAACATGCATATAAAACACACTTAATCATTCAAATTTTCAGAATTTAGACAAAACCCACAAAAATGCATCAAGAACATCTAAACTCCCAAACCTTCAAAATTGAGGTTTCAAACTACTTCTTCAAGATCTAACTTTGTCCTTGTAACGCCCCGTACCCACCCTAGCAGATTGAGCCTGTATGTGTGTGTAAATTGTGTGTATTTAATTTAGAGCACATGTTATTTTGTTAATTTTAGTGTTACTTTTGGGTTATGTTAGGGTGCATGTGAGTGTAGGAGTAGTGTATGTGCTATGAGGTTAGCCTAGGTGTAGGTGAGAGGATGAATTGTGGGTGTGTTTTGAGGAAGAGTAACTTTAGGATGTTGCCAAGTGGCTTGAGATGGAGAATAAGAGAGTGGGGGACAGCTGGCTTTTGTCCCTATTCCCGTTTTCCCTTTTTGCTTTTCTCCTCTTCTCGTTATTCTTCTCTTCTTCATTCTCTACTCTTTTGTTTTCCCTTAATCCTCTATTTTACTGTAAGATTTAGTGGGTTTGGCTGCAATCCTCGGTGAGTTTGAGTAGCTGTAAGTTGGTTTGGGTAAGTTCAAGTAGTTATTCTTCTTCTTCTATCTTATTTTCCTTGAATTTTGGTTAGTTGGTGTTGTTAGATTAAAAGCTTAAACTCTGGTTTTGCTGGGTTTTGAGTCTCAAAAATTCTGCCTAAGGAGTCTAAAGTCAAGGAAGTTGCAAGTGGAGGCAAGGCCCCGTAATCGGAGTGCAAGATTTCAAGGTTTGGGAACGTTTTCTAATCCTGTGTGTTATTTGTAATTTTTGAGTTATTATTGGAATTGATGAGCTTTATTGTGTGGATTTGTATGTGAATGATGTGGATATTGTTCATTTTGAATTGAGTTGCATAGATTGTGAAGTATTGAATTTAAGCTTGTTTATATGAATTTTAAGAGAAATGTTGTCCTTGAGAGTTCTTGAGTTTGATCTTATAATTGTATGATTTGATGATGTTAACTAGTTTATAAGTTGAGATGTAAGTGAGGAGAGAGTGGTTAGAATGGGAAGCTTGTGGTTTGGCTTGGATAGGAGGAGATTTTGCTCTTTGGTGTTACATCTGGGCAAGGGTCACGGTGATAACCAAGGAGGTTGCCATCATGGGACATGCCAAAGTTACATTCTGCCGTGGAATTTTGTTATGTCACAGTGATAACCAACTTGGTTGTGACCATGAGGTACCAAGATTTTACATTCTGTTTTGAGTCTTGGAGATGTCATGGTGGCAACCAATCTGGTTGTGACCGTGAGGTATTCAAGCTTTGTATTCTGTTTTTGGATCTTGGTATGTCACGGTGGCAACCAATTTGGTTGTGACCTTGAGGTACCCCAGAATTGCATTCTGCCGAGAGTTTTGTTATGTTACAGTGACAACCAATCTGGTTGTGACCGTGACCTACCCCATTTTTGTGAAGAATGTGTATTTATTAAAAGTAAATTTTGAATGCTAAGTTAATGGTTAACCACACACAATGACACTTGCTAAGTGCTTTATGATAGTAAAGTATGTGATGTTTTTAAGTAATTGATAGTTTAAGTGTGTGTATTCATTGTTAGTTGCAATTGAATTATAATTCTAAATTATATAATCTTAGCCTATGAATCAAATAAGTGGATAATTAGGCATGCCTAATAGAGTTTCTGTAGCTGCAGGACTTCTGTGATTTTGGACCCTAATCAGGTCCCCGATCGGATCTTCGTGATCCCTCTGTACTGGATCTTGTTCAAGATCCCACGCGAAAATGTTTTGAATAAAATGAAAAGAATGGTTTTGATACCTTCGGGTATCCATGAGTTATGAAAGTATTTCCGGTACCCTCGGGTATCCATGCGTACTCGTCATCCACTGTTTTGTATGAGCAAGTTTATTATTATCATTATTCCTATTATGCTTTTTGTTATTGTTACTGTGTGACTTCTGAGAGTTGTGCTGGTCGTTACGATTGCAAGTAATAGTATGTGAATGAATACAATTGTAATGTTACAACTGTGCTTTGATGTAATAATTTATTGTAAGATTTTATTCTTTGCATCTTTCACAAGCATGTGATTTGTTGACGCCACTGTGAGTGGTCGTTTTCCATTTGTGTTTTCCCTACTAAGCGTATTCACTTAGCACGGGTGCTTCATCCATGCAGGTGTGGAAGATATTGGAGTTGTTGAGCGAGGCGATCCGTTTCGGCAGGGCCAACACAATTAGGAGAGATTTTGTAGTACAGGATTGTACTTTTGCTTATGTATCAGTGTAATATTTTGTATCGATGACTTCTGGTTGTAAACTCTACTTTTGTAGTTTGATTTTGTTATCGGATATGTATATAACCTTCTGCGCTCTGGCACTTTTATACTTCAATATGTAAAGATTGTTTTGTAATGAATAAAATATTGTATATTCGTTCCAGCCTCAGTATTCTGTTTTAAAATTTTGTTATTTTTATTTTGCCTCATTTTGGAATGAATGGTTTATGATTATAACTGTTGCGTTTGAGGTCTTGTGTAACAGCCCTCATCTATCAGGGTCCGTCTTCCTCTTCGAGGGATTAAGTTCCTTACATATAGGTAAGGGGTGTTACATTTTATGGTATCAGAGCATTAGGTTTAGACGTTTCTGGGCAAATCTAGGATAGAGTGCATGTTTAGTGTTGTGTTGGCCTGATTCGGATTGATGTGTATGTTGCGTAGATAGATGGAGTCTGCTCGTGGGTCTCTTGAGGGGTCAGCTGAGAGCAAGATCCATCTATTTTTGGTCCGGCTCAACCACCTAGGGTCCAACCTGAGGCCCCTGCAGTTCCTTTTAAGGCTATGCTCAAGTTATCTCAGGATATGGCCAGGGTTTTGGAAAGAGTAACTGCCACTAGAGCTCCGATTGAGAACATGAGGAAGTTTGGAGCAGAAGATTTTTATGGAACCAGTTTAGATGAGTCGGATAAAGCCGAGATGTGGATGGAAAAAGTTAGTCGGGTGTTGAAGGAGATTTGGTGTCCTCCGGAGAGGGAGGTTGAATGTGTGGTATCCCTATTGCAAGGTTCTGCTTATGACTGGTGGAGGTTAGTGCTTAGTTAGCCCCCGCTTCTTGAGCTGGTGACATGGGAATTCTTTGAGAAAGAGTTTCAAAATAAGTATGTAACGAAGGCTTTTAGGGATGCCAGATGGGCACAGTTTCTGAGTCTTCGGCAAAGGGTATTGACTGTGGCGGATTATGAGAAAGAGTTTAACCGACTCAGCAAGTATGCGCCGCCAGGAGTTCTCACTGAGGAGTTCAAATGCCAACATTTTGTAGCAGGTTTGAATGAATCTTTGAAGATGATGTTAGTCTCCTTGATGTCCGCTCCAAAACTCGGTTATTATTAGATAGTGCAGGTGGCCTTAAGAGCAAAGCATTCTGAGAATGTTTTGAGGGTGAAGGCTCAGAGGAGAAAGACTTCTCGAGGGAGTTCTTCTTCAGGAAAGAGAATAAGAGAACCTTAAGTAAATCCTAATGGTGAGTCTCATGTCAACCCGGCTACTAGAGAGAAAAGATAGGAACCCTCTAGAGGGTCTGGGTCTGGTAGAGGCAGTGCAGGTGGTAGAGGTGATGGAGTGCCTCAGTGCTGCCACTGCAGCAAGCGCCATTGGGGTGAATGTCGATGGTTGACAGGTGGATGTTTTAGATATGGTAGTGTAGACCATTTTCTAGCCAACTGCCCAAATTTGCATGAAAATTCCCTAGGTCAGCAAGAGGCGAGTCGGGCGGGGTCCAATGACCCTCAGGGCAATCGAGGCAGAGGTAGAGGACGGGGTCATGGTGGACGACCTCGAGATAGAGAGCCCTCCGAGAGTGTTGATCGCCCAGTATCGACAGCTGGTCGAGCTTATACCATGAGGGCCAGAGAGGAGCAGGATGCACCGGAGGTAATTACCGGTAAGTTCTCATTATTCGGTACTGAAATGTATGCTTTGGTAGATCCAGGATCTACTCATTCTTATTTATGTTCTGACTAGTCATGTGATAGATTGCCTAATGAGGATAAATTAGACTATGATATATGTGTAACTAGCCCATTGGGTCATTGTGCTAAAGTAAATCGGGTATATCGGAATTGTTCTTTGATGGTGCAAGATAAAGAATTTGCAGTTGATTTGATCAGTTTGCCATTTCAAGAATTTGACCTTATCTTGGGGATGGATTGGTTGTCCAAGCACCGAGCCATAAATAGAAGAGTTGTAATACTCAAAGATAGGGATCAGTTACCTGTAGTTGTGAAAGGTGTGGGTAGTAGTTCGCTACATAATGTAATTTCAGCTATGAAGGCAAGAAGGTTCTTGAGAAAGGGATGTGAAGCGTATCTAGCGTTAGTTTTGGATTCTCGGCGTGGACAGGTGGAGATTCAAGCTATCCCGGTAGTAAGAGAGCTTATGGATGTATTTACAAGGGAATTATCGGGTTTGCCTCCAGAAAGAGAAGTGGATTTTTCGATAGACATTGTACCGGGAGCAGCTCCAATTTCTAAGGCTCCGTATCGGATGGCTCCAATGGAATTAAAAGAATTAAAGAGTCAGTTACAGGAACTTCTGGATAAAGGCTTTATTCGGCCTAGTGTGTCACCGTGGGGTGCTCCAATTTTAATTATCAAGAAGAAAGACGGTACCTTGCGAATGTGTATTGACTACAGGCAAATCAACAAGATCACGGTTAAGAATAAGTATCGATTGCCTCGGATTGAGGATCTTTTTGATCAATTAAAGGGAGTAGGAGTATTCTCTAAAATAGATTTGAGATCGAGTTATTACCAGTTAAGGGTGAAGGATGAGGATGTGGTAAAAATGGCTTTCCGGACGCGTTATGGTCATTATGAATTTTTAGTGATGCCATTTGGTTTGACCAATGCACCCGCAGCTTTTATGGATTTAATGAATAGGATCTTCAGACCGTATCTTGATCGTTTTATGGTGGTGTTTATTGATGACATCTTGGTCTATTCGAAGAATGAGAAAGATCATGAGCAGCATTTACGGTTGGTGTTACAAATATTGAGAGATCACTAGCTGTATGCTAAATTCAGTAAGTGTGACTTTTGGTTAAAAGAAGTGACTTTCCTTGGACATGTAGTGTCGGCTGAAGGTATTCGAGTGGATCCTTCTAAGATAGAAGCTATTGTGAATTGGTTACCACCGAGAAATGTGCCAGAAGTGAGGAGTTTTCTGGGTTTAGCTAGGTATTACAGGCGGTTCGTTAAAGGATTTTCAGTGTTGGCTGCACCTTTGAAGCGGCTTCTTCGGAAGAGGTGAAGTTTGTTTGGTCTGATAGATGTCAAGCGAGTTTCGATCAATTGAAGGATATATTGATTAGAGCCCCTGTGCTTACTCAGCCTATATCGGGTAAAGAATACACGATGTATAGTGATGCTTCGGGGGTAGGTCTAGGTTGTGTGTTAATGCAGGATGGCAAAGTGATTGCTTATGCATCCAGTCAATTAAAGCCACATGAACAACACTACTCGACGCATGATTTGGAGTTAGCGGCAGTAGTGTTATATGGGGAGACTTGTAGAATTTTCACGGATCATAAGAGTTTAAAATATTTGCTCACTCAGAAGGAATTGAACTTGAGACAGCGGAGATGGTTAGAATTGTTCAAAGATTACGATTGTGTTATTGATTACCATCCGGGCAAGGCAAACATAGTAGCGGATGCTCTGAGTAGAAAATCAATGTCAGCTTTGTCTCTGAGTAAAACAAGGTGGAGGTTGGATTCAGAAGGTGCATTAGTTGCTCGGTTAAAGGCTAGGCCGAACTTGAGACAGTTAATAGTGGATGCATAGACGAGTGATCCCATGTTGCAGCGTGTTTTTTTTATGGTTAAGAATGGTAAGCAGACGGACATTTCAATCGATGATGAGGGAGTGCTTAGATTTGAGAATCGTCTATGTGTGCTGGATGTGGGTGATGTGAAGAAAAAACTTTTACGAGAAGCTCATTCGTCGGTTTTCACCATGCATCCAGGAGGAGATAAGATGTACCGAGATCTGCGACAGCTATATTGGTGGCCAGGTATGAAGAAAGACATCGTAGAGTTTGTTTCAAAGTGCTTAATATGCCATCAAGTGAAGATTGAGTACCAAGTTCCATCGGGTTTGCTTAACCCTTTACCCATTCCTCAATGGAAGTGGGATGACGTTACAATGGACTTTGTATCCGGTTTACCAGTAACGCAGTGTAAACATGATTCTGTTTGGGTTATAGTGGACCAGTTGTCAAAGTCAGGGCATTTTCTGCCAGTTCGGTTGGACCACTCCATGGACAAGTTGGCAGAGATGTATGTAAGAGAAATAGTAAGGCTTCATAGAGTTCCATTATCCATTGTGTCTGATCGGGACTCAAAATTTACATCTAAGTTTTGGAAGGAGTTACAGGCAGCTCTGGGTACTCGGTTAAATTTTAGCACTGCGTTTCATCCTTAAACTGATGGTCAATCCGAGAGAGTCATCCAGATTATTGAGGACATGCTTAGGGGATGTGTGTTAGAATTCTCAGGAAATTGGGATAAGTATGTGCCTTTGATGGAATTTGCATACAATAATAGTTATCAGGAAAGTATCGGAATGGCCCCTTATGAAGCTCTCTATGGTCGGAGATGTAGAACTCCGGTGTGCTGGACGGAGTTATCGGAACGGGCCATGGTGGGTCCGGATATAGTGAAAGACACTGAAGAGAAAGTTAGAGTTGTGCAGCAGAATTTAAAAGCAACTGAGGATAGACAAAGGTCGTATGCTAATTTGAAACGAAGAGATATTCAATTTAAAGTCGGTGACAAGGTATTTCTGAAAGTATCACCATGGCGAAAAGTTTTTCGTTTTGGTAAGAAGGGAAAGTTAAGTCCCCGGTTTATTGGACCCTATGAGATTTTGGAGAAGATTGGTCCGGTGGCTTATCGGTTAGCCCTACCGACGAAGTTAGCTAAATTACATGATGTCTTCCACGTGTCTATACTTTGTCATTACCAATCGGACCCATCCCATGTGTTGGCAATACAGGATATTCGAGTTCAGCCAAATTTCTCCTTTGATGAAGAACCGAAAGCAATTTTGGCTAGAGAAATCAGATAGCTTCAGAAGAAATAGATTCCTTTACTTAAGGTGCTTTGGCGACATCATGGTTTAGAGGAAGCGACTTCGGAACCGGAAGAGGCTATGAGAGCTCAGCATCCTCAGCTATTTGGATCAGGTAAGAATTTTGAGAATGAAATTCTGTTAAGGAGGGGAGTGTTGTAACACCCCGTACCCACCCTAGCAAATTGAGCCTGTATGTGTGTGTAAATTGTGTGTATTTAATTTTGAGCACATGTTATTTTGTTAATTTTAGTGTTACTTTTGGGTTATGTTAGGGTGCATGTGAGTGTAGGAGTAGTGTATGTGCTATGAGGTTAGCCTAGGTGTAGGTGAGAGGATGAATTGTGGGTGTGTTTTGAGGAAGAGTAACTTTAGGATGTTGCCAAGTGGCTTGAGATGGAGAATAAGAGAGTGGGGGACAGCTGGCTTTTGTCCCTATTCCCGTTTTCCCTTTTTGCTTTTCTCCTCTTCCCGTTATTCTTCTCTTCTTCATTCTCTACTCTTTTGTTTTCCCTTAATCCTCTATTTTACTTTACGATTTAGTGGGTTTGGCAGCAATCCTCGGTGAGTTTGAGTAGTTGTAAGTTGGTTTGGGTAAGTTCAAGTAGTTATTCTTCTTCTTCTATCTTATTTTCCTTGAATTTTGGTTAGTTGGTGTTGTTAGATTAAAAACTTGAACTCTGGTTTTGCTGGGTTTTGAGTCTCAGAAATTCCGCCTAAGGAGTCTAAAGGCAAGGAAGTTGCAAGTGAAAGCAAGGCCCCGTAATCGGAGTGCAAGAATTCAAGGTTTGGGAACGTTTTCTAATCCTGTGTGTTATTTGTAATTTTTGCGTTATTGTTGGAATTGATGAGCTTTATTTTCTGGATTTGTATGTGAATGATGTGGATATTGTTCATTTTGAATTGATTTGCATAGATTGTGAAGTATTGAATTTAAGCTTGTTTATATGAATTTTAAGAGAAATGTTGTCCTTGAGAGTTCTTGAGTTTGATCTTATAATTGTATGATTTGATGATGTTAACTAGTTTATAAGTTGAGATGTAAGTGAGGAGAGAGTGGTTAGAATGGGAAGCTTGTGGTTTGGCTTGCATAGGAGGAGATTTTGCTATTTGGTATTACATCTGGGCAAGGGTCACGGTGATAACCAAGGAGGTTGCCACCGTGGGACATGCCAAAGTTACATTATGCCGTGGAATTTTGTTATGTCACGATGACAACCAATTTGGTTGTGACCATGAGGTACCAAGATTTTACATTCTGTTTTGAGTCTTGGAGATGTCATGGTGGCAACCAATCTGGTTGTGACCGTGAGGTATTCAAGCTTTGTATTCTGTTTTTGGATCTTGGTATGTCACGGTGGCAACCAATTTGGTTGTGACCTTGAGGTACCCCAGAATTGCATTCTGCCGAGAGTTTTGGTATGTTACAGTGACAACCAATCTGGTTGTGACCGTGACCTACCCCATTTTTATGAAGAATGTGTATTTATTAAAAGTAAAGTTTGAATGCTAAGTTAATGGTTAACCACACAAAATGACACTTGCTAAGTGCTTTATGATAGTAAAGTATGTGATGTTTTTAAGTAATTGATAGTTTAAGTGTGTGTATTCATTGTTAGTTGCAATTGAATTATAATTCTAAATTATATAATCTTAGCCTGTGAATCAAATAAGTGGATAATTAGGCATGCCTAATAGAGTTTCTGTAGCTGCAGGACTTCTGTGATTTTGGACCCTAATCAGGTCCCCGATCGGATCTTCGTGATCCCTCTGTACTGGATCTTGTTCAAGATCCCACGCGAAAATGTTTTGAATAAAATGAAAAGAATGGTTTTGATACCTTCGGGTATCCATGAGTTATGAAAGTATTTTCGGTACCCTCGGGTATCCATGCGTACTCGTCATCCACTATTTTGTATGAGCAGGTTTATTATTATCATTGTTCCTATTATGCTTTTTGTTATTGTTACTGTGTGACTTCTGAGAGTTGTGCTGGTCGTTACGATTGCAAGTAATAGTATGTGAATGAATACAATTGTAATGTTACAACTGTGCTTTGATGTAATAATTTATTGTAAGATTTTATTCTTTGCATCTTTCATAAGCATGTGATTTGTTGACGCCACTGTGAGTGGTCATTTTCCATTTGTGTTTTCCCTACTAAGCGTATTCGCTTAGCACGGGTGCTTCATCTGTGCAGGTGTGGAAGATATTGGAGTTGTTGAGCGAGGCGATCCGTTTCAGCAGGGCCAACACAATTAGGAGAGATTTTGTAGTACAGGATTGTACTTTTGCTTATGTATCAGTGTAATATTTTGTATCGATGACTTCTGGTTGTAAACTCTACTTTTGTAGTTTGATTTTGTTATCGGATATGTATATAACCTTCTGCGCTCTGGCACTTTTATACTTCAATATGTAAAGACTGTTTTGTAAAGAATAAAATATTGTATATTCGTTCCAAACGTAGAGAAGAAAGAGAAAAAGATAAACACTCTACTTACCTCTTCAAACCATCTTTTAATCTCCCAAAAACCCACTTAGAACCTTGAAGATCCAACCAAGAAGGAGAAATGAGGAGTAGAAAATGAAAGGAGAAAGAGAGGAAACGTGAGAGTCACGCATGAAGAGGGAAAGCAAAGGCAAAAAATCTGATTTTGCCTTCTCCTCTCTCTTCCTTTCTTCTTCCACCATTAAATGCTCCTAACCACCAAGCTAGGTGTCACTCTTCTAATGGCTAGACTTATCAAATTCTTGACTAATATTTCACTTGGTCCTTATTAAATTTCCTTTTAATCACTACATAAATTCTTTCATTTAACAACTTTAATTCCCTTTTAATTTAATCTAAAATAATCCAATCAAACACTTGCACAATTACAATAATGCCCCAATTTCAATGCAAAATCCTTGGAATTCTACTCGGGTCTATTTGGGTTGTTACAATATTCATAAACAATAATCATACTCATGCAACATCATGTACAATAAGTGATAACATTTCACTACCTCTTACCTATATTCATATGCATATACATGTAACATGTTATTGGCACTTCATATAATGGCATAAACATATAAAGGCCTCCACTACATCTCATATACAATATAGAACATTTACTAGTCTGAATTTACATCAATGGTGGATACGGCTACGCTGGATACTGCCTAGTAGTATCAAATATCTAGAGACTTAACTCATAACATTTAAATACTCAAGGTATTCAACATCTAGGCATAAATGGTGCCACTCTGGTAGCTGCACTTTAACCCTTTATAAGCATGTTTATCTATTCACTACTATGACTGTTTAGGCTTATACATATAAACTCTATGCAAGAGACCAAATACTCTACATATATTCAAATATCTATTAAATCACTATGCATCAATTCAATTCAAGTATTAACTAAGAAAACCATGTAAAGTATAAATGAAAAATCATACATAATATCATAAACAAAGACTATTCACAGTACCAAGAAGGGTCGCGCTCGCGACCATAGTCGCAACCGCGATAGAGATAAAAGTCTACAGAGTCATGCTCGTGATAGCTTGTTGCACCCGTGACAGAGATCTGGATTGATTCTATCGTGATTCTATCATGCCCTTGCTCGCAATAGAAGGCGAAAGGCCTTGGTCGCTCTCACGTACACAGATGGGCCCGCAATAGGAAATTAGCCCGGCCAAAGTTTGACTACAGAACTCTCTATTGTGTTCGCGACCGAGGTCGCACTCATGACAGAGGTCTCCTCTGTAGAAGCTCGACTGACTGAGCTCTTTCACGCTCGCGATAAAGGTCGTGCCCGCGATAGAGCCGAGCTTTCCAACAAAAAGCCAATCTTTCCAACTCTACTCAAACCAATATTATACGTACAAATCTCTCTAATCACATGCCTAATTTCTAATCTCATACATAAGCTGAAACCAACCAAAGAGGGCTATCAAACAATTATTCTCATACATATAATTTACTCATGCTTAAATTATAGCATGCATAATAATAGGCACATGATCAATAAACCTCATGACCACTTCAAATAACTCACAATAACAAGTCATATTCAATTTAACAACTAAGAGAGCTGTTGAACTATATCAAAGCTCTCAAATTTCTAACCATTCATCATGCATTTAAGTAATCAAGTATAATAACAGCTTAACAACATGCATCTATCACATCGCACATGACCCCAACCTCAAAAGTAGCTTGAATCACTTATCCTTTTCAACTCAAACCTTTTCCTTGCCCTTGTCTTGTCTCTTATCAACAGCTTCTTGCACAAAATCATCCAAAATAAACACTTAATCCAACACTCAAGTCACTTTACATCAAAAATAAAAAAGGAGGACAAATGATATAATACTAGTTCAATTAACCAAACATACCTTTCTCACTTAGCTCTCACAACACTCTTCAAACCAATCAAAACTCAGCACTTTAGGTTAATCAAACGGGAAAAAGAAGAACAAAAAGAAGAGGGCAGAAAAATAAAAGAGAAAATGGAGGGTGAAGGACAAAGCCAGCCAGCTAACCCAATAAAAGCCACCAACCTTATTTATTCCATTATTAAAAGCATGAACAGGTCTAGGTGTCACTCCCCAAAACTGGCACATGTCTAGCTTTTGTTTAATTTACCATGGAGTGTTCTCTCGCACTCGCGACATAACTCAGATTCTACTTATTCCCACTAATTCATAGACCAAACTTCCATTTTAGTCCCTCAATTTATTTCTTTCCTTTGTGCACTTATTTTCTCTTTCAATTATATCCTGTAAACCTATAACTCCTTAATAAACTGCTACTTTGTACCCTACACTATACAATTAACACCGCAATTCTTCTAGGGTACAATTCGGGTCCTTACACATAATTATGACTCATTCATATTTGACATTGATTCAACTGATGCCATTACATTTAATCTCAAAACTTTGGAAAACCCAAAGGAAATATTAATAGCATCTAATGTAACTCCTGAAGGGAGATTAAAATTTGAGAGAATCTTGAGAAGTCTTTGCTTGGACCTATGAAGACATGCCAGGAGATGATCTTGAAATCGCTGAACATGCTATCCCGATATAGCCCGATTATAGACCAGTCAAGCAGAAGCTCAGAAGACTCAGGCCATAATGTGCAAAAAATGTCTAAGAAGAGATCCACAAGCAGAATGAGGCCAAATTTCTTATCAAAGTACAACACCTGACTTGGTTGGTCAGCGTCGTCCTAATAGTCAAGAAGAGCGATAAAGTACGTGTATGTGTAAACTATCAAGATTTGAAAAAACCTTGTCTAAAAATTCCAAGAGGGGGGGGGGGGGGTGAAATCGATATGTAGATATGGACAAATTCATTGAAAAGAATATGATATGCCAATATGGTATCCCACATCATGTTGTATTTAGTAACAGAGTGCAGTTCATGGCCGAAACTAAGAAGCTACTCCAAAAGTATGGTATTGAGCATCACAAGTCTTCTCCATATCGCACGCAAGCTAATAGGGTAGTTGAGGTGGCCAACAAGAATGTTAAGAAGATCTTGGCAAAAATGGTTCAGAGCTGCAAGGATTGGACAAAGAAGTTGCCTTTTGCTCTCTAGGGCTATAGAACCACCATCAAAACCTCTAAGGGAGCCACACCTTATTCTTTGGTATATGGGACAAAAGCAGTCTTACCAATAGAAGTAGAGCTGAAGTCTTTAAGGCTAGTCATGGAGGCAAAGATTCTAGAAGCTGATTAGGCCCGACAATTATTGTTGCAACTGAACATGCTGGACGAGAACAGATTGTGAGCCTACAACTAGATCTACCAGAAAAGACTTGCTCGATCATTTGGAAAAAAAGGTGAAGAAGCATCCGCTGAAAGAGGAAGATTTGGTTTTCAAGCAAATGAGGCCAGGTGTTCCAGACATGCGGGGTAAATTCAGGACAACATGGGAAGGTCCATTTGTTCTCAAGAAGTTGTTATCTAAGGAAGCAGCAAACAGATAGCGATGGTAACGAGTTCAAGAAATCGGTCAACATTGACAGACTTAAGAGGTTCCATGGCTAGAGACATAAAAATCAAAAGAAGAGAATAATAGACCCACAGGGTCGAAAATCGAAAAAAAGCGGCCTTGCTAAAAATTAGTCTTTGTCAGGGTGAAAATCGAAGAAAGGCACCCAGGGTAAAAATTAGAGACTCGAGAGAAAATGTCCAATCAAGAAAATCCAAGAAGGCTGATTGGAGATAGGAGTTTGATGCTTTCAAGATCAATTTTGAGATTAGATATAATTTTGCATTTTGAATCTATGTTAGATAATGATCATATATAGAGAAATTATACTGAGATGTACATAATCTTTGCAAATATTTAAAACGAAGGCAATTCAACTCATATGTTCATTATTTTCTAGTTCTTTTATAAATTCATTATTTTCTAGTTCTTTTATAAAAAGAGAAATATTGTTCATTATTAAGTGCATCTAATCTAAATAACTATGCTCTACTACTGCTTTCGCTGGTCAGATGCTTAAGTCGATGGGTTCGGTTATCAACTGTGGGAGTAAGCACCTACCTATTGTACATGCTGGTAGAGGTGGAGGAGCAATCCATGATAGATGGTATAACAGTCTTCGCCAGCAGTTGTGCGTAGAGGCTATGATATCGGGAAGTGAAGGTTGAGGATAAGACGCTACCTTGAAACGATAACGGTTGCCTCACAACGTCTTGAGTCCCTTCGATCTGTTTAGTATAGCGGGCCGCGATATAAAAGGTAACCTCATGGAGCCCACACAACGGGATGCACCCTGAAGGGCCATCCAAAGTCACAACATAAATAGGGAGCCAAGGGCACAAGAAGCTGATATCCTTGTCTGCCGCCTCACCCAATCTGACAGTGCTTTTAACGGGAGAGATAAAGGAGTACAGGTGCTGTCGGGGAAGAAAGTGTCTCAGTGAAAAACTACTAATCACCCTAGGAGGGGGCTCCGATAATTGCTTTAGCTTTTCTTGCAGCCATACTTGAAAGACAGGAGACATAATAATAATAAAAAAAGCCACAGGAATGGGTAGGGACCACTTCAGGCAAAAATAAGGCACAGGCTTATGTGAAAATCCAGAAGGACGCATTTCTCGATAGGATAATCTAGTGTGAAAATCCACAAGGGATGCACTACCTTTTAAAATAATGATGTACTTAGAGTAATAAGGGGCTCCCAGTCAAGGCAACAGAAGGATCAGCACAAACAAAAACCAAGCCCAGAATCATCTCAGCAAGGATCAGGGGAAATGGGGACAATCAGCGATGGATACCGTCTACTATCCCGAATAGACGAAAATCGCCAGTCAACTCGTCAGAAGTCGATGTCAGATACCTGGAAATGCAAAACAGTAGGACAACACTAGCCTGATAGGTAGACATATGAAAGAAGCCCTCTAATGCCTTGATCAGTGGCTCTAGAGCAAAAAAGGTACCCAGAGGGGCCAGTCTAGTAGTGGCTAAGGAAGAAATGCCCAAGGCCAATCCAACGTCCCTTGCACGAATTAAACCGCAGCTCGGAATGAAGGGTAGTGTACCAGGGGAAACCTCGCTCCAGTAATCGCAGCGAACTCTTCAGGCAGAGGGTATATGTAACACCCCCACCGTCGCCCCCATTGGAAGGGTGCCGACGGGCGCGCTACCTGATGCTCACTCACACACATGCACACATACACTAAGCGGTAGCATTCATTCTTACATAGCATACATACGAAAATACAGCGGAAATTAAAACTTTTAAAGAAACAATAGCTGAGCATACAATAACTCACATACATACATATAATCATTCAGCAGAAGCATAAGGCGAAAGATAAAATGAAGGAATAACTTGATACATATATATACAATAACGTTTACATAACCCAAAATAATATTTAGAATCTTACATAAATAGGACTACAGGGATAACAAAAATCCAAAATACAGAAGCTGATCACATAACAAAACTTCTAACTTCTACGTGGCCGACCTTGCAGATGTGCAACTCGAACAGAACCAAACTTGCCACCTGCACGGGAAAGGAATCTGTGCTAAGCGATAAATGCTTAGTGGGGAGAACACACAAGAAACATGAACGGCCATTCACAATGGTCGCCAAGGCATAACACATTCGTAATGGCTAATGCGAACATTCATAACACATATATAATCAAACTTGCATAGCAAAGGCATTAATTCGAAAACTCACAACCATAACCATATACTTACGTCGAGAAAAGGCCAAAACAGACATAATGCAATACACGATACAAGTATCATCATGCAGAACTGCATACAATATCACATGCATATACCTACCAAGGTATCAAATATCAGTACCTTACTGTGCGAAGTCACGTGAGATTTACACATGCAATTGTCATATCCAAGTACCCATACATTAACTGAAAACCCATTCAAATGCGACACAATTACCATATAATAACGTACCCAACTATCATGCTAAGAATACTAGCTATCTAACATACTTTGACATGCCATACACACACACACTAGCCAAAATCCAAGGGACAACATCCAAAGCACCACACTTCCGTTGTACAACTCTAATACATAAAATATCATGCCGAAAACACTCCAATAGCAGAGACCAAAGACATAATCACATAACATCACATTGCAAGAAGTACAGTTAAATCTTACATACTTACAGCCACAACTGATCCGATTCACATGCTTATATAATACAGACATACATTCTGAAGCTCATATCCACATTCATATACATATAAACTGTTTCCCTCAAATCATTATCATGCTCATTCGGATGTCACATTCTTATAGTTATTCAATCAAAACGAAACAAAACAACAAAGCACCTACTGACTCACAATAGTGGATAACGAGTACACAAATAGTACTTTACGGGTACCAACCGGCCACAAGGGTACCTTACGGGTACGAATCGAAAACCTTTTTGCTTTTTAAAACATTTCACTGAGAGGGGGATCTTAAACAAGATCCAAACACATTAAAAAGGATCGCGAGGATCCGAACACATAAAGGGTTCGCGAGGAACCAAACGGGGACCTGATCAGGGTCCAAACATTCACAAGTGCTGCAGCTAAGAGACTCTATTAGGCATGCCTAACTATCCACTAGACTGACTCTCGCAGGTCATGCATAATACAAATCATGTCTCACATCATGTCACATATTTTAACATATTACATTCATATAATTCATAACATTGTCCATGCATAATACATCCAATTATATTAATATACTTTATAAAATAGTCAAAGTATAAACCTAAAGGCATCACAAGTTCGGAATTCCAAACATTGGAATCACAAAAGAAAACTCAATTTGGAAACTAGGGACTGTCGCGATCGCGACGGCTGTCGCGCTCGCGACCCCAGGTCGGGATCACGGCAACCTTCGCGATCTCGTAAGGGAACTAGGGCATCTCACTGTCGCGCTCGTGATATACATCGCGTTCGCGACAGTGAGCTGCTAACCCAAACAATTCGGCAACCGAGCTCTCTGTCGCGCTCGCGACAGAGGCTCTGCTGCACGGCTCGGCGGAGAGCTCGGACGCGTGCCAGGGCTGCTTTCACTGGGCTCTGTCACGACCTTGCGACGATGTCGCGCTCGCGACAGAGTGGGGAATTTCAACCCTTGCCCAGAAATCTGAAGAAAATTCCCTCTTCACCACCCCCAAATCTAAAACCAACATCGAAACATGAACTTACCTCATCTCCAGCAAGCCACACCTCATTGACAACATAAACACAACATCCACACCAAGAATTCCAAATAAATCATGCCACAAACAATATCCATTTACATAATCTATAATGTCAACACTATTTGCCATTCATCTCAATCGCATCCATGTTTATATGCATTCATACATATGGTACATCATGCTTAGGTTACTCATGAGATCAACACATATTAGTACTCATCCATAAACCAACCTTCACGGAGTTATATCTATTGTTATTCACTAGCTAGATCACCAATCCTAATCATACTCATAAGTTCTCCCAAAGACAACTACTTCATTTTATTACCCTAAACATGCATAATAAGCTGAGGGGAAGGTACGGGATTGATCCGGGTCAACCCAGGGCTCAAAAATAAAGAAGAAAAGGCTTAAAACAAGTTTTTATGTCACGAGGTCACGACCCTGTCGCGCTCGCGACAGAGGCTTACCTCTGCTACCTAAAAAGACTGCTTTATGCCCCTGACTTGTGTTGCCTAAACCGACCTCTAAACCTAATTTTTAGCCAACACGTCCTTCTTAAATAATGTTGCTTAGGATGTTAACGTTCAAATACAACAAATTTCAGGTCAAAAGGACATCTACAACTCCAGATATACTCTCCACAATCCATACTGTTCAAACAACCCGACACAAACAGAGACACTACGATTGTATCCAAATTTTAGGGTCTTAGAGCAAGAATTAGCCCAAGGTAATTTGTAAGACTTTTAAAGGAATGGAATTCATGGTTCTAGTGGTTCAAGAATCATACGATTTGGAGATATAAAACTCTACTTATGACCAAAACAATACACGAAGGTCAAATAAAAATGGAACAGAATTGCCAAAATCACCATAAAACATCAAATTCAAAGAAAAATCCAAACTCATGCATTTCAATACCAACCCTCATATACATTCATCTCAATCAATAACATGGATTACTAACACATGTAAATAAATTAAACCATGCATATACACATACCAAGTCACTTAAAATTCCAGAAATCAAACTCTACACACACATACTTGATCCAAGAAAGAGAAAAGAGCAGAGACAAAATCCCAAACTTCCAATCCAAAATAACCCAATCACAACCACAAATAAAGCTCCCAAACCTCTTTGAAGCACAACCCAGTTGATCTTCACTCTTCAATCTTCTCTTTGCCTTTACACTTCTTCTTGCCACCACAAACTTGCACAACAAAACCAACAAAATCTCTTAATCCAAGAACATAACCTTTAAAAATCCAATCCAACCCGAAAAAGGAGAAGAAGGAGAAAACCCAAAGCAAAAACAGCCACTTACCTCTTAGAATCCTTCACAACACAAACCCTAGCTTAAAGCTTGAGGAAAACCCACATGCAAAGAAAGAGAGAGAGCAGAAAATAGAAAAGAAATGAGAAAGAAGAACCAAAGAAGAGAGGAGAACGGGAAAGGCAAGGCAAAAATCTGCCCTTTTCTCTCTCTCTTCTATTTCCCTTTTTCCTCTTTCTTTTCATTTAATGCACACACCTACCAAGTCCACATGGCAGCCTCCTAATGGACCAACAAAACCCACTTTGACTTATTCTTCCTTGCACCATACGCAATACACACACTAACATCTCTTATAATAATATCTTTAAGGCACCAAACTTAAGTCACACCCTAACATTTCCTTATAAACCACTTATCTTCCAAGGCACCATACCTCCCAACCAACACTATAAAACCTCTTAACCCACTTGTATCCTACTTCCATACACTACAAGCACACTCTAACATTTCTCTTCTTAACATAATTAATTACCTTGTAATTAAATCCTTATTATTCAATTTTTCTCAAGCATAAATTACTGAAATACCCTTAAATTCCTGACTTAGCACGCAAATTCCGACCAGGCATGTTTTGGGTTGTTACAGTATAACTCTTGATAAAGTCATAGAAATGAGGGTCCTAGAAGTGGGCTATAGCCACTAAAAGGTTCTAGTCCACTCTAACTCTCCTAAAAAATGTTCGACCAGAATAAGGGGCCAGAGTGATATTTTCCCATGCCCGGGAGTCATCCAGAAAATGGTGCATTTTATTAAGGGGTAAAAATGACATTTTCCAAATATCGCCGAAAAAATTAAATGTCAATGGAAAAGAAAGAGAGAAAAGAGGGAAAAAAAACCTAAAAAGGGATGCTCTGGTTGAAGTCCAAAGGAAAAGTGCACGAAATCTAAGGAGAAAACATGCTATTTTAAGAACAGCTGTAACCGATAGGCGTCGATGGGCCGAGGCATGGCCTGCCCATTGGTTAATTTGTTGATCACTTGGGAGGTTTTCCTCTACATATATCATGCATTTCATTAGCATAAATACTTTACTTGTATTTGTACCATCTTAAATTTTACAAGAAAACAAATCTGATGGATATAACCAGGCACTGGAGTCAGGGGGCAAAATATTCAAGAAGTACTTTAAATATTTGTTCTTTTGAAAAATAATAAAGAGGGAAAAAGAGGAAAAAAGGGGAATTCGAATGAGCGATGGGGAGCCCATCGTTCGGTCCTTCAATGGGCACCCCGTCGGTCATGCGATGCCTATAAAAGTTGAGCAGTTTTGCGCCCGCTCAGCTTTCCTTCTTCCTCCTTTTCTTCTTTCTTTTCCTCTCCTGCAAACCGATGAGTCTTCAGTTTTTTGGCTTTTTCTCCCTTGTCTTACACTCGTGTTGCGTGCTATTTGCGCCAAAGCAATCCTCTCACCAACGCGCACGTCCAGGACCACTTTTTTTTTTACGATTTTTTCGTGTTTATTTTTAGTGCATTTCGTCGACCACCAGGTTAGTTTTGTCACTTCTTCTTACTTCTTCTTTCTTCTTTTTACTTAAATTTCTATTATGAATGTATGTTAGAGATGCATACTCCGAAATGTAAGGGAAATTCTGCCCATTTTTTTTCTTCCAAAAACTGAACCCTGTTTACTGATAATTAGGAAGTAAGTAATAAATAAGATAATGCATGCATAAATGAAATAGCATAATGCAGTATACCTTTTCACTAGTTGGGAATAGGAGACAACTGCTCAACTAATCTCCAATTACTTTTTAGAAATTTGGTACTTGTGAAATTATTGCTTGGGGCCCTAGGCCTATCCCCCTTTCTATTGTGTTTCCTATACAAGAAGTTGGGCACATCCTTACCGGGATGCTGCCTAAATTTTTAATTTTTTGGGTAGCTACATCCTTACCAGGATGCTACCGAAATTTTTTTCGGTTAGACCCATCCTAGTTAAAATGCTGCCGAAATTTTCACAAATTTTGAAATTATGCTTAATTTGCCTGTGGATATCATGCAAAACTAACTCTTTTCTTTTCAGGATGCCTGCGAGACATAATGTTCCCCAGGGGCAGCCTGAGCCCGAGGCACCATAGTTGATGAGCCCAGATCTCAGGGAGAGGTTTTAGGCTCTAGCCCGGGTACAATTTTGGGCTAGTCAATACATCTCCAGGTCATTCCTCTAGCGCATGGGGATGCTACATGAGGTGGATGCACTATTAGAGGCAGCAGGATGGACAGAGTTCCTAAGACCATCCTTCCAGACATATCCAGAGCTCACTAGAGAGTTTTTAGCCACCTTCAACTACCTGCGATTCTAGAGACTAGATTCGGAGGAAGAGGTGATTCAATTTCGCATCAGACACCATCACTTTAGTATCACTTGGAGGGGCCTTTGCCGAGGCCATGGGGTTTCCACATGCGGTAGACGTTATGATTCCTCAAAGAGCCATCCGGAGATAGCATGGGAGGCTATTACACTACCAGGTGCACCATATAATCACAGCACGATGAAAACCACCATGCTCTCAGCACTAGCATTGAGGTATATGCATAGGGTCCTCTCTAGCTCATATTTGGGTCAAGCAGGCAACCCATGGTCGGTGAATGGCACAGAGATATGGAGCCTATGGGCTATGGTGGTAGGCCGGCACCTTAATGTTAGCTATGAGATACTGGCTAATCTGGTGAGAGTGGCACGGGGGATGGCTCCTTCTATATGCGCTGGGGGTGTCATTACCAGATTGTTAATACATTTGGAGGTTCCTTTGGCAAGCTTTGGGCCTCTGCTGGATGACGACATTTTTGTGGATTTGACTGCTGCCTAGACGATGGGGAAGGTAGCCCAGGTGCGAGATCATCCAAATGAGTACAGGCTGCTCACAGTGGTAGAGACCAGGCGCATGTTTTATCTCCCTCCACTCCAGCCAGATGAGGATGTCCAGGGAAAGCCCCAGGAGGAGGAGCAACCACCATAGTAGCCTCCACAACAATCTCAGACAGAGGAGGAGCAGCCTCCGCAGCATCCCTAGATGGACGAGGAGCAGCCTCGCACCCCATTTGACATAGACCTAGAGATAGACATGGATGACTTGCTGAGCACCGCACTACCATAGAGAGCACGAAGCCTCACTTACCGCCACCACCACAGGTCTAGCGTTCTGATGTTCGGGAGACTGGGAGGTTCCGTCCATATAGCCATCTTGTAATGCCTCTTGGGAGGACAAGGGAGCGCTACGCGACAAACATGTTATAGTTAAAATCAATTCACTACATTGATCTACTCATTATCCTTTAGTCGATATTATTATCATTATAACCGATAATTATCTCTATTCACTACCACTATATGATCACTATTCCATACACTAGCACTTGTTCACTATTGGTTACTGTTTAGGTTACAAATTACATATTACAATACAGAAATAAATGGACATAACTATACATGCTTTACTTATACAAAATCAGAATAACAATAACATATCATCATTACAATACCATAACCTACTGACAACTCCCAACTCTTATAGTGTCCTGTAGATACGCCTCTAAACCCGATCTCCATGATATAGACCTACACGGGAGACAAGCACCCGTGCTAGGCGATAACGCTTAGTGGGGATTCACAAAACATATAGACCTCTAACAAAACCACTAGATCATACATCTTGCATATCACTAATTCATACACTTATCATGCCTTAATGTTTCAATATCAATAGTCCAAAATAACATATAACTATACCACTACAATGATCATGCTTATCAAACAGGTTCACATAATAAATGATAGCCAACATACCATGAGGCATAACATTGTTATCACTCAATACGACATAGCCAACAATAGCTTTATTCAATATTAACACTGTCATGTTACATGTAAATTCAATAATATCTCTATAACATATCAATATTCAATAATTAATATTATACTATACCTATATTCAATAGTTCACTAGATAGTCAATAATTCGATAGCATGCTAATATTCCATAGTTCATATTAAACAAAACATCATATAATATTCGATACACTATGTCAACAAAGGACTTCACTATCAAGATCACTAATTCACTTATCCTGGCAGAAAGTCATGCAGTAACTATAAGTCGATAATCACATGCCCATGCTCAATATCTCATACTTTACCATGCCAATAATCACTACACTATGCCAGTGGATGGCTTCACTAACAGGATCACTAGTGCATTTAGCACGGTATGGATATTACACAATCAATAAGAGCAATGTTATCAATACATATAAAGAACACAATCATATTATAACACAACAACATCATCAATCATTCACATGCATTTATCATTAATAGCCTGAATCGTTTAGAGGTAGATACAGGTACAATAATCATTAAACACTAGAGACCGAAGTCTCAAACACTATATCACTAGATACCCATCGGTATCGATCACTAGACACCCATCGGTGCCAATCACTAGACACCCGTCGGTGCCTCACTAGCAGCCGCAATTCACTAACCCTTCATAAGCATGCTTATTTATCCATGACCCAACTACAGGCTTAAAGGTATATTTGTTCATTCACTACACATACTTATTCACGTCATCATTCATTCACATGTAATTACTCATTCGCAAGTTAAAATCCAAGAACATGAGTTAACTTACCTTATATGTAATTTATTTCGCATAATGATGCAATCAAGCTTAGTTAGGCTATCATGCATCTCCAATTCGCATCGTCATCTTAGTTGTATGCATATAAACTTCATTTAACATTGATATAATGCTCATACAATAAGGTCCTCAATCATGGATATAGTTTCATCAAATACACACACATATATGTCGATCTATTTGCTAACCTTCACATAATTATATATTGTTACTTTATTAGTTAAATTACAAATCTTAATCATACTCATATGTTTTTCCCAATGATAACTACTTTTATATTCATTTAATAGCCCTAATCATGCATAATAAGTTGAGGGAAAGATAGGGAATTGATCCATGCCAACCATGGGCTCAAAATTAAGAAGAAAAGGCTTTATATATGTCATTCTGTCGCGAGGTCGTGACCTCTGTTGCGCTCGCAACAGAAGCTCACCTCTAGTGCCTTACGAGACTGCTTTCCACTCTAACTTTACATCACAAAAACAAACCTCTAAAACTCATTTTTAGACAAAGTGTCCTCTTAATAATTGTTCCCTAGGATATATAGTTTCCAATGGAACAGGTTTCAGGTAATTTAGACTCCTAAATTAAGAGATATACATTAAACACTATAGACTATTCAAATCAACCCAGCTAGACAAAAACACGTCCGTTTATTGCCATTTCTAGGCCTCTTAGAGAAAGAAATAATTTACAGTCTCTCTTAGACTTTAAAAGGTACGGAGGTTATAGTTCAAATGGTGCAAGAAACATTCAATTTGGAGTTTTCAAACTCCAGATACGATCAAAACACTACATGGAGGTATGATAAAATATAAGCAGAATTTTTCCTTAACACTAGGGTTCATACTTGATCAAATACAATACTCATGGAAATTCACTTAACACTTCAATACACATCCATTTTACATTTAATCTATATCAAACATCAATTAACTCATACAATTCAAATACAAAAACACATTAAACATGCATCAATTCAAATACAATCCCAAACCTCTTGGAGCACTCCTTCCTTTCTCTTTTATATCACTTTCTCTTTACCTTTGCCAGCTCTACTTGCCTCTTTAACTCACATGCACATACAATACATATACAAGTCCATTAGACTATACTCATAGCTAGTAATGAAGTCAAAAATAGAAAGAGATGAAGAAGACAAACTATATACCAACATACTTTTCCAGCCAATTACTCAATCTTCTAAACTATCTCCACCCAACTCTTAGAACTTCATGGCAAAAGAGAGCAAATGAGAGACAAAAGAAGAATGGATTTTTTGAGAGAGAGGCCAGCTCAAGGAACAAAATGGCAGAGTTTACCTACATTTCAACCTCATGTTTGCATGCAAATATGAGGTGTCCAACTCCTAACTCTCCTTATACAAGGTGGCTGGCTAGCATCACAACACTTAGCATCCACTAACTTTCACTTAACACTAACTAATCACTTTTACTTTAACTAATCATCATTTATTACTTAATCATGCAAATTAAATTTTAGCCACTACACTATTTTGTTTCTTTTTAATTAAGTCCCTACTCACATTTCCAATTAGGTCCAATTCAGTAAACCCTAATTAACACTCACTTATTTACACTAATCACACTCAATACTACTAGGGTGATTTTTAGGATGTTACAACTCTCCCCCACTTAAGGAATTTCATCCGCGGAATTCTCTCTAACACATGCGATAACTCTAACCATACAAAACATTAATTCAATCAAACATATCAATCACTCTAAACAACATCTGCATTAGGGCCACACTCTAAACAAACTCTAAGCAATTCTATTCACTATAACTTTTATAGTCTAGAACCGCCTAAACCTATGCTCTGATACCACAACATGTAACGCCCCAAAGCGCCTTGGGAGGACAAGGGAGCGCTACGCGACAAACATGTTATAGTTAAAATCAATTCACTACATTGATCTACTCGTTATCCTTTAGTCTATATTATTATAATTATAACCGATAATTATCTCTATTCACTACCACTATATGATCACTATTCCATACACTAGCACTTGTTCACTATTTGTTACTGTTTAAGTTACAAATTACATATTACAATACAGAATTAAATGGACATAACTATACATGCTTTACTTATACAAAATCAAAATTATAATAACGTATCATCATTACAATACCATAACCTACTGACAACTCCCAGCTCTTATAGTGGCCTACTGATAAGCCTCCTAACCCGATCTCCACGATATAGACCTATACGGGAGACAAGCACCCGTGCTAAGCCATACCGCTTAGTGGGGATTCACAAAACATATAGACCTCTAACAAAACCACTAGATCATACTTCTTTCATATCACTAATTCATCCACTTATCATGCCTTAACATTTCAATATCAATAGTCCAAAACAACATATAACTATATGTAACACCCCCTACTCATACGTAGGCGATCCCATCCGATGAGGAGTGAGATGCCGTATGGCTAAAGGTGCCACCACACAGATATAGAATAAACGTACATTCATACATAAATGTATCTACCGAAATACAGGGTAATAAAAAAAAACTTTACAAAACCTTTCATGAAAGAATCTGATCATGCATTAATATAATGGAAAACATTACATTACTGTTTGACCAACCCGAAAGTACAAAGGATAATTACATAACCAAAATATACTTAAACATATGCGGAAGCTATTACAAATCTGACATAAGAGAGTTCTATACAAAAATGAATCATCAAGCTACAAATATAAAGCCCTACACTATAACCCAGCTGTGTTGGCCCGGCTGCGATGACTCTCCCAAGACAAAACTCCTTCCGCACCTGCACGGGTAAACACACCGTGCTAAGCGATAAACGCTTAGTGGGGAACACACACACAAGAAATGGACGGCCATTCACAATGGTCGTCAAGCATAACGCATACAAATGGCTTAATCAGAAATACTCATTAGATACAATAAGAACATGCGGACACATAGAATCGTACATTTAATATACAAAACCGTATTTATATTACCTCATCATTGTACACATTCGGATAATACATTCTCATAATTATCAAAATAGTTCAAAATAATTAAGCACCTGCTAACTCAAGGTAGTGGATAACGAGTGAACAGATAGTACTTTACAGGTACAAACCGATTACAGACAGTACCTTACGGGTAAGAATCGTAAAACGTTTTGCTTTGTCATTTACAAAACATTTTATTAGGGGACCTTAAACAAGATCCAAACACATTAAAGGGTTCACGAGGAACCAAACGAGGACCTAATCGGGGTCCAAACCAAACTGAGGCTGTAGCTAAAGACTCTATTAGGCATGCCTAACTATCCACTAAACTGACTCTTGCAGGCTAAGATCATTTAGTTAACATCCACAATTTAATTATAACAAGTAAAGAATTCACATACTTTGATTAATCAGTACATGCAATTATCATCCATCTTAATAGTATACATCTCATATTAAGTGATAATGTGTGCAAAAATCCACGATTTAACATCCCTAAATCATGTGAAACAGAAGAGATTTTATTGCAAAAATAGTGTAGGTCACATTGGCAATCAAATTTGTTGTCACCGTGACATACCAAGGATCTCGGCAGAATGCAAGTCTGGGGTACCTCACGGTCACAACCAAAATGGTTGTCACCGTGACGTACCAAAGAAGCCAAACAGAAGCAAAAGTTTGGGTACCTCACGGTCACAACCAAAATGGTTGTCACCGTGACGTACCCAAAACCCAGAACAAAAGCAAAATCTGGGCACGTCACGGTCACAACCAAAATGGTTGTCACCGTGACATGTCCAAATTCACGGCAGAATGCATCTTGTACATACCTCAGGGTCACAACCAAAATGGTTGTCACCGTGACCCATGCCCAGATGCAATACCCAAGAGCCGATCCACTTCATTCAAGCAAAATCCCAAAACTTTCACTTCAACCAAAAATCTCTTTACTCAAACCATAATAATAGACCAATCAAACATCATTAAATCATGCCATAAATAAATCCTACTCATGAATTCAAGGAATGACATCTATTTACCTAACCAATCTCATCACTATTCATACCACATCTCCATCAATCTTGCATTTTGTTTCGTAACTCACAATCAAAGTTTTAGGAACAATAGGAGTCAAAATCCATAACACATATGCTATATCAAGAACATATCACAACCCAATTTCCATAAATCACCAAGAACACAAACATGAACATATTTACATACACAAAAACAGGAAATTTCCCAAACCTTGAAATCCTTAGCTCCTATTCACTTAGTTCCGCATCTTGATGCCTTCTCCTTGCCCTTTGGCTCACGAGGAGGCTCAATTAAACCTCAAACCATCAAAGCACACAAACTCAAAATCCTAACTTTAAACCCAAAACAAGAAAAAGCAAGAAAGAAGAAGAAGAAGAACAAGGTGGAAAAATGCAGAAACTTACCAAATAAATGCAAGATGTGATCAATTACCACCACCAAGTGCTTGAATCCAAGCTTGGAGCGCACAAATAGAAAACAAAGGAAAAGAAAGGCAAAGAGAAGAGGGGGAACAGGAATGAGGAATGAAAAATTCTGATTTCCCAATTCTCTTTCTCCTTCTACTTTTCATTTTCCTAACCTAACCATGTGTCCACTTCCCTATGGTGGAAATCAACCACACACACACACTACAATCATGCATCACATACACCCAAAACTCTCCCAACTAATAACACCCTACATGTGTGTGAGTACACACACACAAGCATAGCCCCAAAACACGCTCTACAAATGTATGAGTAAACACACCCAAGTGTAACCTAACTAATTCACACGCTAACACCACACATGCACGCATATGCTAACAAAACTCTTAAAATATGCATTTCTACCCAAAATGCCCTTAACACATGCCAAAACTCATACAATGCACATGCACAAACATGGCTCATTCTACTAGGGGGCAAACGGGGTGTGACAACTCTCCCCTACTAACAAGAATTTCGTCCACGAAATTCTCACCTGGTCTGAACAAATGCGGGTACTGGATTCTCATTGACTCTTCTGGCTCCCAAGTTGCTTCCTCGACCCCGTGATGACTCCATAACACCGTTACCAAAGGAATCTGCTTGCTTCTCAGCTGTCTCACTTCCCGGGCTAGAATAGCTCTTGGTCTTCATCATACGAAAAATCAGGCTGAATTTGCACATCTTGCACTGACAGAATGTGCGACGGATCCGACCGGTACCGACGAAGCATCGAAACATGAAACACATCACGTAACTTCGATAACTCCATTGGCAAAGCCAATCTATAAGCCACTGGACCAACTCTAACCAAAACCTCATACGGACCAATAAAGCGAGGACTAAGTTTTCCCTTCTTCCCAAACTGAAGTACCTTTCTCCAAGGCGACCATACAAAGCCTCATACGGTGCCATACCGATGCTCGACTGATAACTATTATTGTAGGCAAACTCCATAAGTGACACATATCTGTCCCAACTACCCGGAAAATCCAAGGCACAAGCTCTCAACATATCCTCCAAAATCTGTATAACCCTTTCGAACTGACCATCTGTCTGAGGGTGGAATGCTGTACTGAAGTTCAACTTGGTACCCAAAGCCTTCTGCAACTCTTTCCAAAACATAGATGTGAACCTTGGGTCCCTATCTAAAACCACGGACAATGGCACTCCATGCAACCGAACTATCTTATCCACATAGATACTGGCCAACCTGTCCATCGAATAATCCACTCTCACAGGCAAGAAGTGAGCTGACTTCGTAAGCCGATCCACTATCACCCAAACTGAGTCATGCTTTTTCTGAGTCAAAGGCAACCCGAAAACAAAATCCATGGCGATGTTATCCCATTTCCATTCGGGGACGGATAGAGGCGTGAGCAATCCCGAAGGGACTTGTTGCTCAGCCTTTACCTGCTGACATGTTAGGCATTTGGACACAAAATCTACTATGTCTCTTTTCATACCGGACCACCAATAAAACTGTTTCATGTCCCTGTACATCTTCTCACTCCTAGGATGCATAGTAAAAACCGTACTATGCGCCTCACTCAACAGCTATCTTCTTAACTCCTCATTCCCCGATACACACAAATGGTTTCCAAACAGTAGAACTCCATCCTGTACTGAGAACTCCGACTGCTTACCCAAACTAACTTCTTGCACAATCCGCTGAAGCTTCTCATCATCCCTCTGAGCATCAACTACCCTCTGTCTCACGGTAGGCTTCACTCTCAACTGTGCCATCAAAGCTCCATCTGAACCAAACCTCCATCTAAACCGCCTCAAAAATAAAGCAGAAACTGACTTTCGGCTCAAAGCATCTGCGACTACATTGGCCTTACCCGGATGGTAATCCATAATGCAGTCATAATCCTTAAACAACACGAGCCATCGACGCTGTCTCATATTCAACTCCTTCTGCGTGAGGAGATACTTTAAACTTTTATGATCCGTAAATATCCTACATTTCTCCCCATACAGATAATGGCGCCAAATCTTCAAAGCAAAGATCACAGCCGCCAACTCTATATCATGAGTTGGATAGTTCCTTTCATGCGGTTTCAACTGTCGAGAAGCATAAGCCACAACCTTACCTTCCTGCATCAGCACACACCCGAGGCCGACACCCGATGCATCACTATACATGACAAACTCCTTACCCGATATGGGTTGAGTTAGTATAGGAGCTTCAACTAGCAATTTCTTCAACTGCTCAAAACAAGCCTGACATCTATCTGACCATTCAAACTTAACTCCTTTCCTCAATAATCTGGTCATCGGAGCGGCAATTACTGAGAAACCCTTAACAAATCAACGGTAATAACCCGCCAAACCGAGGAAACTCCATACTTCCTGAACATTCCTAGGCGCCTTCCAATCCACTATTGCCTCAATCTTGGCTGGATCCACTTGGATACCCTTAGCTGAAACTATATGGCCCAAAAACGACACTTCCTGAAGCCAAAAATCAGACTTGCTAAGCTTAGCAAACAACCGATGATCTCTCAACACTTGCAAAACTAATCGAAGATGCTCCTCATGGTCACTCTCATCCTTGGAATACACCAAGATATCGTCTATAAACACCACTACAAACCGATCTAGGTATGGCCTAAATACTCTGTTCATCAAATCCATGAATGCCGCTGGAGCATTAGTCAAACCAAACGGCATCACAAGGAACTCATAGTGGCCATACCGAGTCCGAAATGCAGTCTTAACCACATCCTCATCCTTGACCCGAAGCTGATAATACCCCGACCATAGATCTATCTTGGAAAACACACCTGCACCCCGAAGCTGATCAAACAAATCCTCGACTCTAGGCAACGGATACTTATTCTTCACTGTAACCTTATTGATCTGTCTGTAGTCGATGCACATCCTCAATGATCCATCCTTTTTCTTAACAAACAAAACTGGAGCTCCCCAAGGAGATATGCTGGGTCGAATAAACCCCTTATCCAATAGCTCTTGTAGTTGAGTTTTAAGTTCCCTCAACTCTACAGGAGCCATCCGATAAGGTGCTTTCGATATAGGTGCGGTACCCGGCATAATCTCAATGGCTAACTCCACTTCTATCTCCAGAGGTAACCCAGGCAAATCACTGGGAAAACATCACTAAACTCCCACACCACAGGGATATCCTCAATCCTTACTTGATCCCTCTTGGAATCCAAAACCACAGCTAGAAAAGCCTTAAAACCTTTCCTAATAAATCTCTTTACTTGCATCGCTAAGATTACATTATTCACAGAACTAGCACCCAAACCTCTTACAAACACTGGAAATCTGTTCCTTTCCCGGAGCACAAAGGTCTTCCTATGGAAATAAACCACAGCCCGATGCTTACCCAACCAGTCCATACCCAAAATCAGGTCAAACTCTTTGAAAGGCAACTCTATCAAGTCCGCAGGAAACTCGATTCCCTCAACCAACAGGGGACAATGCCTATAAACTCTACTCACATTGACACTATACCCTAATGGATTGGTCACACAAATCTCATAGTCTAACTGATCTATCACATGCAGCTTATCAATAATCTTATCCGTGCACAAATATGAGTGTGTGGAACCAGGGTCTATTAGAGCATATAATTCAATGTCATGGAGTAGGAACTTACCAGCAATCGCATCAGGGCATCTTGCTCCTCTCTAGCTCTCACAGCATAAGCTCTGGCTGCGACTGGTGGAGGACGCTCAACTGTCTCCGAAACAGCTCCATCTCTAGGTCGACCGCCTCGACCTCTACCTCGGCCCCTACCACGGGCAGCCTGAGTAGCATTAGATCCAACACCACTAGCCCCTCTCTGTGGACCCGAATCCTCACTCATCTGTGGACAGTTAGCCAAATGATGCTCGGTGCTCCCATATCTAAAACACCCACCAGTGAGCCACCTACACTCACCCCGATGAGCCTTACTGTAGTGCAACCAAATAGGCATAGGCTCAGATCTAGAACCAGACTCAGCTGCTGGACCCTGCCTTCTACCCCTCGTGGCTGAACCAGATGATAACTGATCTTGCGGATCCCTTGCTCTCTTACTCGAAGACGAAGAAGAAGAACCACCGCGAGACTGACTCCTCCTCCGAGCTCTCTCTCTCAGCACCGATTCTGACCTTTTTACCCTCATGGCAGCATCTGCAATCTGATAGTAGCTCACCCCTGGCGTACTCATCAAGGAGATCAAAGCTACTCTTAAGGACTCATTCAAGCTAGCCTCAAAATGCTTACATCGAAAATCATCTGTCATGACCCCATGCGGAGCATATCGGGACAACCGATTAAACTCTTTCTCATAATCCGAAACCGACAAACCCCTTTGCTTCAAACTCAGAAACTGCGCCCATCTCGCATCCTTATAAGTCTGAGTTAAATACTTCTTCGTAAATTCCTCAACAAAGAATTCCCATAACACAGGATCAGGCATCTGAGGTTGTCTGCACACTAGTTCCCACCATTCATACGCCGACCCTTGAAGCAAGGCCACGGCACACTCTGCTTGCAACTCCGGAGGACACCTAACTTCTCTCAAAGCCCTCTTCACCTTATCTAACCACCTCTCTGCATACTCAGATTCATCCAACCCGGTTCCATAAAAGTCTTCGGCCCCAGCTTCGGTTCCATAAAAGTCTACGGCCCCAGCTTTTCTCAAGTTCTCCATTGGAGGCCTGGGGGTAACCACTCTCTCCAAGACCCTCGCCATGTCCTGTGACAGCCTAAACATGGCTTCAAAAGGCATGGCAGCGGCCTTGGGCTGGACCCTAGCAGCTTGAGCTGACACAGTAATAGAAGGATCCCTAACTTGAGGGTTCACACTTTCAGCGGACACCTCAAGTGATCCACGAGCAGAATTAGAAGCCATCTAAGCAAACAAGGAAAAACCGCATCAGCCAACACAGCTATAGACATAGACACATCTATACACAGCAGCATGTTAGCAACACCCAGAAACGCCTAAACCAGGCTCTGATACCACAACTTGTAACACCCCCTACTCATACGTAGGCGATCCCATCCGATGAGGAGTGAGATGCCGTATGGGTAAAGGTGCCACCACACAGATACAGAATAAACGTACATTCACACATAAATGTATATACCGAAATACAGGGTAATAAAAAAAAACTTTACAAAACCTTTCATGAAAGAAGCCGATCATGCATTAATATAACGAAAAACATTACATTACTGTTTGATCAACCCGAAAGTACAAAGGATAATTATATAACCAAAAAATACTTAAACAATGCGAAAGCTATTACAAATCTAACATAAGAGAGTTCTCTACAAAAATGAATCATCAAGCTACAAATATAAAGCCCTACACTATAACCCAGCTGTGTTGGCCCGGCTGCGACGACTCTCCCACGGCAAAACTCCTTCTGCACCTGCACGGGTAAACACACCGTGCTAAGCGATAAACGCTTAGTGGGGAACACACACACAAGAAATGGACGGCCATTCACAATGGTCATCAAGCATAACGCATACAAATGGAATAATCAGAAATACTCATTAGATACAATAAGAACATGCGGACACATAGAATCGTACATTTAATATACAAAACCGCATTTATATTACCTCATTATTGTACACATTTGGATAATACATTCTCATAATTATCAAAACAGTTCAAAATAATGAAGCACCTTCTGACTCAAGGTAGTGGATAACGAGTGAACAGACAGTACTTTACGGGTATGAACCGATTACAGACAGTACCTTACGGGTACGAATCGTAAACCGTTTTACTTTGTCATTTACAAAATATTTTATTAAGGGAACTTAAACAAGATCCAAACACATTAAGGGGTTCACAAGGAACCAAACGAGGACCTGATCGAGGTCCAAACTGAACTGAGGCAACAGCTAAAGACTCTATTAGGCATGCCTAACTATCCACTAAACTGACTCTTGCAGGCTAAGATCATATAGTTAACATCCACAGTTTAATTATAACAAGCAAAGAATTCACATACTTTGATTAATCAGTACATGCAATTATCATCCGTCTTAATAGTATACAGCTCATATTAAGTGATAATGTGTGCAAAAATCCACGATTTAACATCCCTAAATCATGTGAAACAAAAGAGATTTTATTAGAAAAATAGGGTAGGTCACGGTGGCAATCAAATTGGTTGTCACCGTGACATACCAAGGATCTCGGTAGAATGCAAGTCTGGGGTACCTCACGGTGACAACCAAAATGGTTGTCACCGTGATGTACCAAAGAAGCCAAACAGAAGCAAAAGTTTGGGTACCTCACGGTCACAACCAAAATGGTTGTCACCATGACGTACCCAAAACCCAGAACAGAAGCAAAATCTGGGCACCTCACGGTCACAACCAAAATGGTTGTCACCGTGACATGTCTAGATTCACGGCAAAATGCATCTTGTACATACCTCACGGTCACAACCAAAATGGTTTTCACTGTGACCCATGCCCAGATGCAATACCCAATAGCTGATTTCCACTTCATTCAAGCCAAAATCCCAAAACTTTCACTTCAACCAAAAATATCTTTACTCAAACCATAATAATAGACCAATCAAACATCATTAAATCATGCCATAAATAAATCCTACTCATGAATTCAAGGAATAACATCTATTTACCTAACCAATCTCATCACTATTCATACCACATCTCCATCAATCTTGCATTTGGTTTCATAACTCACAATCAAAGTTTTAGGAACAATAGGAGTCAAAATCCATAACACAGATGCTATATCAAGAACATACCACAACCCAATTTCCAGAAATCACCAAGAACACATACATGAATATATTTACATACACAAAAACAGGAAATTTCCCAAACCTTGAAATCCTTAGCTCCTATTCACTTAGTTCCGCTTCCTGATGCCTTCTCCTTGCCCTTTGGCTCATAAGGAGGCTCAACTAAACCTCAAACCATCAAAGCACACAAACTCAAAATCCTAACTTTAAACCCAAAACTAGAAAAAGCAAGAAAGAAGAAGAAGAAGAACAAGGTGGAAAAATGCAGAAACATACCAAATAAATGCAAGATGTGATCAATTACCACCACCAAGAGCTTTAATCCAAGCTTAGAGCGCACAAATGGAAAGCAAAGGAAAAGAAAGGCAAAGAGAAGAGGGGGAACGAGAATGAGGAATGAAAATTTCTGATTTTCCAATTCTCTTTCTCCTTCTACTTTTCATTTTCCTAACCTGACTATGTGTCTACTTCCTAGTGGTGGAAATCAACCACACACACACACACTACAATCATGCATCACATACACCCAAAACTCTCCCAACTAATAACACCCTACATGTGTGTGAGCACACACACACAAGCACAGCCCCAAAACACACTCTACAAACATATGAGTAAACACACCCAAGTGTAACCCAACTAATTCACACCCTAACACCACACATTCACCCATATGCTAACAAAACTCTTAAAACATGCATTTCTACCCAAAATGCCCTTAACACATGCCGAAACTCATACAATGCACATGCATAAACATGGCTCATTCTACTAGGGGGCAAATGGGGTGTGACACTATTCTACTACAATGATCATGCTTATCAAATAGGTTCACATAATAAATGATAGCCAACATACCATGAGGCATAGCATTGTTATCACTCAATACGACATAGCCAATAATAGCTTTATTCAATATTAACACTGTCATATTACATGTAAATTCAATAATATCTCAATAACATATCAATATTCAATAATCCATATTATACTATACCTATATTCAATAGGTCACTAGATAGTCAATAATTCGATAACATGCCGATATTCCATAGTTCATATTAAACAAAACATCATATAATATTCGATACACTATGTCAACAAAGGACTTCACTATCAAGATCACTAATTCACTTATCCTGGCAGAAAGTCATGCAATAACTATAAGTCGATAATCACATGCCCATGCTCAATATCTCATACTTTACCATGCCAATAATCACTACACTATGCCAGTGGATGGCTTCACTAACCGGATCACTAGTTCATTTAGCATGGCATGGATATTACACAATCAATAAGAGCAATGTTATCAATACATATAAAGAACACAATCATATTATAACACAACATCATCATCAATCATTCACATGCATTTATCGTTAATAGCCTGAATCGTTTAGAGGTGGATACGGCCTGAATTGTTTAGAGGTGGATACGGGTACAATAATCATTAAACACTAGAGACCAAAGTCTCAAACATTATATCACTAGATACCCATCGGTATCGATCACTAGACACCCGTCGGTGCCAATCACTAGACACCCGTCGGTGCCTCACTAGCAACCGCAATTCACTAGCCCTTCATAAGCATGTTTATTTATTGACGACCCGACTACAGGCTTAAAGGTATATTTGTTCATTCACTACACATACTTATTCACGTCATCATTCATTCACATGTAAATGCTCATTCGCAAGTTAAAATCCAAGCACATGAGTTAACTTACCTCATATGTAATTTATTTCGCATAATGATGCAATCAAGCTTAGTTAGGCTATCATGCATCTATGATTCGCATAAGGGTATATTCGCATAATGATGTACTTAAGCTTAGTTAGGCTATCATGCATCTCCAATTCGCATCGCCATCTTAGTTGTATGCATATAAACTTCATTTAACATTGATATAATGCTCACACAATAAGGTCCTCAATCATGGATATAGTTTCATCAAATACACACACATATATGTCGATCCATTTGATAACCTTCACATAATTATATATTGTTATTTTATTAGTTAAATTAGCAATCTTAATCATACTCATATGTTTTTCCCAATGATAACTACTTTTATATTCATTTAATAGCCCTAATCATGCATAATAAGTTGAGGGAAAGATAGGGAATTGATCCATGCCAACCATGGGCTCAAAATTAAGAAGAAAAGGCCTTATATATGTTGTTCTATTGCGAGGTCGCGACCTCTATCGCGCTCACAACAGAAGCTCGCCTCTGGTGCCTTACGAGACTGCTTTCCACTCTAAACTTGCATCGCAAAAACCAACCTCTAGACCTCATTGTTAGACAAAGTGTCCTTCTTAACAATTGGTCCCTAGGATATCTAGTTTCTAAAGGAACACGTTTTAGGTAATATAGACTCCTGAATTAAGAGATATGTATTAAAAATAACAGACTATTCAAATCAACCTAGCTAGATAGAAACACGTTCGTTTATTGCCATTTCTAGGCCTCTTAGAGACATAATTAATTTATGGTCTCTCTTAGACGTTTAAATTTATGGAAGTTATGGTTCAAATGGCGTAAGAAAAACTCAATTTGGAGTTTTTAAACTCCAGATATGATCAAAACACTACACAGAGGTCTGATAAAATATAAGCGGAATTTTTCCTTAACACTAGGGTTCATACTTGATCACATACAATACTAATGGCAATTCACTTAATACTTCAATACACATCCATTTTACATTTAATCTATATCAAACATCAATTAACTCATACAATTCAAATACAAAAACACAATAACATGCATCAATTCAAATACAATCCCAAACCTCTTAGAGCACTCCTTCCTTTCTCTTCTGTATCACTTTCTCTTTACCTTTGCTAGCTCTACTTGCCTCTTTAACTCACATGCACATACAATACATATACAAGTCCATTGGACTATACTCATAGCTAGCAATGAAGTCAAAAACAGAAAGAGATGAAGAAGACAAACTATATACCAACATACTTTTCCAGCCAATTACTCAATCTTCTAAACTATCTCTACCCAACTCTTAGAACTTCATGGCAAAAGAGAGCAAATAAGAGACAAAAGAAGAATGGACTTTTTGAGAGAGAGGCCGGCTCAAGGAACAAAATGGCAGATTTTACCTACACTTCCACCTCATGTTAGCATATGCAAATATGAGGTGTCCAACTCCTAACTCTCCTTATGCAAGGTGGCTGGCTAACATCACAACACCTAGCATCCACTAACTTTCACTTAACACTAACTAATCGCTTTTACTTTAACTAATCATCATTTATTACTTAATCATGCAAATTTCATTTTAGCCATTACACTATTTTATTTTTTTTAATTAAGTCCCTACTCACATTTCCAATTAGGTCCAATTCAGGAAACCCTAATTAACACTCACTTATTTACACTAATCACACTTAATACTATTAGGGTGATTTTCGGGATGTTACACGTCTTGGGCATCCGGGGGCATCTACATTGACGGTACCTCCACTACTAGAGCCTCAAGCAGAGCCCCCATGTCCTAGTCCACCATTACCTCCTTAGTCAGCGCATTAGGAGATCATCACAATGATGACTACTGCCCTGGCCGCTATGGAGCGACGATAGGAGGAGAGGGATAGGGTTTTGCTTAAGCACCTAGACCGATAGGAGAGTGTCATAGAGGGACCGGCAAGAGTTATAGAGGAGCTGAGTTAGGGATTGAGCACCTTACAGGCAGCAGCAGCTCAAAGAGCTGTCCAGATGGTGGACGAGTCAGTCACCGCTCTTAAGTTCTGAGTGGAGGTGCTAGAAGCTTCTATACCTACCATATCTACGTCCATCAGGGAGCTAAGGGAGCAGATAGAGATAAAACTTATGAGCATCAGAGATACATCCGCACGCCAGACCTCAAACCTGGTACAGGCCTTAATGGTGTTAGGTGGGGTAATTAGCGAGAACTTGGGGTTTTTCAGGACTTGCGCTCTGCCCTTCTTGGATAGATATGCTCAGGTTCAGTTCTCATAGGCTCTCCAGATAGAGCCTCTAGCACCACCATCAGTCATCATTCTTACGTAGCCAGCATCCGGGGTCGGGCCATCAACACCCAGTAGTCAGCCTATTGCCACCAGAGCCGGGCCATCCTCATCCGGAGCAGGACCCTCTTCGTTCGGCACTCAACCTATCCTCGTATCAGATAGTGAGGAGGATCCAGAGGAGCCCACAAATTATTCACCTCTCTAGCTTGTATTCAGGGAGTTTTGTATATTTGTTTATTGATGTACAAAATTTACATTTTAATTGTGATATTTACATTTTATTAAAGGTTGATGTATATTCTTGTTAACATTTCATTTTTTGCTTCAAAAATACTTGACACATCAGAATAACAAAACAAAAGACAAATAAGCAAAGTAAATAACAAAAAAGATAAAAGATAGATGACCATAAATGAAAATAATGGACATAAAGTTCACGCTTTAAAAGGATCCGATTAACACAGTAAGTTAACAAGATCTTTTGAAATTATAGGAAGAGCATAGTAACAGCTCACGACACAAAAGTCAAATTTGTCATCAGAAGAGAGTCTTCTGCTAAATGAGTGGTAGCAGAATACGCTTATAGCTCAAATGGCGACAACCGTACACCATGCCGACCCAATAGTGGTTAGCCAGCAGACTGGATGGGGGGTTAGAAAGGAAATACCATGTAGGCCGGATGGTGGCCAGCAAGACAAACGCGGTATATTAGATGAGTCATAGTAGAATACACTACAATTCAATGACAACAATCAGATACCTTGCAGACCAGATGGGGGTTAGCAAGGGTATGCTGTGCAGGCCAGATGGTGCCCAGCAAGACAGATGCGGTATATCAGATGAGTCACAGTAGAATACACAGCAATTCAATGACAGTAATCACATGCCTTACAGACCGGATGGGGGTTAGAAAGGGTATGCCGTGTAGGCAGGATGGTGGCTAGCAAGATAAGTGCGGTATATCAAATGAGTCGCAGTAGAATACATTGCAACTCAATGACAACGATCACGTACCTTGCAAATCGGATGGGGGTTAGCAACGGTATGCCGTGTAGGCCGGATGGTGCCCAGTAAGATAAGTGCGATATATCAAATGAGTTGCAGTAGAATACATTACAACTCAACAACAACAATCACATACCTCGAAAACCGAATGGGGTTTGCAAGGGTATGCCGTGCAGGCCAGATGGTGGTCAGCAAGATAAATATGGTATATCAATCGAGTTATGGTAGAATACTCTACAACTTAACGGCAGCAATCATATGTCGTGCAAACCAAATGGTGGTTAGCAAGGACATGCCATGCTAGCCGGATGGTAGTCGGCAAAATGATTGCAAAGTGGTCATAGTAGAATGCACTACAGTAATCATATGTCATGCAAACCGGATGGTGGTTAGCAAGGAGATGCCGTGCAGGCCGGATGGTGGTCGACAAAATGATTACAAAGGGGTCATAGTAGAACACACTACAACTCTGCGATAGTGATCATATGTCACACAAACCGGATGGTGGTTAGCAAGGATATGCCATGCAGGTCGGATGGTGTTCATCAAAATGATTGCAAAGGGGTCATAGTAGAATACACTACAGCTCAGCGGCGATAAGCCATAACCTTCAACACAATAAAAAGGTAAGGACTGTCTCAGGTACGCATTTCCTTCCTTATTTTCTGAATTTTGGCTCATCTAGACACTGGTGTACTAGTTTCCCCATAATTGGGGGCAAATGTAGACATCGGGTCTTGAGATAGTCTAGATCAGAGTTACCCAATGAAAATATTGGTACTCATTTTACGGGTAAAAGAGCGAGGTTGTAAATTTTTGCCTTTAGAGTTCACAATTCAAAGGATATTGGTGGCTGGGGATTTTTGCATGTCAAAAGGAGCTTTTTATTTAACAAAATTATTTTTGTGGGTTGACCAACGGGCCTCGATCAACGGGTGGCCCATCGCTCGGGAGCAAGCAATGGTCGGTCCTCGCGGGAGCGGTGACTATTGCTCAGGCCTAAGGAATGCCTGTCCCTCATGCGAGCAATGCCCGTCACTTGCTTTTGTGGCTCCATTCTCTCGCGCTAGCAATACCCTTCGCTCGCGCATGATGGGCCCACCCCTTGGGCGAGCTGCACCGGTCGCCCTCACCTATCCCTCGCGTGGTTGCCCGCCATAAAAAAAAATGGGGTTGCCCACTTGAGCAGCACCGATCGCTGCACCGAGCAACGCCCGTTGGTCGGTGATCTTGCAGTGATTTTCAAAGTGATTTTATTTAATTTTCCAAAATCTCTTCCAAAATCAAAAGATATTGATTTGATTTTCCAAAATCAAATGATTTTTATTTGATTTTCTAAATATTTTTCAAATTCAAAAGATTTTGGATTGATTTTGATTTGATTTTCTAAATCTTTTTCAAACTAAAAAGATTTTGATTTGATTTTCTAAATCAAATTTGAAATTTAAAAAGATTTTAATTCTTGGTTTTAGCCAATAAATAGGAGGCTAAGATTCTAAGAAAAGGGTTGAGAAAAATTTTATAAGCAAAAGCTTTTCCTGTATATTTCAAAATTTTCTTTTTTCTTTAAAGTCTACGAAAAATAAGGAAGAATTTGAGAAAGCGAAATCATTTCATTTCGCTCGATATGTCCTTTTAACATTTGTTTTTTTTTATTACGCAAAACAAAGTAAAATCAAACAGGAAAAATCAATTTTCTTCTCTTGATTTGTCTTTTTGAAAAAATTTTGAACTATTCTGAAAAAGAACAATTTTGCGGTAGAGAATTGTCCTCCAAGCAATACATTGTCAATTTGATCCTTGTAGAACTCAAGGGAAAAAATCTACACAAATCTCGCCTTCAGAAAAGCAATAGTGCGAGGGTAAACATTCTGGATTAAATGTGAATTATTTCATTTTTAATTAACCAGTTTTTTTATTGTTATATTTGTTTCATCGTTAATTTATCGCATAAAAAGGAATTAAAAGTTGAAAATATTGATTTTTTGGTTGATTTTCCTTTTTTTTTTGAAGTCTGTGGCAGAGTGACCGTCGTGAGAATTTTATCTGCTCGTCGATCACCCCAGGGACAGCTGTTGCTCGTGCGGTCAGGCTATCCCTGGCCCTTCATCCTTTATTTCTTTGTTATTTCATTTCCTCTTTTCTTTTTAACTTTATTTCTGTTCATTTTAAGGTAATTTATTCCCCCTTTTTTTTTATTACGGTTTAGATTATTTTGTTTTTTTTTTATTTCTGTTAACTCTTTTCATTATTATTTTATTTTATCATTCTGCTAACGCATTATCTATATTTTTGTGAGTTTTCTTTATTTTATTGAACATGGAGTGCTGGAAAAGGGGAATTAATTAGAGTGTCATGAAAAACGTTATTACGGTTCATTTCTCTCTACCCTACTCTTTATTTGTTGTAAATGTTGTTTCTTGACTCATTAAATAAAGATGGCAAATGATTTCTACAATCAAGTGGGGTTTTCTTAAGTAAAACAAGACCAATGTCCTAATTTTCCATCCAAACAAAGCATACACTTTAATATTATCTTCTTTAAATAAGCATGCGAGGACCAATGTCCTCACTTCAAAACAAATATTCTTGCTTTATGTATGCTTGTTTATTTTCCATTCATTTACATTGGGGGTTGTATTTTGCCCCTAGTTTGATGTAAATTTTTGTATTCTTTATCTATTTTATTTTTGATTTTATTTTATTTATTTCCTTTTATTGCTTTCGTATATGATTGATCTGATCTTTAATTATTGGATTGAACTAAATGAGAAAGGGGACAAAATCTTAAGTGTAAAACTCAATTATGACTTTAACCTAGGTATGAATAAGAGTGGTGTCCCAAACTCTCTCTGGTCTTAGGTTGAGGTTAGATGAACCTTTCCAATTTTCTATTGCGAAGGGGATTCCAAAATATCTCCTGCTACCCAAAATAGGCCCTTATGTGTATTATCTAAGGTTTCACGAGATTAGATGAACCTTTCAAATATTCTATTGGGAAGGGAATTTCAAAATATCTCCTGTTACCCAAAATAGACTTACAAGTCTCGTCTTAGGTTTTATGAGATTAGATAAACCATTTCTAATGTCTTATTGGAATGGAAATTCCAAAATATCTTTGGTTTCCCAAAATAGACACATATGCACTGTCTTAAGCTTAAAGAGGCTAGACGAACCTTCCCAATAATTTATTGGGTGGCAACTCCAAAACACCTCCTGTTGCCTAACATAGACTCTCTCGTAATCCTTACGGGTCTCATGAACCTCTATCGAATACCCTAAAAGCGGGTCTTCGGGGCGTCCGAGGTTCGGCGTATGTCTAAGGATGATCACAGGGCGGGGAATACCCGACCCTGACAGGGATCCGACCCAAACGGGATGGGGAATCCCCATCCTCGCAACGACGGGGATGGGGATAAAAAAATCCCCGAAGTTGAATTCGGGGCGGGGGCAGGGAGCAGGGTATCCGCCCCGCGGGTTCCCAAACCCCGAAAATTATTCATTATAAAATTTTATCATTATATATTTTTTATTTCTCTCAACCCCTAAAATATATTATTTGCCTTGTAGGCCATTCTTTTCACTTCTAATTTATAACAAGATCATGAACCCACTCCCATTTTAAATATTAGATGTGGGATAACTTGGATATTTGAAAGGAGAGGGGTCCAATTACTTGGTAAAAATATTCAATGTGGGATAACTTAAGAGAGCAGATGGTGCCTTAAATTATCCCACATTAGATATGTAAAAGGAAAGGGAGTCCAAGTGCTTGCTATAAATAAGTGAAAAGAATAAAGTAAAAGCCATAACTTTCAAGACAAAAAATAGGATGTCAGAATAATATATATATATATAATTTTGATTTTCCTAATATTATAAATTAAATTTTCAATTATTAAATATATTTTAATTATATTTAATTATTGAATATTATATTTTAGTTATAATTAATTTTTTTTAAGTAATTTTTATTGGGTCAGGGATCCCCGTAGGGGTTGGGGACGGGGATCCTCGCTGGGGCAGGGACGGGGGGGAGTATGGCGGCAGTAGGTGGGGAGCCATTCCCTGCCCCTGCCCCATCTTGTGATCATCCCTACAAGCGTCATAGAAATAGTGTACAAGCCCACGTCATTTAAAATATTATATCTACATATTACAAGAATACATGAATAATTAAAACATTTTGGTTTATAAAATATGTCACACCCCCTAACCACCTGTAGAGATTTACTAAGGTGACTATGGAGTGTTACAACACAAACACATGCGCATCAAATAGTTTTACAAATAAAGTTCAGGATTAATAAAATTTCTTTAACATACAATACTAGATTACGTTTCGAAAATCCAAACATTACATTTCATAACATTCATAGTCTTATATCAGTTGTGACTTTACAAAATACAACATCTTTATTACAAACACTTCAGTTCTTATGCACATATCAATTATATTTACACATCTTATAATATTACAAAATAGCCTACTATTGCAGTGGTTCCTAACGTGTTGGCCGTTGGCAATGCTGGACTGTCTTCCAAATACTATCTTCAAATACCTACATGGACAAAACATCCATGCTAAGCGATAATTGCTTAGTGGGGAACGACAAAAGATGGATAAACACTCATAGTGATTACTAATATTAATCACATACCCTAGCAATATACACATATACATATAGTTCATTTTAACACCATCAATAGTACACCCATCAGGAATTACTCATAAGTAACCATCCAAGTTCCCACACAAATATTTGTTTGCTTAATATGGTATTTACTCAGTTGTTCATTTGGGATTCTATAAGTCTTAATATTACTAGAATCGCATACTTATATACAGCTTTATAATTACGTATGAGTATACATATAAATATGAACATATGTACATCAAATAGCCATTAGCACTCACCAATGTGAGAACACCTTCAGCATGTTACAAATACAAACTCAAACAATGCATACCTTTATTCAATTTCCAATAGTACCACATATACATATACATATACATTAATTAATGTAAAGCTTACCATTATTTACTTGTGATTCGACATAGCATTCAAGATATAACATATTATGCTCATAATGCATTAACTTACATTATACAATATCAATTATCAACACCAACACCCATTTAATACAAATCCGCATCAATTATAATCACAAACTATATAGTACATGACATTTATAGCAGGTTAAGGTACATAACAACTTGCATGCAGATTATTCATGTACTCTTATGTCAATAAGCATATTGCATTGCTTAAATCAATGGGTATGCACTTAATCATATTTTGGCATCTCTTAATGTTATTTCAGCAATTTATAGCTTTATTTATACAAATATTCATGCTCATACACATATATTCTTCCTAATGAGTCATACCCATATAACTGTATCGCATGACAATTATAACATATCACATTCACATTCTCACTAACATAATACTCAGCTCATGGTCACAATATCATTATTATTGTTATTATTATAAGCTTCGCCTGCAACTCAAGACGCGGATAACGGGTATCGCATCGGTACCTTCTAGGTACCCAGAATCTCATCGAGATCACTTTTACACATTAGTACCTTCTGGTACTTTTCATCATTCCACATATAACAGAATCCAGTAAGGATATTCGCATTCTGAATCATTCCACATATAACAGAATCCAGTAAGGATATTCGCATTCTGAATCATTCCACATATAACAGAATCCAGTAAGGATATTCGCATTCTGATTCCCATGGAATCAGACACATTTAACGCATGGGGCTGCAGCACTTAACCCTATAGGCATGCCTAACTATCCACTACTTGACTCGCAGGCTTAAGTTGTTAAACAAATTATTCATTTCACTTTGATCACTTTTCACATCACATACGTAGATAGGCCATGTCACATATGTTGTTGGCCAACATCACATTCGCTTTAGCACATAGCTATTCACTTAACTTGCATACTCATTGTGTTTCCAAACTCATTCTTTCATAGTTGATAATCACATGTTTAATCACATTCGAGAATCATCATGTTTTTATGCGAATATACATCACTTAATACACACATAATACACAGGGTAGGTCACTTCATAATTCACTATCATGGTTAACATATTCGCATGGTATAACTCATGCATATAGTCATATGAAATAGCTCATAACACATAATAGCTCACACATGTTTGTAAGCATACAATCATGTTCACATTCCTCTCCAAAGTACACATTCATGTAATTCATAATCACCTCATAAGCTGAAAGCATTTAATCACATTCATCATTATCATAATATACAATCACTCATTTATCCGCATGAACCAATATAACATCCTTAAATATCTTGCATAATAATTCATTCTAATGGCAGTGTACATTCTCATAACAAGACTCCTTCTCACGTTAAAATCCAAGCACATAGGTTATTTATCGCATATGTAATTATTTTACTTTATGATGCAATCAAGCATAGTTAGGCTAATCATGCATATCTAATTCACATAGTCGCATGTTCGCATGATGATGCATTCAAGCTTAGTTAGGCTATCATGCATCTCTATTTCGCATAGTAACATATTCGCATGATCATCTCAATTATATGCTTATATACTTCATTTATCATATTCGAACCCATGGTTTTTCATCCTTAATTATCCCCTTTCACATACTTAGTTCATCACCCTTAGAACACTTAAAGCTCATACATACTTATATACATTAGCATTCATAGTTCATCATGCTTAAGATACTCATTTTATAATGATAAACATGGATTGGACAAGCTATGGGAACTCGTAGTGAAGTTCGGGTGCATTTCGGAAAGAAAAACACCCTAAATAGACAAAACAGAGAGGGGTCACGGTGGCAATGAATTGGTTGTGACCGTGAGGTCCATAAATAGGAATTCTGCCCTCTAAAAACATATGTCACGGTGGCAATGAATTTCATTGTGACCGTGACATACCAAAATAAGCAAAACAGAAGCTAAACTTCAGGACTGCTTCGCACCACAGTTTTGTACAGCCCAAACAGATGTCTTAAACTCAGTTTTAGGCAAGAGTCTCTTCTTAACATTTATTCATATATGTCTTATCTTTCAAATTGAACAAGTTTCAGGTAAATTGGATTTGTAAAACATCAGTTACGAATTAAACAATACAGACTATTCCAGTGAGCCTACCAAGGTAGAGACACGTCTGTTTTTGCAATTTTTAGGTTTCTTAGAGCCAGAATTAGCTCATAGTCATTTATGTGACTTTTGTAGTTATGGGAGTCATGGTTCAAATGGCGCAACAATAACTTAATTTGGAGTTCTCAAACTCTAGTTATGACCAAAACACTACACGGATGTCTGGTGACATATAAACAGAATTTTTCCCTAACTAGGGTTTATACTTTAATTAAGCACACAACAATTCAATCATCAGTTCCAACACAAATCAACCATATATTCCAAATATATCATCTTTCAATTGTCACATGATAAACTAATTTACACATATATAACAAAGGTTAGTTCCCAAACCTCTCTATCCTTAGCTCCTCTTAAGCTCACATGGCACTTTTATCATCAATCCTCTTCTTTTCGTTTTTCCTTTCTCGTGACCACCAATACCCATATTTCCAGAAATAGAGAACAAGGATCAGAATCTCATTCTCAAGCAAAAAGCAAGAAAGATGAGGATAGGTGATTTTCAGGTAGAATATAACTCACCTTCTAAGATGCAGAAACACACACACACGCATGCACTCCTCTAGACCTTTTTAATACAGCAGAACTTCCACCCAATACACCAAGAGGAAAATGGAGAAAGGAGTAGTAGAAGAACACATAAATCTTTGAGAGAAAACTGAAAGGAAACGTATGAGAGAGATAGCAAGCAGAAAATGAAAGAGAGAGGAATATGGAAATAAAAGCTGCCGCCCCTTGCAACCAATGCATGCCAATCCACCTCTTTCCCTCCAATGCATGCCATTCCCACTTATCACATTCTCTCTCCCTCATGCATAATCCTAGGTGGAATTTACAGTAATGGATCATGGGCTCTACTACAAATCTGTCCCACTAATGGACTTTAAGCCTTAAGCCCAAAAACCCATCTAATTTAGATTAAGCCCATAGCCTCCTTAGTCCAAATTGAGCCCATTCATAAATCTGATTTCTCAAGTCCATTACTTTAGTCACTTAAATAATTTTATTTATGCAATTGGGTCCTCAACTCTTAATTACTCTTAAATCCAAATTAGCAAACTCACTATTAAATTCACGTGATTACCCTCATCAGCCAACATATTACTAGGGTAGTTTTCGGGGCGTTACAAAATAAGTAACTAAAACAAGTAAAATATTCAAGTATCTAAATAAATAGGCACATTTTATAAAACAAAACAATATATTATCATATGTTGTCAGATGTATCATATTTGTATAGATACTTTAACATGTTAAAATAAGATTAGGCCAATGCAAGAAATATAATAATGAAAAGAAATGAACTGTCATAAAAGTGAGGAATCATATGGTGGCATTGTAACACCCTTACTATGCCCATACTACGACGCTAAGCGATTACCAAGGAATTTTTTTTCAAATACTTAACCAGTATAATGTTCACTTATTACAAGGCTTTTTAATAATTGTTCGTTACAAGTTTTGCTTGCCAATTCACCTATAACTGTCCAATCCTCAATGCGAGCATGCTACCGAGCGTGCACGCGAGGAGGAACTAGCCGGTCTCTGTTGCGACCGCAACGCTGTCATGAGCGCGACATAGCTCGATTTTGTGTGAGTCTGCCGAGCGTGCTTCGTTGCGAGCGCGCCTTTTCGGCGCGAGCACGCGATGAGGTACCCTGTGTTCTGTCACGAGCGTGACATCTGTCGCGATCACGACAGAACCCTTCCTGCCTGCTCTGTATTCTGAATGTGATTCTTTTATCCCACTTTGCACGGTTTCTCACTATTGCATGGTACCTGATTGACTTTATGTCTTATTGACCTTTTATACTCGTGTCGTTGCAGTGAATTAATATGATGTTGGGATTTTGATTTGAGTTTTGTGTAGTAAGTGTCGTGATTAAGTGCGAGTTATCGAGCCTGAAGTGTTAAGGTAGTGGATAATTAAGCATGCTTAAGAAGGGTTTGTGAGTGCAGCTGCCCGTGTTCGCCCGTTTGGGAAAAGCAGTCGACCTCCGAGATGGTCATGTTCCATGTAGTGATAAAATGTTTTGAGACTCCGGTCTCCCGCTCTATCTTCGGGTATTAAAACTGTTTTTGAGGCTTCGGTCTCCCGTGCCGTGTTCCGGTATCCTCCACCATTGAATTCAGGCTATTGTGTGAGCTGTCTGGTATTTGTGTAGTGGAGTGTTCTGATTATTGCGTGATTCTGATTATGATTATTGCTTCATGCTTTCTGTTTCAATTTTGATTTCATATAGTGACTCTTGATTCGTGCATATATTTCTATCCTCTGGTATTTAGTGAATTTTATATGTTAATGCATGATAGTCTTGTATAGTGTCCTGTTGTGTTTGTTCCTCCCCACTAAGCGTTATCCCTTAGCACGGGTTCTTGTCCCGTGTAGGTGGTAGGTTTTGGGAGCTTGCTCGTGTGCACATCTGCAGGTCGGCCACATAGGACTAGAGTCTTTATTTTTGTTATCTCCTCCTGTAATTCTTTTTGTATATGTATTAACTTTTTGTAAAGGATGATAATGTAATATTTTTATTATATGATATTTATGATTTGCCATTATTATTGTTTTAATTTGCTTCTGCTTAGCGCATGTTTTTTTATGTTAGTGAATGCTTCCGCTTAGTGCATGTATGTTCGTTTATAGTGAGTGAGCGTCGGGTAGCGCGCCCACCGTCGCCCTTCCAACGGGGGCGGCGGAGGAGGTGTTACAATCATAATCTTTGTGATTATCCAATTAAAGATAACGTTTGATTATTTCAAAACACGATATTCCTCATGTAGGAATCTGTGAAAATCTCAGGTCTAAGAATTCAACAACATAACTATTATGAGATCACTTATGACAATATCCCATGTAGTGATCTCATAATGGGTCTATCTAGTACCTTGTTCTCTAACAAG